>WBNH01005995.1:0-145996 GCA_013401255.1 Urocolius indicus
GACATTCCAGACTATGAACCACAGTAACCCGAAACCTCACCCCTTCAATAAAAAGAAAAAAAAAATAAATTCTCATCCTTTCATATACTTTACTTGGGAAAAAAAAACTCTGTCATCATCTGTAATACGACAGGAGACTTTCAGACACATTCAGGACTTACTAATAGAATTCCCTGTTTAAAATTACTCAGCAATCATTTTTTAAAAACTTTCAGTAGAAAGATTGTCAAGGTTTCTCATATTCAGAGAACTCCACAGCCATTAGGTTTCTAAACCTAATGTCATGTCATGTCCGTGTCTCCTAAGTTACAACTCGCATCGTCATCTGGTTGATGGTTTTGCTGACAGTTGAGTACAAAGAGGGAGCAAATGGCCTCCAAAACCAGATGTCGGGTCTCTTCTTCCCGGAGCAAGATGAGTAGGGGGAAGTAGCAGTAGTGAGAAGCTCCAGGATATCCTCAGCAAACTGCACTGGGAGGATGCTCTGAGCAGGCTGCGGCCACATGCTTCGCCTCCAAGAGCAGCTGCCGTGGCAAAGGCAGCTCTTCCGAAAGTATATCCTGGAGCATGTTGAGGTTGAGCAGCCCGCGGCCTGCAGCTGAGGCCAAGGCCATGGCCTCGCACAGCCTGCACACCCTCCTGGGTGCTGAGGCCATTGGACCCTGCTCTTTAGGAGAACTTTTAAATAATATAGACAGAGAATCACAGAGCTGCCTACAGGTCACTGGAGCTTTTCAATAACTGGTTGATGGCTGTAGAGTAAGAGTTTTTTGATTCCCTGTCTGCATCTGTCCTGGCTCCTAAGGACAATTATTTGAACCAGTCTTTCTCAAGAGAGAAAGCCAAGGGTACCAAGACAATGGACAGGGCACACATCCAAGCTGCCCACACTCAGAAGTGTTGCAACATCCAGGAGTGCAGCACAAGGATGCGCCATGGGGAATTGTTGCCCTGCATCTCAAACTCTAGTTATTACTTTTAATTAATCACTTTATGGACTAAAAATATATTGGAGAAGATAGAAAGATACAGCTTATTTATTTAAGTTTGTTATGCAGCCATCATCTACATTTTTTATATCTCAGAATCATCAGTATTTTTACAGAATGTTTCCCTTCCATTTCTATTTGATCTTTATTAAGTTATAAATTATATTCCCCTCTGGCAGACCAGACAAAAGAGAGGTTCCTCATTAGAAATATAATCAGTGGAAATAGGTTCTGCAGATGGGAAAATTTCAGAACTTAAAATATTGCCTTTTAGTGATTTCCTTTAGAGCATTTGGAACTTTTATCTGAGTTACCTAATTCTTTTTACCCTCTGCTTTTCACCTACCTCTGTTCATTCCATATCCTAATACGTATTTCCCCAAATAAAATATTATACAGTCTGCCCTAGATAAACAAATGCTTTCCTAGATAAATTAATACTATCACCTTAATTTTGAATATTTTAAAGTTGTCGCTGCAGTTTCCATTTTACCCTGCAGTTTCATCCTGTAGTTATTTCCATTGCCTCACAAGTTCATCCATCACATTTATACTTTGAGAAACAAAAACCACAGTTATAAAACCCACTGATCTGGATTTAACTACCAGGTGTTGCTGCAGTTATGGTTGATACCAGAAACAATACCATACTTCAGTTAAGTTGAATTTCCCAGTGGTATCTGCAGTGGCATAAAATTAGAGAATATCAGGTTAGAAGCAGTAAAGGCATCAGAATATATTTTTGTTGAGATGGTAAAGCATTCTCACTCTCCCATGAACTCCAGTGTTTCAAATATGGAAAATTCTTCCAGAAAACACATGAATACATACTGTGATCCTTGCCATGGTATGCTGTCACATATTTGCTCACCTTGGCACTTGGTGACTTCTTGTCCAGAGTTTGAATTGACACCTCTCCTATTAATAGCTTATAAAGGTAGGAGAATACTTGCCCCCTCCAAATGTTTTTAACCTACTAAATTCAACTCTAGATCAGTATTGGCTTTCCTGACTGCACCCATTCATGCTTGGACAATGTTTCAAGTTTCCTTTCAGATTGACTGTCCTATCATGTCTATGCTTCCTTAGAAGCTTTTTATTCATCCACTTAGGTCTCCTAGTCTTTTTCTTTGATTTCCTGCTTATCTGCATGGATCATTTCCTCGAAAAGCTTTTCTCCATAACACTTAGGATTCTACCAGGAAGATCTCTGAACAGGCCAAAGTGTGCTTTTCTGAAGCCCAAGGTTGTAATTCTGCCTCTGCTTTTATTGCCTTCTCTTAGGATCATGAAGTGTACTATGCAGCCAAGGTTGACCCTGATCTTTACAACCCAAATAAGTTCTTCCTTATCTGTAAGTCTGAGGTTGAGCGGAGCGCCTCCTCTCTTCAGCTACCTGAGTGAGGATGTTACCATTAGAGCACTCCAGAAATCTACCAAATTGATCATGCCCTGCTGCGTTGCTCCTCTACAGGTATCAGGTGGTTGAATTCCTTGCTGAGGACCACAGAACGTGAAGCTTCTTCTAGTTACGGTGGATCACTCTGATCAGGCAGTCAGTAGCAGATATCCACCACAACATCACCTATGTTAATCTGCCTACTAATCCCAACCCAAGAGCTCTCAACTGGCTCATCATCCATTCCTAGGCCAAACTTCTCACATTCCTACTGCTCTTTCGTATAAAGGGCATTTTTCCTTCCAGTCCATCCTTCTAAAGAACCTATATTACAGCACTCCAGTCAAGTGAGCTATTTCACTATGTCCCTGTCATCCCAATGAGATGGCTGCCCTGCAACTGCACACAGAGTGTTAATTCCTTGTTTATTGCCCATGTTCTGCTGACTGGTGTACAGACGCTTCACATGGTCATCCACTCTTGCTGAGTTCCTAGAAAATGTATGAGAGCTTTCTCACAATGTGTCTCCTCAACATTTACCTATTTGTGTAGATGTACTTGGAATGGCCACCCTTTTGCCCTGATGTTTTCAAAGTGTTTCCTGTCAATATAACGCCACACCATTTGCTTGTCAGCCCAGTCCACTTTCTCGCTCACTTGTGGGTTTTCATCTCTCCTGTTAAAGCTCCTTCCACCAGTCAGTTAACAAGGATATCTTTCCCTCCACATGCTCAGGTGGATCCTGTCTCTTCCTAGCAGTTGCTGGTCATCAAATAGGGTCCATGGTGACAAAAGATAATGCCTTGTTGTTGACATCAGCCATATAACTGGGTCTTAACCCACAGAAACTGACTCCTCTTCCCAGGGCCTTTCCCTTCAGCAGGATCAAGGAAACACCACCTAAGCTGCCTACATCCATAACCACAACCTCCAGCACCATGTAGTCATGCCTGACGTGCTCTAGGTCTCTCCTGGACTCATCTTTGGTGTACATGTGAAAAAATGGCAGGGGTTAGGATTCTGAGGACTAGACAAGCCTTGGCAGTCTCTCTGGCAAGCAACATATTTCCCCATACAGGAGAATGGGTCAGCAGATGAATAGATAAGAAGCGAGAGTCATATCCCAGTTATCCCACAACAGTGTCAGTTAACTGTTATAGTATCCAGCTGACATGCATATATGTTCATCAAAACAATGCTTGTAGGGAACATATAAAACAATCCTTCTAATTTTATCTTACTTTAGTGAAACCACAGCAATCCCCTTGCGTATTGGATATTGCCTCTTTTTTTTTTTTTTTACTCAGCATATTCTGACACAAACAAAGTAAATGAGTACATAACAGTATCATTATTCTTAGTAACTAACTGAACATTCAAAATGGTAAGGAGTAAAAAGAAGAAAAAGTTGAAAAATCTCCAGTGCTGAATAAAAGGATCTGCATGCTCTCATTGCTAGTCAAATAGAACTGAAAATGTTATCACATTATCTGTTTCCAAATGACAGTTTTTCTCAGGTGTGTCAACAGAGACTCATATACAAGACTTTAAAGGAGGCATTATCCTGCTTCATTTAGCAATGGTAAGACCTTAGATAGAACATGATGTTTCATTCAAAGTATCATTTTCATAAGGTTATATACAAACTGGAAAAGATTCTGATGAGAACAAAACTGATGACATTTAGAATCATGAACTAAGAAGAAAAAAATAACTGTGTTTGTTTAGTACAGAGGGAAGGCTAGCAATGTGGGAGCTTTCCTCTTTTTTTCCAAAGCAAGGACTACAGGGAATAAACTCAGTATTAAACAAGAGATAGTTATCTTACATACAGTGGGGAAAAAAAACTGCTTGTAAGGCTGGTTAAGTGCTATAATGACTACACAGTATTATTACTTATGTATTTCCAAAGTGGGAATTGGTCAAGGATGGTACAGATACACTTGTTATACCAGACTTCAGAGATTTCTCATTTGTAGACCCTTCTTCAGCCTCCATTGAGTTCTACTCCTCCTCATTTCTAGTCCCCAAATCTCTAACCTCATTTATGGTTTCATACAAGCACGGTTTGGATTTTGAGTGATGAACGAGTAGAGAATTGCAAGCAAGGGGTTAAAAGTATTTTAAAGTGTCAGTGTCCACTTCTCTGTTGTGCAGACACCTGTGAGCTGAGGCCTTTGAAATCAGCCTGAGAAGCAGCTGAGTAAGGGAGCCTTATGACAGCAAGACAGTTATGTTTTGGCTATAAACTGAGCAGACAAACAACTCTGAAACAGTTTCAGCAAGGCCACAGTGGCCAAAATGAGGTAATTGCTTCATTTCTTTGTGAGGTATATAAGGAGTGTTCATTCGGTTTTCGGTGTGCATGCTAGGAGGAGTGGTCCCACACACACCCAGAGCAGCAACAAACCCTCATAGGATTTCTAAACTACAAAATCTGTTTTGGAGACTGTTCCCATTATAGATTTTGGTAACACTTAACGCTCCCTTAAAACACAGAGGTAGATGACATTAATTTGGAATGTCTCTTCCAGCCTGAGCTTTCCACAATTTTATAATTCCTTTTGATCTGAGCTTTTCCTTCATAAAGAAATATGAGTATATCTGCTGTATTCCCATCGCAGCTGGTTTGGGTTTTTTGCCCTAGCCTTTTATACTGAAGGGGCATCTAATCCTTATTTCATCACCAATGATAAAAAGCAAGAAGAGCAGCATTTAACAGGTCAGTAATAAGAGCAGAGGTATGAAAAAGGCAGCTTCACTTGCCTCCATCCTCTTGCTTTCTAATTAGGTGCTGACAATGTGGTTGACACTGTGTAAGATACAGAGACAGTTCTTGCTCTGGGGAGCTCAGAGTCCAAGAGACAAAGAACGAAGATCCCTCAGCATTAGTTCTTGCTTCCATGTGCTTTAAAGGGCTGATAATTTTTCACTGAGACTTATGAATCACATTCTAAATTGAGACAGAGATAAATAGAAAGCAAGCTATTTCAGGTGAATAGGGACTTGAAAAAAAAATCTGTGCAACGTGCCGCTTTTGGCAGGCAGAAGAACATTAATATAGAAGTAAGTGCTGAGTGGCAGGAATATCATCACACTAGCTAAGAATAGAAAAGCTCTGTCTCCGCTATCACAGAAGAGGTTGATCACTCTATTTAAAATATGGGAGTACTTCATGGTACATCTGGCATTTAAATACTCTATTAATGAACTTCCATTCTTATTCAGAGTTGATAGCAAAACATATCCCCTGAGCAAATGCTCCATTGTCATTCATTGACAGAAACACAAATTTATTCAGGAATTAAAAAAAAAAAAAACCAAACCCGAAACTAAAAACAACTCCCTACAATTTCCAATCATGTTTAAAAAAAAACAAACCAAAAACCAAACCTCTGAATAATTTAAATTATGGATGTAAAAGTCACTATGCACATCAAAAGAATGCTTCCCATTTTATTCAGAGCATAGGATGGGAATTTCAAAGTCAAACTAGTACTGTTTTAACACCTAACTGAAACAAAACACCTAACAAAATAAACGTCTGTTCCAAAATATACGAAAATTCATGCTACAATTCAATCGTTTTGACAGGCAAATAATATAACACAAGACAAAAATATTTCAGGTACTTTCAACTACATTCACTTTTAAGTAAATAAACATGTAAAACTACTATACCATAAAGATCAGTTTGCATTTAAGCAGTTTCTATTTCCCAGAATTCTTCACTTCTGAAGATTGTTGACTTTCTGTCTAGGTGTGTAGCAAGGGCATAGTGTATAGGAGTAAAACAATATCAGATTGTGATCTCTGTAATTATTTTTATTATATACTATATTTCAAGTTAAATTTGCATTGTAAATTCGTCCATCATGTATTTTAAGATTTCTGATCCAACTTTAACTGACTGTGTTCTGCATCATAAAGCACTTCACTGTGTTTCTAAGACAGTTTTTGCCTATATTCTCATCTCTGAGTGCTATATTTGAAATAATATTCTCATTATATATTTCAATGGACACTTAAAAACTCTTAATTCAGAGATTTCTACCTTTTGATGCAATGCAACCTAACTATCAATAAGGCCAGGTGGCTTGGGAGGATACAGGAAGAACACAAAGCCAGACAAAGTGTTATTAGTACTTCTTGAGGCAGAATAAATCAGAGGACAGTTTGTAATTGCATATGAGGCATCAACACAGTGGTTTGGCAATGTGAAAACTATTGCAGTGAACTGCAATTGACAAAGAAATGCCTCATACTTTCATAAGGATAAGACTTACAGCACATGGCAATGGCCTGCCACTGGGCCTTTAAAACTTCCTTCTTAAAAAGTGACCAGCCTTCCTGGACTCTCATACAATACACTGTGCACTAAATAGATTTCAGTAATGTTATTCCTTATGCAATAAAAAAAAGAGACCAGAATGAAGCAATCAGAGATGTCACTGAAGTAATCACAGTGAGAAGCTCTGACTTGAACTTCAAGTCTGTTCTGAAGGACCCCGCTCAACTCTTTCATTACCAGGATATGACCTCTATATGTGAATGACTGTAAATTGTACACCTATGCCAATGTGCCACATATAGGAGAAAATCTTTTAAATTCCAAACTATCTCATCTAACTAGACAATCCAGTGAAGGCGATATTATTTTTTTTCAAAGTCTGGGCAAAAATTTGTGTTTGGCTTAATTTCTGATTTGATGAGCAGTAATGCTCACTAATAAAAAAACAAGCAGAAACCAACAAACAAGTTATCTTTTGAAGATTATTCTATCCTATGTGCATAATGATCTTCTAAAGACTTCTTTCCTATTACAGAAGCTTGGGGATTTGCATCAGAGTCGTCAGTCGATCAGTGCTGAGCAGGCATGCATTGAAAAATACTAGAAAAGTGTTCTTTCTGCTCTTACTCCTAGAGCTGGAAAAGAAACCAAATAGGATGAGTGGTCAAGCAACTATAGAATCTTTGGAAAATACATGCACAGCTACACAGAAAGTACACAGGCACAGCTGCATCTTTTTCTGTCTTTCTACCCTTTTGCATCTTTAAAGAAAGTCTCTTTTTTGGAGAAAAGGTCTTTTTTCTTCATTTAAACTTCCTTACTTCCATTTTGTTGCCACACTATCCCTAAAAGAGTTACTTTGCTCCTGAAAAAGCAAGCACAAAAAAAAAAAAATTAAAAAAAATCCTGATTTCAGACCAGGAATGTCCTCACTATATAATATAATGACAAAAATATGGTACTCTCCACAGGTAGTTACAAGGTTCATCCATGTAATTTCATGGGCAGTTGCAATTTCACTCTCTGAAGAAATCCTACAGCTTGTTAAAACATTATGAGAACCCTGGCCCAATTGAGATATCACCATTGCAATGCCCATTAATACCTGAAGATTGCCATGTAATACATTGCTGATGTAATAATTATTTTCTGTCATTTCTGCCTATCTCCTCCATTTCCTCTGCTTACTTATCACTTCTTTTAAGGTGAACTTTTGTCAAAGTAATAAAATTATTTTCTGTCATGCTAGTTCATTTCACGGAGTCACAGAATCACATAATCTTAAGGGCTGGAAGGGACCTCGAAAGATCACCAAGTCCACTTCTGAGTGCTACATAATTGAAAAATTTCAGTTGCAGAAACTGCCCAGATTGGCATGGATAGTTCTGTTTGGCATATATCAGATTTTTTTTTTTTTAAAGAAACGATACCTATTTGAATAATTTCTATCACCCTTTCCCAATTTCCATCTGGATAAGTTACAATTGAGCAAAAGTAAAGACCGATATCCTCAAAAATGCTCTTGGTGAAGGATAAGGACTTGTCTTCCCTGGAAGTATTTTCAAAATAAATTCTTCCATTGTATTTGTCTTCAATATGTACACCATAGTTTGGATGCAAGACATCCAATTTTCAATCCATGTTTTCTTTGTGAGTTAAGAAACACATTAAGTTTCATCCAAGACGCCTGGATTATCACGGCTTTTTTTGGATATATGCCTTCCAGTTTAACCTTCTCAAGTGTTTTATAGTTCAGTCCACAAACTTTCCTTCCACTTTGGCAGAAGTACATACAGTTTCAGAATTAACGTAACTGAAAACTGAAATTATAGAAAAACTGAGAAGCGACCTTGGTGGTAATACAAATAAAACACTGAAGAAGAAGTTCACTAAAAAAAAAAAACCTAAACCCCTATAAATTGTTACTACATCCAACTTGTGAATATCATTAAACAGTTACGGTTTGTCTGAAACAGCCAGTCACACACTTGTGAATTGCAATCATATCTGTCAGGATGCATGATGTGATAAAAATATGAAAGATGTGAGCTAAGAATAAGAAAACAACCTTACTTCCACAAAGCTGGAGAACAACAGTAGGGAGAGCTATGTGGTCCACTTCAAAAAAACACTGGAATCTGTGACTACAGTACAACACAGATTCAATCAATTTCTGTGCACCATATGCCCATCTCACAGGATGTTTATAATTTTAAAATGTGAAAATTGATGAAGTAGGCTTTCTAGGTTTCATCAGCAGAAGCAAACATAACTCTTCCATGTTACGTATCTACAATTAACATAATTTCTCCATTTTTCTGACACTGCAGTTCAACATTTCCCTATTATTCAGGCTGCACAAAATCTAAAGAGAAGACCGTTCCTCTATGCTAGAGGTCCCAATTATGTGACTACTTATAAAAAGTAATGTTTTAAGGTCTGAGAAATTATTTGTGACAACACATCATGAGACACTATTTTTGGATCCAAATTATGCAGCTCGAAAATTCTTGTTCATAGATGTAAGAATCCTCAGTATTTGCAACTTATGGTGAAATTTGTCACAACAAGCCAGACTCCTACATTGATTTTTTTAAGGACAATTGCAAGCATTTTTGCTTCTCAGCAGATCGTAGTTTTATGGAGCTGCTTAAAATTGGAACAACATGGTTTATCTGAAGACAAAGCTAAGCTTGAATCAACTGATTAAAATTCTCAAATGAATAAACAAATGCAATTTGAACTAAAGGTGAAAACAGAAATTAATATTTCAAGTGAGTAATAGCTTGCACAAGGTTGACCAGGATTTAGTATTAGATCCGTTTAAATCACCTTCCACAATGAAACAACCTGTCCGAAAAAAAATTCTATATATATTTATCTGTATTAAGCCAGGCATGTTTTAAGATAAAACAGCGTTTTAAATGTTTGCAATGACTCCATTTTGCCACTTTCTAGTTAGTTCTGAAACTCCACGTTGTTGCAATTGCAATTATTTCAATTCTACCTGTTGTATTGGGTCTGGGGTGGTGGTGATTTTCCACAGCAGCTCTTGTAGTGCTGTGCCTTCTGTTGGTAGCTAAAAGCATGTATTGATAGCACATCAAAGTTGTGGTTACTGCTCGCACATCATCAGGGCTGTCCCTCCAAAATTCCTTCCCTCACCTTCACCAATAGCTGTGGGTGGGCAGAATCTTGGGAGGGACCAATGCCAGGTCAGCTAACTCGGGTTGACCAAGGAGATATTCCACACCATATGATGTCAGCTCAGGGGAGAGGAGCAGGAAGGGGGACGTGATTCATTTTTGGCCTTCCAAAGCAACCGTTCTGCGTACCCAAGCCCTGCTTCTCGAGAGGTGGCCCGACATCACTGCTGATGGGAAGTGAAATAACTGCTTTATTTGCTTTGCTTCTCACACTCATGGCTTTGCTATTTCCTTATTAAACTGCTTTTATGTCAACCCACGAGACTACCATCTTATTTTCTCCCCTCTCTGGCTTGCTGAGGAGAGGGGTGACAGAGCGGCGTGGTGGGCACCTGGCATCCAGCCAGGGTCAAACCACCACACTTGTCAATCAGAATCACAGAATGGTAGGGGTTGGAAGGGACCTCGAAAATTCATCTAATTCAAACCCCCTGCTCAAGCAGATCCACATAGATCAAGTCACACAAGAACACATCCAGACAGGTTTTGAAAGCCTCCAGAGAAGGAGACTCCACAATTTCCCTGGCTGTGGGAGCCAACCTATGTCATTGCTCCCTTACCCTCAGAGTAAATAAGTTTTTCCTTAAGTTTAAGTGGAACTTTTTGTGTTTCAGCTTTAGTCCATTACACCTAGTCCTATTACCAAACACTATAGAAAAGTGTTGCCCCATCCCTTGACATACACCTTTCAAATTTCAAAATCAATTAGGTCTCCTCTCAGTCTCCTCCAAGCTGAACAGTCCCAGATCCTGCAGCCTTTCCTCAAAAGAAAGATGCTCAAGTCTCTTGATCAATAAACACGGAAACCACCAAATGATGAAGTGATAAAAAACTTTAGATCACTTTGTCGCTCTTAAGGATGTACTATCTGAATGAAAGCCTGTGTTTACTCTTAGGGAAAAAAAAAAAAGTAATATATATATTTTTTTAAACATATTAGTAATAACTATAGATATATGAGACAGTCTAGGTTAAATGAGAACAGTATCATTGAATCATTTTGGTTGGAAAAGATCTTTAAGATCATGGAGTCCAACCACTAATCTCACACTGCCAAGTCCACCATTAAACTAAAACATGTCCCTCAGCACCTCATTTACGTGTCTTTTAAACATTTCCAGGAATGGGGACTCCACCACCTCCCTGGGCAGCCTGTTCCAGTGTCTCTTGGTGAAAAAGTTCTTCCTAATCTCCAATCTAAATCTCGCCATAGAGCATCTTGAGCCTATTTCCTCTTGCTCTGTCATTCAGTGCCAGAGAGATCAATCCCCACCTCACTACAGCCTCCTTTCAGGTGGTCGTTGAAAGTGATCATGTCTCCTGTCAGCCTCTTCTTCTCCAGGCTAAATAGCCCCAACTCCCTCAACAGCTCCTCATTAGATCTGTTGTCCAGACCCTTCACCAGCTTTGTTGCCTGTGTCTGGATATGCTCCAGAATCTCAAAGTAATGTAAGCATCTTCATTTCAAATTATAATAAATAAAATTATAAAGGTTAATTTTCAGTTTCTTAAGCTGACATGATTCTTGAGTTCCTGTTACCTAGAATAATTTTCATGGAAGATTGAAGTATTTTATTAATGTTCTTCTTCTGGAAGGCTTTTTCTTCAAAGGTAATACAGGGGTTTTTTTTCACTCATGATTTTTCTTTTTTACTAGTGACTTCCTAATGTTCACAGATGCAGGTAACTGCATTTGTTGTAGATAATGTGTTCCACTGGAGGCATTTTTGTGTTTTGTGAAGAAGTTGTATTCTTTGAATTCACCAGATATGTTACTCACAGATCCAAAGTTCCTNAGATCTAGATCTTTAAGATCATGGAGTCCAACCACTAATCTCACACTGCCAAGTCCACCATTAAACTAAAACATGTCCCTCAGCACCTCATTTACGTGTCTTTTAAACATTTCCAGGAATGGGGACTCCACCACCTCCCTGGGCAGCCTGTTCCAGTGTCTCTTGGTGAAAAAGTTCTTCCTAATCTCCAATCTAAATCTCGCCATAGAGCATCTTGAGCCTATTTCCTCTTGCTCTGTCATTCAGTGCCAGAGAGATCAATCCCCACCTCACTACAGCCTCCTTTCAGGTGGTCGTTGAAAGTGATCATGTCTCCTGTCAGCCTCTTCTTCTCCAGGCTAAATAGCCCCAACTCCCTCAACAGCTCCTCATTAGATCTGTTGTCCAGACCCTTCACCAGCTTTGTTGCCTGTGTCTGGATATGCTCCAGAATCTCAAAGTAATGTAAGCATCTTCATTTCAAATTATAATAAATAAAATTATAAAGGTTAATTTTCAGTTTCTTAAGCTGACATGATTCTTGAGTTCCTGTTACCTAGAATAATTTTCATGGAAGATTGAAGTATTTTATTAATGTTCTTCTTCTGGAAGGCTTTTTCTTCAAAGGTAATACAGGGGTTTTTTTTCACTCATGATTTTTCTTTTTTACTAGTGACTTCCTAATGTTCACAGATGCAGGTAACTGCATTTGTTGTAGATAATGTGTTCCACTGGAGGCATTTTTGTGTTTTGTGAAGAAGTTGTATTCTTTGAATTCACCAGATATGTTACTCACAGATCCAAAGTTCCTTTAAAAGCAGACTGTTACATGCAAAATCTTTTCCTAGAGACCTGACCTTAGCCTTCCAAATTATGTTGAACAAAAATGATTCCTCATAAAAAGTTTCTAATTATCTTGCCTCTTCGTTTCTGTATTGTTTTACTTTCAATTACTTAAATGTTCTGAGAATTTTTTTAAACACTGGAACTTCACTGCAGCACAGGCTTTGATGACTAATAGTCTTTCAACACGATCGTTTTCTTTTAAGAAACTTCAAGTTTTCTAAGAGTAGTGTTTACTTACATTTTAATTGAGCAATTGAAACTGTCCTGGTCAAATCAAAATCTGGATGCAAAAGGTACACCTAGATAGTCAGTAGTACATCTGACATTAAGTGTAAAAATTTTACTAGCCTTCAGCTCAATTCTCTCCTGTGACTTGTTTTATTTGAATTACAAAGTTTTCTTTTCAAACAGATCAAAATATTATCTTTCATTTAGCTGTCTCAGGAAACAGAAGTATTACTGATCAGAAAAACAGGAAATGTGAAGCTTCTGAAAATAAGCTGCAGATTTTGTATTGGAAAAGAAAGAATCTTGTGAGTCGAAGGAGTCTGGTTCCTGGATGCCGTGCAGCCTTTAAACCTGCTACACAGGATCTATGTGGTTCCCACATTTAAATCTTTAACTTCAGTGCTTAGCTGTTCTCAAATTGCAGTTGCAAAAATGGCAAAGTATCTCTCTAGCTTATGTCATAATGCATATAAATATGTCATAATTTACAGATGAGTTCCACAAATCTAAAGCAGAATGGAAAAGACAAACATATGGTGATTTTTTTTTTACTATTATTATTACAAATTAAACTTTTCACATAACTATTTTATTTAATTAAAGCTAAGATAAAGTACTCAGGAAGTCCTCAAAATTAAGACAAATTCCCTTAAACGAAAATTATCTTTCATTCGTTTATCTATATAAATTACAGTTTTATTGCTCTGTCATGCTTGTTTCTCTCCATCTGGCATTGAAAGAGAAACAGAAGTTAAGAAATTAACATCCAACCTCACATGATGACTAAGTATTGATGATAGAATATGTTAACGCCTAAAGACATTTATTTGCTGTACAGTGGACAGAATTCTACACATCAGAGACACTCAGCTAGTCCCAAGAACAGGGTCTCTTGTTGTATCTGCTAAAAAAATCAACCTGCAACCAAAGCACTACTGGGCCTCCCTCTAAAGACTGAAATACAAGTACCCTCTAGACACCTGGGCAACACGCCTGCAAGTCACCAGTCAGAAAGCTGTAGGCAGTATGAAAGTGGTTCTACTGGTATACCTTGGGAACAGCCACACAGATAAAGCATCATATTTTTACAGAAAAAGCAACCTATAAAAAGAGAAATGCTCACCATCTCCACACTTACCCTCCTGGGCAGTGGAGATATCAGAGCAGGTAGCGTAAGGCAAGGTCCACTGTGCAGCCCTCTCTTTTCCTCGTACCTCCCTTACCTCTAACCGCTGCTTCTCCCTGCCCACTCCTCCTCCCCAGCACTGAAAGCCTAGTAAATCCACAGATCTCTGATCAACTGTGGATCACAACAGCAGCAGCACATCTCATGGTCACTCCATCACTGAATCGGTTTCCTGGGCTTTGCCTCTCTCATTCTCTGCCCACCATCCCCCACAGCCTGGCTCTTCTTTCCCACTAATTCCATTTTCTCTCAATCAGTTGAACCCCAAGCAAAGGAAGAGAGGCTCACAAAGACAAACAAGCCATATTTAACTAATTGCTGCATAAATGCCAATTAAAGTTTGACAACAAAAGCAGCATGGGGGAATTTTCCAGACAAATATAAAACTGTAGGATGTGGTTTAAAAGAAAATTACAGCAGAAAGAGAGAGAAAAAAAGACTGTGCAGCAAATACAATGGAGATCTACAGCTTTGATTTTAATCGTGACTTGAACATATATCTTCAGTGACCCTGGGTGAGTCATTTCATTTCCTGGTGCATTAATTTCCCAAACTCCAGTACAGAGATAATATGTAAAAAATGCTGTTGTTTCAAAGCATGTCACAATAATCTGTAATGAGGTTTTTTTTTTATTAAAATGGCTATAAAACTGTGAAGAATAAACCATATATATAAGGCCAGCACAATATGTTAATACCCTTTTAATGATTCATTGGTATTTAACAGATAGGCCTGTAGCAATAGTGCAGAAAGAGTGGCAAATGTACTTGCAGGCTGCTGCTACAACCAGAAAAAAAAAAAGGCCTTGACTGTGGCAGTGCAGTGAAGCATGAGAAAGTTAAAAAGGAGACTGCTCCAGTTATCACTTCTTTACCTACAAACATGACCAAGTGCAAAATGGCCAGGGCAAACAGATTCTTTAGTTTCAGTGAATTTTCCGTGACAATAATGAATCAAATGGGCTGGGAGGAAGGAACTTTTAGCTATTTTGCGCTCGGTATGAGCATTGCTGTAGATTAGCTCCAACTCTATAGAAAGCAGGTTAACCAACCCACAAAACCAGTTCAGTAACAAGTGATGTAACTGCCTGTTTCTCTATGGATCAGGACTCCCCTGTTGTCAGTGTGCTATCATCAAGAAAACCGCTGGCTTCCATTCACCATTCTATGGGTTTTGTTTTAAGCAAAATGGCTGAGTGGTACAGCTGGGTAAAGGCACTGTAATTCAATCTGCATTCTCCTATTCTATACTGAATTTAGTTGAACCAACAAAGCCCCCCAAACTGGATGAATCTATAACATGCCTGATTCGGTAACATAACAGATAGGATTCTTCAGTCTGTATTCGTTAACCTCAGAGATGTTACATTAATGCCAGATATTCCTTCTGAGAGAAAGAAAAAAAAAAGTTGTAAATTAAATACGATCACATTTTGGGGATATATCTGTAAGGAAGATTCAGTGAGGAAAAACAAAGCTGAATCTAAAAGGCTTTTTCAAATATAGAAATGAAAATATACTCTACATACTTGTATTCTTGACAAGCCTCTCTTGTTAAACAAACTGGCCTATAAGAGTCATTATGTAAATTATGGCTTTATGACAAAATGCTTCGACCCCCAAGTTAATCTTTGCAAAAGGGCATTTTTCCGGAATTTTTAAATAAAGGACTGTTTTTACATTTCTGGAACTGAAAAATTATTTACATTGTTGTAATTGGACCACTAACAGGATACTCACCCTAGCATAACACTGAATCCGCTGAAATGGGTCTGGAACCAAAGACGGTTGGTGATAGAAACCACAACTGAAAGATGAAAGCTAGATAATACCAAATGTTGAGATTCGGAAAGTGTTTTCACATTTTTTTTTCCAAGGAGATTATTCATGAATAATGGATGCCAACTGAACATAGAAAAGCTACGTTTAGTGAAGAAGTGAGCTAATATTGAGATGTACTAACAATATAAAGGTCCACATTTAGGCAGTGCAAGAAACCACACTGCTGAACAAAGTTTTAACACCATTAAAGAACTACACTTGCAGACTCTAAAGCAAAAGGTGTGAATAAGAAGTTTGTGATATTTCTTAAGCTCCCTGTGCAAGTAGCATTTCATCAATGTGTTCACAGCAGGAGAGTCTGCCTTTGACAACTTTCTGAACTTCAGTGAAGTTCGCATGTCTGCATGTGAGGGCGAAATTCTTAAAGCAGCCATGTGAAATACTGCTCTGTCCATTTGATTAAAAGTGGAAAATACGAAAAAAAAGCAAACTGAAGGTAAGTATTAAGACAATTAATAAAGCCAAGTTGATGTACTTTAAAATAGAGAGAGAAAATCTCAATAAATAATCCCAATAAAATATCCAGTTAATTTTGTTTGTATTTTTATTTGCCTGATTCCTTAATGGTAAAACCTGTCACCATGCCTTTTTCTTCTATCTAAACCTTTTTTGTTCAGTGGTCTTGATGGTAAACGTCTGCCTCTGATTAGGCCAAATATTTTATAAATTATTCTGCTTCTGTAATAGGAATATGGTACCAGGTTTCTATTAACATTATGTTGATAATTAGTCTGTGCATTTTCATGCAGTACTAACATGGAAGACAGTGTTTGAAAGACATGGCAGGAACTAATTCACAAAGGAAAGTAGTAAATTACATTTCAGTCTCTTAAGAATTTAATACTATAATACTGCATAGTTGACCATGCTTATTTCTTTCAGTTTCCTTCTTCCTGTGTAAGTCTCTGATTTTATTAGTTTCCAAAAAGTGATATTATTTGCTAAAACCTGAATGTTTCAGTTTCATGAAAGAAAAATGAAAGCAGGAAGGCTTAAAAGGTCCTCCCACAAATCCATCACTGGGACAAGTAGACCTTTCCTTTTCAGAATACAGCCACTCTCATACACCTGTTGTTTTTCCTGAATTATCCTGTTCCTGGTTCAAATCTACTTTTCATGTCCATCATGTTGCTTAAAAAAAACCTGTTAAAAGTAATCTAAGGGAAATGAATGTCTCTAGGCAAAGGCCTAGAGAGCTGTTTCATAGAATCACAGAATCATATAATGGTAAGGGTTGGAAGGAACCTTTATAGATCATCTAGTCCAACCCCCCTGCCAAAGCAGTTCCACCTAGTTCAGGTCACAGGTATTGTTTCCTAAACAATACCCTCAAATACAGCTTGCATGTGAAAATTTCCTGCAGAAGCAGTTGACTTAAAGTTGAGGTTATCCTTAATTATATGATAGTCAGCTCAGACTTGTATCCAAGAAAAATCTGTAACTTTTATACAGCAAATAAGCTTATGACTTTAAAATGGTCTTCAAAATCCAGAGATAAAGCTAAAGAGAGCAAACAATGCATATTTCATATATGGCATCTTTAACATTTTCTTTGATGCATCCAGGACCTGACACAGCCTACTTTTCTGGTGAAGAACATCTTTCTCTTAAGCCCTTTTTGTGCTCCTTTATTGGGAAAAAGGTTGGTAAACAGCAAAGTGACAGCTAATAATGTTCTGATAATGCACATCTCTCCTGCAAGATCAACTTGAGCTGACAATGCTATCTAAAACCTCCCTCCTACACACACACAAAAAAAAAAAAACATTGAAAACCAAAACTGAAGGAAGTTACCCTAAAAACCCAATGCCAAACATCCTTGAGGTAGCAGTGATGATGCATAAAAGCATAAATTCGGATAGCGTTGCTTTATCAGTTATTTCTAGTCTGATTAATTCTGCATAGATACTCTTAATTACAGGGTGCAGGACATTAGGCAACACAGGAGGAAGCTGCTGGTGGCGCTGGGCTGGCTGCCCTATCAGAGACCAGGCTCTCCCCTACCCCACTGCTGAGACAAGCCGGGTACAGCCAGGCATCAAGATGGAGATGAAGGAGGAAGCCTGCTCACCACGCAGGTGCTGGTTAGAGGAGATGGGAGCACATGAGATGGACGGGATTCCAAAGCACACAAGACCCACAGGCTCAGTGTCAGGCTGCCTTACTGGCTTGGCAGTGGCCATGGAAGGCTGCTCACCCAGATGCAGCAGAGACGTTTCACACCCGAGCTGGGGGAGAAATCTGGTGCCATGAGGACACAGAGTTCAGGGAAAAAATATTTTCAAACTGTTTTATTTAGTCTGACACACTGATCAGGTTTGAGATCTGACTTTTTGAAGACATGGCTTGTTCTGGGTCATTACTTCCGTTGTGAAGAAATGCAGTTAAGTACTCCTAGGTCATTCCTTGGTACAGCGGCTTCAGGGAAAGCGTCAGTAATTCCTATTCCAAGGTTTTGTTGACTTTATACAGATAGGGTTGTATCCTGATCCAGGTAACTGCCTTGGCACAAATGCACAGTCACTTTTCCTCTTTTTGAGCTTTGACTGGTTAAGAGGTACCAATCCAATTGCTCAAACTAGCCTTTGAAAGAACCATACTCCAGAACAAACAAGCAATCTCTTCCCCTACAAGTGCACTGCTTGGAAAAAGAAATCACATATGCTAGCAAACATTTGAAAAAAAATAATGAACTAAATTCTGTAAGGGGAAAAAATATACTGGAGAGGGGATTAAGAAAGACACAGAAACTATGCAAGAACAACTACCTCCTACCAAACGTTTTCATACGTAATTAAATAGAAGAATCGACAAAATCTAAAGGAAAATTAAAATTCTATCACATTGTCACAAACTAAGAAAACCTTTCTGTCTGGGAGTTAGTTTGGGGTTTTTTACCTTTTGTCGTGGTTTAGGCCCATCAGGGAACAAAAGACCACGATTAGCCTCAAGTACCGAAGACTTAAGGATTGCTAAAGGGCAGGGAGAGCTTAATTGCCACTTAAGGTGCAGGACAAAACAGACCAGGCTGCTCGGCTTGGGGAAGAAAACAGAAAAATAATTTAATACCAACTAAAACATAAAACCCCAAAANGCTTATTTCTTTCAGTTTCCTTCTTCCTGTGTAAGTCTCTGATTTTATTAGTTTCCAAAAAGTGATATTATTTGCTAAAACCTGAATGTTTCAGTTTCATGAAAGAAAAATGAAAGCAGGAAGGCTTAAAAGGTCCTCCCACAAATCCATCACTGGGACAAGTAGACCTTTCCTTTTCAGAATACAGCCACTCTCATACACCTGTTGTTTTTCCTGAATTATCCTGTTCCTGGTTCAAATCTACTTTTCATGTCCATCATGTTGCTTAAAAAAAACCTGTTAAAAGTAATCTAAGGGAAATGAATGTCTCTAGGCAAAGGCCTAGAGAGCTGTTTCATAGAATCAAACAACAAAGTCCAACAAAACAGTAGAGGTTTTTCAAGCATGGTATCACAGGCAACTGTAAAATAATGGAACCAAGGAATATCTGCTGCAATCATTTGTTTTAGTAGAAATAGCATTATTGTGCCATAAACTCCGACCTGTCTCACTAAAACATATTACATCTGGTTTATGCTAGTGTAGTTCCAAAGAAATCAATGGTATTTTTGCTGACATAAAGCAGCGGTGACTCATACTCTCAATTAGTCTCTTCTGCTCAAGAAAGAATATCAGAGGTTTTTCTGTTTCCCAAAATTTAGCCTGTAACTGTAACCTGATTTCTAAGAACCTGAAAGTTTAAGAACACCTACAGGGCTCAGAGAACCCATAACTGAATCATTACAATTTATTTTATGATAATTTTTTTTTTAATTGAACTATTGCAATGTCATAGATCTTATATGTCATTACTTTGTTCCTAGTAAGAGGCATTGCTCTCAAAAAGACTTTTTTTCCAATTACATGATTGATCTATAGGAATCATAAAAGGCCAGTAAAGTACCACATCAACTCAGAAGAGACTTAGCAACTACACTAACATAACTGTCCTAACATATTGATGCTGATATCAAGGTAGCAATTGGAGTTTATGAAGTCTGGGTGTTTAAAGGCTTACTGGAACAATTTGATGCATTAGCTAGAGAGACAGGAATTTAAACAGATAATGTGAGGTAAAATTTGCTAGGATAATTTTAAAGATTTGGTTGTCTGAACTTAGGTTGATCAGATATAACTAAAGACCCTGGTTTTGCAGGCAGCTCGTTCTTGGGAATCTAATAGGAGAGGGCTTCTCATGTACACGCTGGACAATTTCTCGTTTTCGGTCATTCCAGCTAATAGCCTGGATCAAGAGCTCCATGGTCAAAATTGCGTTTATCAACTTGTATCCATTGCAAACTGTATTTATCTTCCCATGGGAACCCTGTATATACAGCATTACTATTTTTGATTGATTATTTTTCAAAGCGTAAAATGAAAAGATATACAGTATTGTTATAGCTGTGCTTTGTCCTTGGATTCCTGGGACTGACAGCTTTGTGTGCTGGTTTTTGTTGTTTCTGTTGTAGATGATGGTAAATGACATTTCCTAGATATTATCTTTCAGTCTCAATGGGCTTTTTTTTTTCCCCCCACAACTGAATCAACAGCATTTTCTACTAAGCCTGAGATGAATACATATGAGTCCCCATTTCATTTAAGTAGAAATTCAAAAAATGGATATAAAATAACACATATATGGCAGCTGACTTAATTCAAGAAATGGTGAATAAATTCTTCTGGAAACAAAGATAATTTCCTGTCATTTTGATATCACCTTTCTATAGGTACAAAAGCATCAAAAGCATCTTAAATAGTTCTCAGTTTGCTTTTCCGAACTGCTAACAGAAATTTCCGACACTCGTGTGACCCTCTGCTGCATTTGAAAAAGGCTGTCACGCTTGGTGTACTGATACACTCAAAGAAAATCCCAGGAAAAATACTTGAAATGAAATTATTTTGTTTTTTTAAAAAAGACTAGATACCGTTAGCATTGTTGGCTACCAGGTCAGGCACTTCCAGTGACTCACCACAACACAGATTTTACTTCTGAGGGAGGAAAGATTTCTGTATGAAGAAATTAACTCCTTTCAAATGCAGCAATAAAATGAAGTGATTGAAAAAGAGAACAGGAGCACAAAACTCTGCTCACTGGCCCTTGAGGCAGCCAATCTGGCTTCACAGATGGGTGAGCTGCTCGACGCTTGTCCAGCTCATGTTGAGCTTGTGCACCATTTCGCTCTCTGTTGGTCAGAATCGGATTATCCATAATTACAAACCAGGCTGTGCTAGTCCCTGTGAAATCAGAAGAAAAGACAGAAAAATTCTAACTGAAACCAAAAAGAACTATTATCAGAGCAGAGTTGAATGTCAGAATGGAGATGTTTCAAGTAGAAGACATGGAGAAATGGCAAAGTAGATCATCGTATATTCCCTTTATTTTCCACAGAAAAGGTCAAGGGCTTTCCTGTGCATGCAACACGCACCTTTATACTGCCATAGTTAATGCTTGGATTGCTGCATTTGTACCAACACAAAATGCTGTTTATTCATCACTTACCATGTCATTCATATATGAGAAGAAGAATATGCACGTGGAAGTCAACTTTATGTGATGTATTTGTACGACAGTCACAAATAATATCATTACACTGATACAAAAAAAACCCACCTCACAATGTTAGTATGAAAAGATCCCATACTGAAGTGGTTAGCACAAAATCTGTTAACTAAGTCCTTCAATTGCAATTCATAAAGATTCACCCAAAGTTTCTAGAAAGGCAGCAGTGGAAAACAATAGAANGTCCCATATACAGATACATAGCAATTCCTCAAGTAAAAATGCGTTTCCCACTAAAACCAAGTACGGATATTTATTGAGCATGCTGTTGCTTTGCAGAAGTTCATTTGCTTTGGCAAAGTCCAACAAAACAGTAGAGGTTTTTCAAGCATGGTATCACAGGCAACTGTAAAATAATGGAACCAAGGAATATCTGCTGCAATCATTTGTTTTAGTAGAAATAGCATTATTGTGCCATAAACTCCGACCTGTCTCACTAAAACATATTACATCTGGTTTATGCTAGTGTAGTTCCAAAGAAATCAATGGTATTTTTGCTGACATAAAGCAGCGGTGACTCATACTCTCAATTAGTCTCTTCTGCTCAAGAAAGAATATCAGAGGTTTTTCTGTTTCCCAAAATTTAGCCTGTAACTGTAACCTGATTTCTAAGAACCTGAAAGTTTAAGAACACCTACAGGGCTCAGAGAACCCATAACTGAATCATTACAATTTATTTTATGATAATTTTTTTTTTAATTGAACTATTGCAATGTCATAGATCTTATATGTCATTACTTTGTTCCTAGTAAGAGGCATTGCTCTCAAAAAGACTTTTTTTCCAATTACATGATTGATCTATAGGAATCATAAAAGGCCAGTAAAGTACCACATCAACTCAGAAGAGACTTAGCAACTACACTAACATAACTGTCCTAACATATTGATGCTGATATCAAGGTAGCAATTGGAGTTTATGAAGTCTGGGTGTTTAAAGGCTTACTGGAACAATTTGATGCATTAGCTAGAGAGACAGGAATTTAAACAGATAATGTGAGGTAAAATTTGCTAGGATAATTTTAAAGATTTGGTTGTCTGAACTTAGGTTGATCAGATATAACTAAAGACCCTGGTTTTGCAGGCAGCTCGTTCTTGGGAATCTAATAGGAGAGGGCTTCTCATGTACACGCTGGACAATTTCTCGTTTTCGGTCATTCCAGCTAATAGCCTGGATCAAGAGCTCCATGGTCAAAATTGCGTTTATCAACTTGTATCCATTGCAAACTGTATTTATCTTCCCATGGGAACCCTGTATATACAGCATTACTATTTTTGATTGATTATTTTTCAAAGCGTAAAATGAAAAGATATACAGTATTGTTATAGCTGTGCTTTGTCCTTGGATTCCTGGGACTGACAGCTTTGTGTGCTGGTTTTTGTTGTTTCTGTTGTAGATGATGGTAAATGACATTTCCTAGATATTATCTTTCAGTCTCAATGGGCTTTTTTTTTTCCCCCCACAACTGAATCAACAGCATTTTCTACTAAGCCTGAGATGAATACATATGAGTCCCCATTTCATTTAAGTAGAAATTCAAAAAATGGATATAAAATAACACATATATGGCAGCTGACTTAATTCAAGAAATGGTGAATAAATTCTTCTGGAAACAAAGATAATTTCCTGTCATTTTGATATCACCTTTCTATAGGTACAAAAGCATCAAAAGCATCTTAAATAGTTCTCAGTTTGCTTTTCCGAACTGCTAACAGAAATTTCCGACACTCGTGTGACCCTCTGCTGCATTTGAAAAAGGCTGTCACGCTTGGTGTACTGATACACTCAAAGAAAATCCCAGGAAAAATACTTGAAATGAAATTATTTTGTTTTTTTAAAAAAGACTAGATACCGTTAGCATTGTTGGCTACCAGGTCAGGCACTTCCAGTGACTCACCACAACACAGATTTTACTTCTGAGGGAGGAAAGATTTCTGTATGAAGAAATTAACTCCTTTCAAATGCAGCAATAAAATGAAGTGATTGAAAAAGAGAACAGGAGCACAAAACTCTGCTCACTGGCCCTTGAGGCAGCCAATCTGGCTTCACAGATGGGTGAGCTGCTCGACGCTTGTCCAGCTCATGTTGAGCTTGTGCACCATTTCGCTCTCTGTTGGTCAGAATCGGATTATCCATAATTACAAACCAGGCTGTGCTAGTCCCTGTGAAATCAGAAGAAAAGACAGAAAAATTCTAACTGAAACCAAAAAGAACTATTATCAGAGCAGAGTTGAATGTCAGAATGGAGATGTTTCAAGTAGAAGACATGGAGAAATGGCAAAGTAGATCATCGTATATTCCCTTTATTTTCCACAGAAAAGGTCAAGGGCTTTCCTGTGCATGCAACACGCACCTTTATACTGCCATAGTTAATGCTTGGATTGCTGCATTTGTACCAACACAAAATGCTGTTTATTCATCACTTACCATGTCATTCATATATGAGAAGAAGAATATGCACGTGGAAGTCAACTTTATGTGATGTATTTGTACGACAGTCACAAATAATATCATTACACTGATACAAAAAAAACCCACCTCACAATGTTAGTATGAAAAGATCCCATACTGAAGTGGTTAGCACAAAATCTGTTAACTAAGTCCTTCAATTGCAATTCATAAAGATTCACCCAAAGTTTCTAGAAAGGCAGCAGTGGAAAACAATAGAAATAAGTCATTGCTAAGCACTATTTTTAAAAAAAGAAAATAAAGATCAAGCAAATGAAATACAAACAATTTGTGACAGTACAGATAGCTGCTGTTTTCACAGGTGCTTATAGCTGTGATCTTTTGAATTTATTTACTACAGTATCAGGCCATTTTACCTGTTATTTTACTTCTTTTTATCTTTTTTTTCCCTAATATTCAATTTTAGTTAGATTTCAAACCCTTGGTTTAGCACTTGCCAGCTACCACTATTTCCATTTGGATATTTTATTTCTATTTGAAACTAAAATTACTGCAACATGTTGAGAAGACGGCAGAGAATACTTTAGTCATACAAAGAAGTCGGCTGCTAAGAATCTGTCTTCTGATTTGTTATTGCAAATACACTCCTAGCACAGGATAAGGAGATTCATTACCATTAAGAGATGTTTTAGTTCATGGGGAGAAAAAAAATAACCCACTTCAAAGAGCTGCATTCTGGGTGATTACACTTTGATCTCAGCCCCTGCTATATTCCCTAGTGAATTTGTCCATACAATAGTGTTTCCTCTGCTGGGATCTAGTCCAACATCGCCTAAAGATTTTTGTATCGATTTTTATGGTCTTCAGCTTCTTCAAATCAGGGGTTTCTTTTCCAAGCTCATTTTTCTGCCATGAACTGTTGTTAAAAGCATACTGGATAAAATTCACAACATTAAACTGCATACTTAACCACACAGAGACCCTGAACAATACCAATAGAAGAATATAAATCCTTCCAAACTATTGCTGTGCTTATACCTTCTCTCTTTTTTTATTCTTACAGGCAGTAAACTTTGTGTCACTAACAAAGTCAGATTTAAAAACTTCTTTGTGACTCCACCCTCAGTCATGGTGCCATATAAAAGCATGTTAAAATTGCTTTAGACAAACTGGGGGCGTGGAGTGTTGTGCTATTGATAACTGTGATAAACGGAAACAAGACAAAAGCAAATTACTTGACAATAAACACCCAAAGCGAGCAGAGATATCTTTTTTTCCTATAAATGTTACATGTAAAAAATAGTACGGAAAGATTTTCAGAAACCCTGATCAGTTTCATGCTGAACATCACCAAACAGTTTCATCATGTATTTATTAAAACATATCTAACTCCAAGTGTCTCACAACAGTATTGATTTCTCTTAAAATTACATTTCTGCTCAAACCTTTGCTCTAAGAACCAGGACTTAAAAATGAAAAACATTATAGTCCTGTTGGCAAGAGATCAGAAGCTGGAATGGTGGCGTAACATCCAGATTGATCATTCAGAATTGTTTGAGAAGAATGCGCTTATGCAGAAAGTGTTTATGAGGAATGAGTACATTTGTGAAATGGAGCACATTTGTTTCCTGCAAATCCAAACCAGACTGACACTCTCATTTGGGATGCAGGAAGCCAGTGCTGTGAGAACCTCTTCTTCAAGTGAAAATGGGACCAGCTTTCACCCCACACTTGTTTTTTTTTTTTCTTTAAAAGGTTGTGGTGGCTGAGACAGGGTTGGTGAGGCGAGCGTGAAGCTGAATACCAATGTCAAGTCTAAAATCCCTACCCTTAATCACCTAAAACAGTTACAAAAATAAGAGTTACACAAGAGTAGCTGGAACTGAGGCCAAATGGTGCAGACATACCCTCATCCACAATGCCAGACTGTTCAGGGTTATACAACATGGAGACTCGCTAGCTCTTGGGAATCCCCAGAGGCCACAAGAGAATTCCTGAAGAGGGTCAGGTAGTAACCAACGAACTAGGAGGAGGTGATAAATGAAGAGCATACATCTTCTAGAGGGTGGCTCAGAAGCCAAAAGGTGAGATGCCATGAAATTATATTTACCAAAACTCTCTTGCAAATCAACAGTAGTATGACTGCTCTCACAGTGGTGTAGCTGTAATTACTCTAGGAGGACACCTGGGGGAAAAGATTTTAAGGGATCATATTTTTTACAACCAGAAGGAACCTCAAGCGAACTGTAGTGACCTTAGACTCCCTAGAGGACAACAATATTCAGGTGTCCACTAGCCATTTCTCTTTTTTTCGCTCTCTAGAGGACAATAAATGCACTTCTCTGAAGGACATTCATATTTGAGCAGATGTCACAGCAGCTTCTACTTTACTGTGAAGGGAAATCCTTACATAAACCTGGACAAAAGTTGCTGTATAAAAAATACACCCCCAAGAGTCTGGTCAGTACTGCTCCATCATTCAGCTGAAACCAGAAGCCCGCAATTGCTGTAATTTTTAAGTCTGACATGGAGAGGAAACAATGACAAACTCCACCATGGCCTATGTAGTTGCTATAACTGAGTAAGAAGAATCCATAGTTTCAAATTG
This sequence comes from Urocolius indicus, assembly GCA_013401255.1. Classification (NCBI taxonomy): domain Eukaryota; kingdom Metazoa; phylum Chordata; class Aves; order Coliiformes; family Coliidae; genus Urocolius; species Urocolius indicus. The sequence goes on from WBNH01005995.1 coordinate 26,411, forward strand.
CTGGAAAAGCAAAAAATAGTGCCTTTTTCATAAATGAAGTCTGAGAATCTTCAAGTAGGCTTGAAAATCTATTACTCAAAGGTTTGAAAACTTCATCAGCAAGTGATGACTTAATGACTCTATTTGCATGCACATATACACAATCAAAACTAAATGATTTAAATTTAATCTACAATTTTTCACCACTCAAGCAAAAATTACTTCTTTGAATGTTCTGAAGATGCAATAGATGATACATCAGTCCTGACAAATCTGAAGGCCTCTTTTGTAGTGGATTTTATGTACATATCTCTTTAGAGTTTGAAACAACTTCTTTCTTGATTACAAACTTGTCATAAAGCAACCAAGTAAGAGCATCATATATCAGCAGTTAGTGCAAATGGCAACTGTGTTCTCCTGTGTAAGGATTTTCAAGAGACTCCTAGCTTGCATGGCCATGCTTTTCATTAGAGAAACTAGATGAATGCTGAATATTACACTTTAATTCTGCATTCTACTCAGGGAACTCATCTACACTTTAATTGCACTTTCCTGTAGGATAAGAAATTATTTTACATCTCTTAGAATTTGAAGGTCTTCTAGCATTTAATTTTCTTTGAAAATCAAAACATTATAAATGCCACATCCTTGAAAACAGATGCATCTCTAAAATTCTGCAAGTATAACTGTGAGTTAGGTCTCAATATTTTAATTTTCTTTCATGCAAGCTATTAAGACTAAAGGTTATCCTGAGGCCAAATGTGCTAATTTAAGTGCCAGTGAACAGAAATTATAGGGTCATTGATGTTTTATAAGCCACTCCTACATTAACATGCATGGAGACAGAATGTAGCCACTGAACATGTCCCAACACAGAGGGAAAAGGTGATGAAGAGAAGTTCTGTCCTTCAAATAAGTAAATAAATAAATTTGTACTTCCTTAATCCTGAAGGAGATTTTCAAGTATTCTCTGAAGACACTTTACACAAAAATAATATAGGGATTTGATGCTCCTGAGGAGCAACACCAAACTGAGATCTTTACTTACGTCATCCCTACAGCTGCTTCCCACAATTGTAAAATGTTGCAAAATACTGAGCAAATAGTGGTTAGACCTCTGCTCATTTGGGGATAAACACAGCACTTGCACTAAGGCTTACTGCACCACCAAATGTATTAGCGATTTTTCAATATGATTAACTTTGTCAAGAATTTGCACAGCTCATTAAAATAGGAATATTTAATAGAAAACAAGCATCTAGTTCTTCTGTGCTCATATGATACTGTAGTTGCATTTCATGAAGTCATCCAACTATGCCACTCTACTTCACGTCAGATCCATGTGTGAATCTACACTGTCACACTTGGAGAGAGGTCTCACCATCCCTGCTGAGCAGTTTCTTCCACCCAAATTAATTTGGCATTGGGCACTCTCACTTTGTGTGTCTCAGAAAAACAAAGAAAATTTGCAAACAATCTGCATTTTGACTTACAACCTGATTTATGAGAGAAGTCATTGAGGCCAAATATGCTGAAACACGTCTCTGAAGACAATCAGCATTTGCTAGTCAGGGGAAGAATGCCCTCCACCAAGCCCAGACACCAAACTCTAACTTGCAGAGCTGTCTGCTGTTGAGTGTTCTCCTGCCTTGCAGCGTATAGTTCTGCAACGCTGTGGAATGAATATGACAGCACTTAACAATCACTTTGCAAGTTACAATAATTATGCAATGTATCAAGCGGAAAAGAATCAGGCTCCAGTGGCTTTTTGTTTGGTAGAGGAACAGGAGGTTAGGTGACAATTACACTTCCAGTAATTTAATCCAGCCACTATAAGCATCATTCTTATGTCAGCTAAATACCAAGTCACACATTATTTATTAGCACTGCAAAACAAAAAATAATCCCCACTGTCAGTGAAAACTACTTTCATCACCTAGTTAGGAAGAGAAGACTAATCACGGGTAGACACGGCCTTGCTACAATTCTTTTAGAGACGTTAACCTAAGTTTTGCTTCCTTTGTACTCACTTTTATCTGTCCTGATATAAACCAAAAACTTTATGTGTTGAGCGAATAGATATTTCAGGGCTGTCATGTCCTCAGGCATCAATGTATTATTTTAGCAAAGAACACTTATGGTCTGTCTTAACTTATGACAATAGTTACATAGTAGCAGTTCAAAGAAAACACAGGCCTGATAACAGACTCAAGGAAAAGACTGGAAGTGTTTATAAATTGGAAATCAGCAGACTGTGTCTCAAATACTTTCTACTGTGCAACAAAACTAACTGAAACTCATGCACATATCACACGCTGAATAAACTGCTGTTACCACAACTGTCACCTGTAGTATCAGCAATTGAGAGCTCTTTTTCAGTTGTTAGCATCTTAAAAATAATGCAGCAGTTTCAACTGAAAACTTCAAAACTAAAACACATACCTTGCTGTTGTACACATGAGAGGGGTAACGCATCATGACTGCCAACGTTCTCGAATCTAGTATGCACTGGGCACATCTGCAACATTACAAATTACAATCCACTGACAACAAACGCTGATCTCAGTGAAAAACTCCTTTATTAAAACAATTCAAAACAACAATTATAATAGTTTAAAGTAACAATTTCAATGCATAATTTAAGAAAGTTACTTAATTTTCAAGTCCTCTGTACATTTTTTTCTTCTGTGCACATACTTTACATATTAAGCATCATTATAATTTCCCATTGGGATTATAGCACAAAGTTTTAACCACATCTAGTGCATCTTCTTTGGTTCAATGTGATGAACTCCCTCCTCAAAGGCTTCGTAAATTTCTTCCATAGCATATGTGCTGCTGCCACAGATCTGTGAATTAGGACTTTTTCCTTCAAATTTCAAGCTCCCACAGAATAAGCTGTCCAATTTCAACATGAGGAGTCATCTGATGATCATGAACAATCAAGAAGCTGCACTATATTTTCTAAGCATTTTAAATGGTAAGCATGTAGTTCATTTTCTTCTGGTTGTGGAGTTGCTAAAAAGAAATTTAAAAAGTGTTAATTTCTAGCTACTTCTAAATATAAAATTACTTTTTCAAAAAGTACATCAAATTCATAGATAGAATTTGTGATATTTTACGATCTTAACTTCTGTATTATGAGTACCAAGTCAAGTACTTATACTTTATGTTGCAAAGTCTGGGCTTTTGTTGTTTGTGTTTGTTTTTTAATCAAAAAGTGATTTTTTTTTTCAGCTTACCAAGCCTCTACTTAGTTGTTACGAAGAAACTGAAAACTAACATTTGATTATGCCATGTTACAATAAGGTCATGCCTTGTTCTTCCCAAACTCTTCCTTGGGTAGGACAAAGTTGGAAATATAAAATAACAACAGCCACATTGAAAAGTCCACCCATTTACACTAACAATCTACTATTTTAGTTCAATTATTACTGTAAAGTGATCAGATATTTACGAGGGTACGCTATTTGAGAAATAATGGAGGGAAATACACGAGACTGTCACAGGACTGAAAACTTTAACAGTTACAGTTGCACAAAATCTTTCATACTCGATATTTTTATATTTAAATGTTTACTGAACTAAGGATCAATATTTCTGTTTAGAGTTTATGTTCTAAAGAGGGGTACACAAATGGGGATTAAAGTTATGAGGTGCTAGTCTGTAAGAGCTGCATATTCCTGTCTTGTCGATTCAACATAGTATTTTGTAAAGTCTCTGATCAGTGGTAGTTACACTATAAAGAAGGATACAAACATCTATTTACTAACACACCATCAGTACATGAAATGTTGCATTATGTTATGTTTAATGGTTGGTGTAGTCAATCATTAAAGAATAAGTTTGAAACAACAGCATATTGACAAAACGTATTTGGGTGACAATATAGAAAGAATTATCAAGAGATGTTCTACCTCCTCCTCCTTATGATACAATATTCAATGTAGGCATAAATTCTGTGCCAATTCTCTTGTGCAAAATACTATGAAACCCAGTATTATAAGCCCCCTAATTGCTAAACCTATTTAGGTACACCTGCAGAGCAATTAAAATCTGTATAAAAACTCATTGGCTTCAAGTGACACATTTGCATGGTTTTGCAATATCTGAGTCAATATGACTAACCACCTACATCATTACCTACGGAAGCTCCATCTATGGACCAGTGTTTGAACACCTTTCAAACTGAATGCTCTGGAGCTGAAGGTAGTAACCTATCCCATAAAAGCTATTCTAATCACAGTATTTCAGCAAATTACAATGATACTGAGTTATTTCAGGTACTTGCAAAAAAAGACCCTGAAGCTTTTTTTTTCAGTTAGCAACTCCCAGCACGGTGCTCTAAGACTGGCACAATGGTCTGTTCTGATCCCTTCCCTATCTGGCTGAATACAGTGAGGTTGAGCACTGTTGAGAAAACTCAATGCTAAATTATTAATCTTTCTCACCTCCTAATTTAACCCAGAAATATACTGTGCAAAGAAAGCACGTCTCTGCAAGCACAATCAGACCTATTCTTACAAACTAACCTTAGCAATTACCTGAGGTCTTATTTATAATTTGTTAACCAGGCTGCATTTTTCTACATCTGTATTTGTAAGATGCCTAACCATAAACCATACTACTCATGATTTTAGAGATAAAAGTACACTTTAAAATCTTGCAGCACCACAATGATATATGATATAAATTGAAATGGATTAATGATCTGCTTGATGGAAAAAAAAAACCAAACAACAGGATTAACAATAGTTGGAAGTAAGACTTACTTTTCACTAAAGAATAAGCCTCATCTATTCTTCTCCGTATTGATGGATTCTTCAAAGTTACTTTTGCCTGTAACAAACACACAAAATACAATGACTTATCTTTCTTTTACACATGCTCACAGCTTAACAGCAAAGTTACAGATTGCAATCATCTAAGCAGTCACAATTAAGAAGAGGACAAGCTGCTTAATCTCCTGGCCTGAGACACACATAACCTCAGAGCTATGTGAGTAAAATAATAAAATGAGACTGCTACTGTAAGCTTTATTTTTATTTATTTAACGGTTACTGTCTTGTTTACAGCATAATAAAAGATTACAACTTTTTCAAGTATTTCTCAAATACTAACCTTCTGATAGTTGTGAAGCAAAGCCCACAGGGAAGCTGCTCCTATTCTCTGAACAGCACGACTCTCACTTTCCAAAGAGGCAGAGAGTACTGCAATCGCTTTATCTAATGAGAAACATATTTTTTTAAAAAGCCCTACATCTAGAAACATCACCAAAAGCACACAAATATATTTACAGATCTCAATATTTTAATGCTTGGAGCACACATTTCTATTACAAGTATTGGTGTGGCAATTAGAGAAAGTTTATTATCAGATCAATTATAGTTAAATACACTTGCAGAAGGAGCAGACTACAGTGTAGGAATTGTTAAAAAGAATACAGAAAAAAAAACAACCCAAGCAATGATAAAAACATTAAGCCATCAATAATAAAACATCCATGTTACATATAGCTATGAGCTACACATAGGGACAGAGTGAGCCTTGAAACTGTTTTATAACTCCCAGTAACCACAATTCAAGCAAGGTGGAAATTAAGATATTACTGTTTCTCTTAGTACTTATTATGTAGATAATTTCAAACCAAAGAAAAATATTTGCCACATCACTGCAGATGCCTTAATTTCCTGGACTTGTTCTGAAGCCATATATTTCAAGTTAGCTTGTTCATTTCATAATAAAAATTCACAGATTAAGCAACTGAATAATGTCTGCTTAATTAAGGAAGCAAATCATCATCTTAGGAAAAAATGAAAAGCATGGACGCTACAGAAAGTCTGCTGAGAACTTATAATAAAACCAGGAGCATTCTCTCTGCAATTATATGGAGGAAAGAAATATGCTTTTTATAAACAACCTAGAAAAAAGTTCTGTGTCTGTTATTAGGTTAAATATATATACATCTCACAATTTTATCATTATCTTAAATATTTTCTGCACCTGACAGAAGCAGAAATAGTTTGTCTCAACAGCCACGACTTGCAGGAGCTAATAAGGTTTTATCCAAATGATAAGACAGCAATATTTCAAACCAGTTGACACAAGGAATCAATTCTTCAATACCTAGCCCCACCAACCCTGACTACCTGTTTGAGAAAGCTGCAAAAATCCTTTCATTCGTAATATGTTTCTGTGTTCAAACGGGCAGTCACACAATAAATCTTGGAGGTTTTTAAACTATTTATACCCTTTTCCTTTTGCTGAATGCTATTATAATTGCTTTTCTGCCAAAATATATGTTCTATAATTACTTCTACAAAAATAACTTTTATTAAATTCCTTTTCTAAAGCACAATATTAGTTCTTGGTCAGTAACCCCAATGGCAATGAAAATACAGTATTCTGGAAGACACAATTTTCTCGGAGAAAAATAGCTTGTATACCGTTTAGATACTTACCATTTGCTAATATCTTTGGTTTATTAGATTGACTAAAACATATATTATGTAGAATAAGAAATGCTAGATGTTGGCTGCTCCTGTGTTTGCATATACACATTTCCACAATCTGGTCTAAAAAACCATTTATCTTCATGACCATCTGCTGTCCATCTTCTCCAAAAGTTATGTTTAGTAGCAGCTTCAGCCAAAGAGTTGACACATTACCAGGATTTTTATTACTTCCTTTTGGTAATGAAACAGACAAAAAGTTCTGCAGGAAGTTACTCTGTCAGAAAGAAGAAAAAGAATATAGAATTTATATGATCCTATGTTTCTTCACTGTTGTTTGACCTTGCAATCTGCATAGTTTTCCAAAAACTTATACCAGTTTTTCGTTTGCTGTTTCAGGGAGCCCCTTGTTAGTCAAGGATTTTTGGACTAATTACATACAAAAAAGAATCCACATCTTGGTTTAAAAGTTAATGTGGTAAATGTGTTTAATCATCTTTGTTTCTATCAAAAAGTTTGTGTATCAGCAGCTGTATAACCAGATTTTACAAAATTAGCATCACAAAAAGATTGTATTTCCTCCTGCCTTTTCTAACAGGTTATTAGGTCCAAGCACAAAAGATTGTTGATGTAAAGCAAAATTGTTGTAATTACTAAATTACTGTAAGAGATTAAAAAAAACAAACATTTTTTGTAATTTCTGTTGTGTTAGCTGGCTTTATCATGTCCCCACTAGAGCTGACTTTCTATGGGATTTGACTTCTTGTCTCAAGGTGCTGAATTCATTTAAATGATCAAAGTTAAATTTAGAAGAAACATGTTTCAAAAAACATTTGATAAAAAAAGAGTAAGAATCATTCAATATACAAACTAAGAAGGGACATGGCAGTACTTATATTTATATAATAAGACTACATTTCTACCTAATAGGCAATTACTCACATGTAAGACATTGTCTCTAAAATTATCATTTTTAAAAAGACTATATTTCACACGGTATACATAATGATTTAGAAACAAGAAATTAAAGATTGTAGTCACATGAGTTTTTTCTACTGTATGCTCACTTTCATGATCCACTAGTAATTGCTATCAATATCTATGAGTACTAAAAATTTAACACCACATTGAAACTGAGAGTTGATAAAAAGTTCTAGTAAACACTCTATTATGCTGTTCTGTCTAGACTATGAATATGACCAAATTACACATTGCACTTAGAGAACAGTAACAGAGATAACTGAGAAGACAGTTTTGATTCCTGCAGAAGCATCTCTATATGATCACAGGACACTCCATATTGAGATTTGAGTGTTTATTAGGAAAATGTTTCCATCATGATGCTAAAAATCAAGAACATTATATACTTACTTTCTGAATGATTCCTTTACAGTCATGAGACAGAGCAAGGTTTGAAAGAAGACAAAAGACCACCTGCTGAATTGGACTGTTATCATTTGACACTTGGGAAGCCAATTTCAAGATGTTATGCATTAACGAATTGCCAGTTGTACTTCGTGCAGATGGAAGCGATGATTGTCCACCACTGGACCAGCAAAGTGAAGCACAACCTTAAAAAAATGAATTTCTTACAATAAGAGAAATGCATATATATATTTAAAAGAGAATCCTATTGAAAGAATAGTCTAACAGCTAAAAGACTGAAATTGGGCTTAGGATCGTTGGTTTTTTTTTCTCTGAACCACAGTGAATTCAACGGGATACGCTTTGAATAGAAGTCTGAATGTGGCAGTTTAGTGCAACAGGCATCTACTGTTCTATTGTTCTAGAACCTAACTGATGATTAAACTGACGTTAAAGAGAAGCCATTGCTCTGTCTTAGAAAGTCTGCTTAAAAACAGAACATTGTATCTAAAGCATTATCCAATTATTTGGCAACAGAATCTGAAGAGACCCTTTGAAAGTGGTTCTGAAAAAGAAATCTCTCTATATATGAAAGGTTTAATAAGTTTCTTAAAATATTTTTCTGAGAAACAAAAGCACTGTCTGCATCTGTCATTAACTTGTACCACACTAGCATGCAAAATCCTATGCTACAGAGTTACAAACTGAAATTAATACAACAAACAAGCTACCAAGGTGATATTTGTGCACAAATAATGCATATATACCCTTTGATTTACTGACATTTGCCATTTGTAACAATGGTCAACTTCTGACACAGCAAAACTAAGTGTGTGACTACATTGAGGGGAAGAGGTTAGCCATTTCAGAGTAGGCAAATTCAGATTTCTGATCAGACAGAAAAAAAAAAACCCATGATTAATCTGAACCCACTTGTCTTTATTGGCAAGGAAAACAAAAATGCAGCCTCGAATCAGCCAGAGTTATGAAACAAGAGAGGCCACTAGAACTTCAGTTTGATTTCCAGTACATCACACGACAATAAATTTTATCTCTTGTGGTTGACTAATACATATTTGACATTTTTCTTTTTGACATAATTAAAAAAAAGATTCACAAGCACCACATTTAAGGTCTGGAGACATTAACTTAAAAGAGGGTAAAAAACCCTCAGAGATCGTTCAGTTAATATATTTTAACCATGATAACTCTTTTATAGTATCTTTTATGGTATCTTGACAGGAAGAAATCAACAGATGGTTTTACGTCTCTTCAGGTTACCAGCAAATCATTATCTGAATAAATAACCAGGATAGGGAATGAGACAAATTCATACTGAAAAAAAGAATAGGCTTCTAGTAGTAGAGATAATTACTCAACAATGGGAAAAAAAAGGTTTCCTCAAATAAGAACAGAATCCTTACGCAAAATACACAAATACAACTTACTGATTCCAGTGCATAAATAAATGAAATAAATTTAATTAAGAACAAAATTAGATTATTGAATATTTCAAAACTAGAAGGTTCTCAATGAGGACTGAAGTGCAAACTGTATAATGTACTGTTCTCTGTGACAGAATTTGAGTAGTATTTCTACAGGTTACTATGCAGTTTAGCAGGACTTTCAGTGTAACCTTCAAAAATACTGGTTTGAATTAAATGCTATTTAATCCTGTAATACAATTGTACACTTGCTAAATCAAACAACAAGATCCAAACAAAAGTCTTGAATGTATTAAAATCAAAACTCTTGATAAGCTTTGACAGAGTAGTGCTTTTATGCTTTTCTATTAAGGTAGTAATAAACATTCTTTTTCCTTTATTTTGCTTTTCTGTTTTAATTATTCTGGTTAAATATTTTGATGTATACATGACAGAGTGACTCTCATACCTGCAGGATAGTTTGCAGTGTAAACACAAAGCAAATGCAGAGCTATTTGCATTGAGGAGTCGTCTATTAAAAACCACGGCCATAGCGAATGCAGAACAGGAACCAGAGGAGCTTTGAGTGCTGCCATCTACAAGAACATGAGGAAGAATTGAAACTACTATACTATCAAATACTTTTGAAAATGTAAATGTAAAAAACGCCTATTTTTATCTTATTGTGTCCCATCAGTAAACTTTAAGAGATTGTATGAAGAGAACTGACACCCTCCTTTCAACATTAATGAAATTAACTCTATCCCAGTAAAAAGAAGCACGTTTTAATTACTGATAAACATGCAAACAAAAATAAAGATTAATTTATTCCAACTGTGATTGTTCAAGAGCCCTAGTCTCAAGTTTTATTTTCCTCCAACTAAATTAATTACTGGAATTAAAAAAGCATGGAAATAGAAGAGTGCAGTTCTACAGAGCAAATGACAGAAAAACTTCAGTTATCAACAGCAAACTTCTTCTCTCCTCCAAGCAACTGTCTCTGCAGACCCCTGATTGAAACAACAAAAAAATATTCCAGAATGATCTTATCTGAGATTATGGCACAAACAAGTTATGGGGACGTTAGGGATAGACAGATGTCTTATTTGGGCCCATAATTTACATGGTATTCAGTATACAAAAAGGAGGTGTTCATGCATGCCCTGAATAGCAGTACTTCTGGAAGGTCTGGAAATCTTCTGGTTCCAACAATCTGCTAAAAACTAGCACACATTGTATCACAATGCCAAGATGAATTAAACTGTGAAAAAGAAAATATAAAATAAATGTTTAAAAGGTATCAGCAATAAGAATGAGGAAGAGTGGTGATCAGAAAGAGAGAATAGAGGAAAGAATGAAAAAAAAAGTAATTTTTGCCAGGGAAAAAACAGGTAGGCAGAACAACTGAAGTAGAAATTGAAAAGCCCAGAGAAAAAGACAATGATTGCGAAATAAAAAATCTAAAATTAAAAACAAGATTCTGAGCAAAAAAAATTATTTTTTAAAAACTCAAGATGAAAATAAAATTGTGCCTTGCAGGATTAGTGTCATATAACTCAGAGAGAGAAAAGTAAAATGAAAAATATTATTTTGAGGTTAGAGTTCAATTGTTGTTTTTTTTTTCTTTCAGAAAGGGAAAGGAAAAGAGGAAACTGCTTTCCAAGATATGAAATGTGTCTCTCATGTGCCTTTCTTGTGGACTCACATCTTACTTTTACCCCCATCATTTTTTCACATTAAATGCTTTCAAAATTGGAATTACTGATATAAGTAAATGAGAAGTGGGTATAAAGGATGAGAGCCACCTGAAACCTTTGGGAGACGATGTTGCAATATGAACGTTGAGTTCCTAATGCAGGTATGAAATATTCTTTAGCAGAAAGGAATAATAGTGAAATTTCAAGTATTTCTTGCAATTTATGTCGAGATTAAATTTAGCTAGCTTGAAAATAATTTCAAAGTAGATGAAAAAAATCTTTATTCACTAACTGAATGTGCTCACATTATGTCTGTATGAGAATACTTACTTTGCATTCTTCATTTTGAAAGAGACAGTTTCTGAGGAGCTGCATAGAACACCTTAACTGCTTGATAAGGTTATCCTCCTATCCAGAGAAAAATATTTTAATATCGTCAGCATAAAACCAAAATTGATTTTGTATAAAGAGGAAAGAGATGTCAAAGGAGAGGTGCAAACCTAAAGCATCAACATTTGGGTCACATCCCTTCAGCAGAGTTTCCTTCTTATTTCAGGTAGGATTCATCTCAGCTAGCTTTCAACATGTATGCTGAAGACATTCATAAGGAAGGATAAGGATAACTTGAAGACATCCTCATCTCTCTTCGTAAGCCACAGATATTAGTTCTAGGGGCACTGATAGGGTTAAATGCAAAGATCTGTAACCTTACAACTAAAACAGAATGGGTTGGAATATTTTCTGAGTATCCGTTCCATCCTAAAGCAGACATCTAAAACAGCTGAATTAATCACTCCCTAGAAGCACATAATTTTATTCCTTGGATAAAAAAAAGAATAAACTAGCTCTGTCTTGCAGATCTCTACGTTTGGTCAGACCAATCCATCCTTATATTCCCAGTATCTTAGTTTCCTATCCTTAATAACAGAAACAGTTTCAAACTTCATAAGAATATTACAAAGATAAATTCTGAACTTTGGACAGTGAGGTACTGTGCTGAGATTCAAGTACACAAGTAAACAAAAAAATCTATCTTCATGATAGTGCTGTGACACTAAAAGGATAACGTTGGCTGACCTAACTCCCATAAAGCTGACATACTAAACCACCTCTGAAAGATGATCAAATTCCAGTAAGTTTGTTTGCTATAGGAACCTATTTCTGTTTTATCAAGCATAAAGGAACAAAAATGTAAAATAAGATTCATGCTTAATGTCAGACAAGGTAAAACAGCAGTGCTTGCTTATAAATTGTACCATGTACAGTTGATGACATCTAGAGATGAAGCAAAAGTCTATATCAAAAAAAATCCATGAAAGGTAAAAAAGAAGCATACAAGTCATCATTGCAAGTGCATTTTATGTCTGGTTTGTCTCATTTTTAGCTAAATAAAATGCTAGCTCTAAGACATTCCTTCATGACTTTCCACAGGATTTTTTTACTGAATAGTAGTAAATAATATAAAATGTCACAGGTTACAACTCATATTTGACATGTAAACTTCTAGGAGGTTAAAAAAGTTATAGACTTTTTTGATAGCAGTGTTTGTATTCATTTATTTCTTTTAGGATAGCTTGATTTTTACTAAAAACCTATTTTGAGGATGTTTTTCTGAAAGTTTGGCTATTTGTAAATACATTTCATGCCCTTGGCTAGAAGCACACTCTTTCTTGCTAGAAGCAAGAAAAAGAGTATCAGGTAAATACTTCAGTTGCCCTGAGAATAAAGCTAGGTCAAATACATTTTCCCAACTGTTAAAAGAAGAGAAAGAAAGGAAAAAAAAAGCAGCTCTTGGTAACATCACTGTGAAAGCTGTGCCTCAAAGTGGGTTGAAGGGCAGTTTTGTGAAAGATCAGCTAAATCTGATTATGAAAGCAGTGTCTCAGCTTCCCTCATGTGAAACCACATCATTTGTCATTATACACTACATACTATGAAGAGTACACTTACCTATAATGTAGCAACCTACAGTCCCAGCTCAGCAGGGGAATCCACCACAAAGTTTTTTTGTAAATCTCTTTCAAAGAATTCTTAATTAAACATAAAGTCTTTCTGACCTTTCTCAGAGGCTCCTTTCCTTCCATTTCTTTCAAGTTTTTAATTCCTTCTTCACTTAATAAAGGAACAAACGTCCCCAGCTTCACCCCTCTCAATGCATGAAATATAAAGAAACAGCTGACTTCAAGCTTACTGGACATATCCAGGGCAGGACACCTTTCAGCCTCCACCTCTTGAGTGTGGAGATAAATGTGTTTAGGAGATCTCAAGAAAAAATACAGTAGCTTTTGAATGCAAGAGTCAAACTCAAATTCTTTTAAGAGCTCATTGTTATAAAACACAGTTTCATACTCTGACAAATCAAGGCTAATGTCTATTTGTGCCAACACCTCAGAGGAAAATACTATTGCACTCAAACAATGCAGAAATACCGTGCAGGAAGATGTTTTCTGCAATTTCTGCTTTATATGGGAGTGGACAAAAATCAAACTTGACAGCAGAGGCTACTGTCTGTATTTTAATAAATCTTTTAGATGACAGTGGTACAAAACAAGCAGATTGCAACAAACATGAAACTCTTATATGATGGTAAGAAATAATCTATGTTTATACATGGTAAAGAAGAGCTGGGTGACGTGACAGTTTGGAACAACGGGAAAAGAGCTTAAAAAAAGGCTAAACAAAAAAGTTGTGGATGGAGAAAATAAACAGAGTAGTACAGGTAGTGGAAGGACTGCAAGTATGAGGTACAGAAAAAAAACCTCTGACAAGAAGTTAAAGCCAGGGACAAATGAGTTTGATGACATGAGAACAAGATGTCCATACAAGTATGCAGGAAGACAGAAAAGATTTAGAATTGGAAGCCACATAATATGAGAAGGTAGAGAATAAAAAACTGTTGCATATACATAAGCTGACTGGAACTGGTTTTGGGGTGGTAGAGAAATTGACTGGTACAGGAACAAACCAAAGGAAAATGGCTAGCACTGGTGGAAAGATACTGAGAAAAGAAAATCTGAGAAACAGAGGAATTACTATTGTGGAAACAAGATAGGAAGAAATATCTGTACTGGATAGGACCACCAAGTCATGGCTGAAAATCCAACTACGAAAATAAAACATTACTCTTAAGATACTCTTGTAGGCTAAATAAATATGTATATAATATATATAAATCGCAAGCACTGATGGGTGACAAATGGATGAATGTGTATGTGAGTGTCTGAAACAAAACTCTCAAGATTCTCAATCAGAATCCTGGCAGTTGCTGGCTTCAATCAGAATGAACTGGTTGCTAATCCTGATAACCCAGACTAAAAGTGGAAGACCCAAATCCTCCAATTAATGAAGACATGAGACAGAACCACTAATTCAGAGGCTGATTGTGTGTTGTATATCGTACATCAGTAATTTACATTAGGTAAACAGGAGCTGAGAGTTCTGGAAAGAAAACGTGGTAGCAAAAAAGAAGGAATTCTGAAAAGAAATGGTGTCTGAAAGAAGGAAATGTGCCCAAAAAGAAGAACATGAAGATTTTGGCTGGAAAGACAATCCAGCAAGTGGGAGAAGATCCTTTACATGAGAGAGATTCATGGATATAAACATCAGCACATGCCTGGGGGCTTGGGCCAGTAACATCCAAGACTGGTAACTGACTAGCTGCAAAGCACAAGTTGATGGCATTTGCTGCCTGACTTTCCTGAACCAGCAGTTTTCTCCATGGTGGAAAAAAAGTTGAGACCTATGGAATATAACTCTGGGTTGGAAAGTGTGTGTATGACATAACAACATTGGTAAAAGCTCTACAAATCAATGAACCTTAAAGCATAACAGATACCAGTAGCTTCTGCCCTCCTCCCCAAAAAAACCCAAACAAAAAAAAAGTTGGGAAATGCCTTATTATATCAGTCTTTTAATTTTTAGTGTTACCTTTTTTTTCTGTGCTTTCCCAGGCTTAAGGGAATCCAAATTCAGCTGTGCATGAACATATTTCATGTTTTCTATACAGCTGTCTATCAAGTCAACTGGAAGAAAAAAAAAAAAAGAATATTTAGAACCTGATTCACAATCAAAAATATTTTATGAAACGTAAAATATATTTCTTGTAATGACCTTCGTTACTGTTACCTTCCTGAACTGAGATTTAAGGATTCAGATATCCAAATTCTGTGAGTTCAGAATATTTTGTTATCTTCTTGGTATCAGGAGGTAACAGTGTCAAGATGGAATGCATCTAGATGAATGATCTCAAGGAGCAAGAGTACATTTGAGTCCTTCTTGCAACAGAGCCCAATGAGAGGAATGCTCAAAGGCAGGAACAGTAAGATGAAGAGGAGAAGATGATTTGGGATGAAGAGGATAGCAGCTCATAATTCTTCAGGATATCTTCAATGACACTGCCTAGAAGACTGAAACTTCAAGAAGTTAGGGCATGCATTCATCTTACTCAACTCTGCCCTAACAACTATAGATTTGCTGCATCTGAAGTGAGACAAAAGAAAGCAAATGCTTGTGTGACTCAAAGTGCAAAATGTCGAGAAGTTCTTTTCTTGGACTCTAGAGTCTAGTTTATTAAAAGATCATGGAGTGACTGCATTAGCAGACAAGGGAACAGTTGCAGATGTTATCTACATGATTTTCTATAAGGCCTTTGACATGGTCCCCCGAAACATCCTTCTCTCTAAAACTGGAGAAAAATGGATTTGATGGGTAGAATGTTTGGTGGATGAGGAATTGGTCACATGTAGAGGGTAGTGGTCAATGGCTCAATGTCCAGATAGAGATCAGTGACAAGTGTTGTCCCTCAGGGGTCCACACTATATAATATCTTCATCAGTGACACAGACAGTGAGATCAAGTGCATTTCCAGTAAGTTTGCAGATAACACCAAGATAAGTGGTACAGTCAACATGCCAGAGGGACCTGGATAAGCTTGAAAAGTGTGTCCATGTGAACTTCTTGAAGTTCAACAAGGCAAAGTGCAAGGTTCTGCTCCTGGGTCAGAAAATCATCTAGTATCAACATAGGCTAGGGCATTACAGGATCATTTCAGTAGGAAAAGACATTTAAGATTGTGAAGTCCAACTATTAACCTAACACTGCCAAGCCCATCACTAAAACATGTCCCTGAGCACCTCATCTACGTCTTTCATGTGGTGACTTGACCACCTCCCTGGGCAGAACTAGTGTTTAACTACCCTCTCAGTGAAAAAGTTCTTTCCAATACCCAATCCTCTAAATCTCCCTTGGTGTAACTTGAGGCCATTTCCTCTCATCCTATCACAAGCTACTTGGGAGAAGAAACCAACCTCCACCTCACTACAACCTCCTTTCAGGTAGCTGTAGAGTGATCATGTCTCCCCTCAGTCTCTTCTTCAGGCTACAAAACCCCAGTTCCCTCAGCTGCTCCTCATAAGACTTGTTCTCTAGACCCTTCACCAGCTTCGTTGCCCATCTCTGGACATACTCTAGCATCTCAATGTCCTTCTTGTAATGAGGGGTCCAAAACTGAACACAGTATTCAATGTGTGGCCTCATCAGTGCCATATATAGGTGGACAATCACTTTCCTTGCTCCTGCTGGCCACACTACTTCTTATATATAAGCCACAAATATCCAAGCCTGTAGTGTTACACAGGGTTGTTGTGGCCCAAGTGCATGACCCAGCACTTGGTCTTGTTAAACCTCGTACAGCTGGCCTCAGCACATTGGTACATCTCATCCAGGTCCATCTGAAGAGCCTTCCTGTCTGCACATCCACCCAGCTTCATGTCATCTGCAAATTTACTGGGGTGCACTTGATCCCCTTATCCAGATCATAGAACCATAAAATAGTAGTGGCTGGTAGGGATCACTAGACATCACCTTAGTCCAACTCCCTGGCTAAAGCAGGTCCTCCTAGTTCAGGTCAAACAGGAACATGTCCTGGTAGGTTGTGAAGAACTGCAGAGGAGACTCCACAGCTTCCTTTGGCAGTCTGTGCCAGGGCTCCCTCACCCTCACAGGAAAGAAGTTTTTCTTTAAGTTAAGCTTTTTGTGTTTGAGCTTTTGCTATCACTCCTTGTCCTGTCACTTGAGACAACACAAAAAAGTGTCAATCCATCCTCTTGAAATATACCTTTTAAGTACTTGTAAGTGTTAATGAGGTCTCTCTGAAGTCTTCCCCAGTCTGAACAGCCCCAGATCCCACAGCCTTTCCTCATAAGGAAGATGTTTCAGTCCCTCAATCATCTTAGCAGCCCTGTGCTGGACTCTGTCTAGAAGTTTCCTGTCCCTCTTGAGCTGAGGAGTCCAGAACTGGACACAGGGCTCCAGATGAGGCCTCACTAGGGCAGAGTAAAAGGAGAGGAGAATCTCCTTCAACGTGCCCGATACACTCTTCTTGATAAAGCTGTAGTGGCTTTGCCTGGGATAGATTTTGGTAGTTGGGAAGAGGGGAGGGGCACAGCTACAGGGGTGCTTTCTTTAGAAAAAGAGCGGCCAGAAGATTCCCCTGTAGCTGAAAGGGCCAGTGCCAGTCAGCTCTAAGATGGACCCACTACTGACCAAGGCCTGGCCAATTAGTGACTGAGGTAATGCCTTTGTAATTAACATATTTGAGAAGGGGAGGAAGTTGCTGGGCAGCTGCTAAACTGATGCAGCAGCAAAAGGGAGTGAGAATGTGAGAACAACATCTCTGCAGACACCAAAGTCAGTGGAGAAGGAGCAGGAGGAGGTGCCCCAGGCACCGGAAAAGAGCTTTCCCTGTGACCTGTGATGAAGACCACAGTGCCCCTGTGCTCCTGCAGTCCTGGAGGCCACCAGGAAGCAGAGATCCACTTTCAACCCGTGGAGGACCCCACGCCAGAGCAGGTGGATACCTGAAGGAAGCTGTGACTCAGTGGGAAGCAAGTTCCTGGCAGGGCCTTGGAGCCTGTGGGAGACAGCCCATGCCAGAGAGCAGTTTTGTGGTCAGGACCTGTGATCCTGTAAAGGATCCATGGTACCTGAAGGACTGTTCTCCCAGTAGGTGACCCACATTGGGGCAGGGTGTGAGGAGCTGCCCCTGTGGGAGGCCCAATGCTGGAGCAGTTCATGAGGAACTGTATCCCATGGGAAGGACCCACGCTGGAGAATTTCATGAAGGACTGTCTCCCATAGGGAGGGACCCCACAGTGTAGCAGTGGGAAGTGTGAGGAGGCCTCCCTCTGAGAAGAAGCAGCAGCAAAGTCCATCTGTAATGAACTGACCACAACCCTCATCCCCTGTGCCGCTGGGAGGAAGGAGAGTTGTAGGAAGAAGGAGGAGTAGGGGGAGATGTTTTAAGATTTGGTTTTATTTCTCATCTCCCTGCTCTGTTCTGACTGTTCATTAATAAATCAAATCTTTTCTCCCCAAGTGGAGTCTGTTTTGCCCATGTTGCTAATTGCTGAATGATCTCCCTGTGCTTATCTGGACATGTGAACCTCTTGTTATATTTCCTTCTTCCTTGTCCAGTTTAGGAGAGGGAGTGACCGAGTGATTTGGTGGGCATCTGGCACTCAGATAGGGCTAAAACCGCCACAGCATCCCAGAATGCCATTGGCTTTCCTGGCCACAAGGGTAAACTGCTGGCTTATGTTTAGTCTGTTATTAACCAGAATTCCCAGGTCCCTCTCCGGAGAGCTGCTCTCTTCAGCAGGTCAACCCACAGATCACTAATAAAGATGTTAACAGGACACAACACTGAGCCCCAGGGAACACCACTGGTGACATTGTCAACTGGATTTAACTCCATTCAACAACACTTTCTGGGCCTGACCATCCAGCCAGACAGGATGACGGGACTGAGAGCAGCCTTGCACAGAACTTGGGGTACTGGCAGACGACAAGCTGGACATCAGCCAACAATGTGCCCAGAAAGCCAAACATATCTCAGGCTGCATCAAAAGCAGTGTTGCCAGCAGGTCGAGGGAGGTGATTCTGNCTTTTTGTGTTTGAGCTTTTGCTATCACTCCTTGTCCTGTCACTTGAGACAACACAAAAAAAGTGTCAATCCATCCTCTTGAAATATACCTTTTAAGTACTTGTAAGTGTTAATGAGGTCTCTCTGAAGTCTTCCCCAGTCTGAACAGCCCCAGATCCCACAGCCTTTCCTCATAAGGAAGATGTTTCAGTCCCTCAATCATCTTAGCAGCCCTGTGCTGGACTCTGTCTAGAAGTTTCCTGTCCCTCTTGAGCTGAGGAGTCCAGAACTGGACACAGGGCTCCAGATGAGGCCTCACTAGGGCAGAGTAAAAGGAGAGGAGAATCTCCTTCAACGTGCCCGATACACTCTTCTTGATAAAGCTGTAGTGGCTTTGCCTGGGATAGATTTTGGTAGTTGGGAAGAGGGGAGGGGCACAGCTACAGGGGTGCTTTCTTTAGAAAAAGAGCGGCCAGAAGATTCCCCTGTAGCTGAAAGGGCCAGTGCCAGTCAGCTCTAAGATGGACCCACTACTGACCAAGGCCTGGCCAATTAGTGACTGAGGTAATGCCTTTGTAATTAACATATTTGAGAAGGGGAGGAAGTTGCTGGGCAGCTGCTAAACTGATGCAGCAGCAAAAGGGAGTGAGAATGTGAGAACAACATCTCTGCAGACACCAAAGTCAGTGGAGAAGGAGCAGGAGGAGGTGCCCCAGGCACCGGAAAAGAGCTTTCCCTGTGACCAGTGATGAAGACCACAGTGCCCCTGTGCTCCTGCAGTCCTGGAGGCCACCAGGAAGCAGAGATCCACTTTCAACCCGTGGAGGACCCCACGCCAGAGCAGGTGGATACCTGAAGGAAGCTGTGACTCAGTGGGAAGCAAGTTCCTGGCAGGGCCTTGGAGCCTGTGGGAGACAGCCCATGCCAGAGAGCAGTTTTGTGGTCAGGACCTGTGATCCTGTAAAGGATCCATGGTACCTGAAGGACTGTTCTCCCAGTAGGTGACCCACATTGGGGCAGGGTGTGAGGAGCTGCCCCTGTGGGAGGCCCAATGCTGGAGCAGTTCATGAGGAACTGTATCCCATGGGAAGGACCCACGCTGGAGAATTTCATGAAGGACTGTCTCCCATAGGGAGGGACCCCACAGTGTAGCAGTGGGAAGTGTGAGGAGGCCTCCCTCTGAGAAGAAGCAGCAGCAAAGTCCATCTGTAATGAACTGACCACAACCCTCATCCCCTGTGCCGCTGGGAGGAAGGAGAGTTGTAGGAAGAAGGAGGAGTAGGGGGAGATGTTTTAAGATTTGGTTTTATTTCTCATCTCCCTGCTCTGTTCTGACTGTTCATTAATAAATCAAATCTTTTCTCCCCAAGTGGAGTCTGTTTTGCCCATGTTGCTAATTGCTGAATGATCTCCCTGTGCTTATCTGGACATGTGAACCTCTTGTTATATTTCCTTCTTCCTTGTCCAGTTTAGGAGAGGGAGTGACAGAGTGATTTGGTGGGCATCTGGCACTCAGATAGGGCTAAAACCGCCACAGCATCCCAGAATGCCATTGGCTTTCCTGGCCACAAGGGTAAACTGCTGGCTTATGTTTAGTCTGTTATTAACCAGAATTCCCAGGTCCCTCTCCGGAGAGCTGCTCTCTTCAGCAGGTCAACCCACAGATCACTAATAAAGATGTTAACAGGACACAACACTGAGCCCCAGGGAACACCACTGGAGACATTGTCAACTGGATTTAACTCCATTCAACAACACTTTCTGGGCCTGACCATCCAGCCAGACAGGATGACGGGACTGAGAGCAGCCTTGCACAGAACTTGGGGTACTGGCAGACGACAAGCTGGACATCAGCCAACAATGTGCCCAGAAAGCCAAACATATCTCAGGCTGCATCAAAAGCAGTGTTGCCAGCAGGTCGAGGGAGGTGATTCTGCCCCTCTGCTCCACTCTCCTGAGACTCCAGCTGCAGTACTGTGTCCAGTTCTGGAGCCCTCAGTATAAGAAAACATGGACCTGTTGGAGTGGTTCCAGAGAGAGGACACAAAAATTATCAGAGGGATCAAACACCTCTCCCCAGAGGAAAGACTGAGACAGTTGAAGTTGTTCAGCTCCCCAGCCAGCCCAGACTACTGCTGTAAGGGGTTGTTCTTTTCCTGCATTTTTATCTTAAAAAGTAATCATTAAGGGCTGAACAAGTGATTGATGTTAGAGCTACAGCTATCTTCAAGACATTTATTTAAACCCCAGAACTCTTCACTAAGATTTGTGTTGCATCACAGTAAGGACAATTTGAAGGCTGCTCTAACACAGAACAAGATCCAATACATGTCCTGGTAGTGTCTTCACAGGAAATCAAGTCTGGGCTGAGCAGACCATCAATATACTAGGAAAAAGGAGAAATATGGTATAGGATTGACGCTATTGGGATCAGACATTGGGCAGATATGTCTAGGCTATTTCAGTATAGTGTAGGTGAAAAGGACTGAAAAAAACAAAGAGAAATGCAATAAGAAAGCATCCAAGACAAAGTGCACTTGGGCTGCTCATCAAGTATTAAATGCATGAAACATGAGAAATGCAAATGAACTTCTCTCCTCTCCCTGTGTTCCAGTGGGCACAAAACCCTCTGATTAGAAGTATTTTACTTTTGGTTTGCTACTGTAAAGTAAAAATTTTAGACATGAAAAATGATGCATTGGAAAAACAGAGAAGGCTCTATTTAATTGCTAAATGGGAAGAAAGAAACAAAGATGCAGGAAAGAACAAAGTTGAGAAAAAGGTATCTTCTTATCTAAGTAGAGAACACAAGACATATTCACACCTACAAACCTGTACTGGCATAGCGTGAAACAAGAAATGGAAGATATTGCCAGCGCAAAATCTCCAGCTTTGAATGGACAAAAGCAGTAAAAGCTTATAGGTTTCTTCTCACTCAAACAGAGATGTGATTTCACCTCAAATTTCCACAAAATTTTAGACTGGCTACAACATCATATTCTATTAGTAAGTCTTCAGCTACAGGTATGATTTCTCTGTATTAATCTGCAAAAAAAACCCCAATGAAAACTAAGTCTTTTAAAAAAAAAGCCATTATTATTTAAAATCGATGTAGGACACCTGCAAGCATTTGGTTCACAAATCGTTTAATATGCATTTTGAAATGCTCACCTTCCAAAGCACATTTCTGGGCATTTTTACTGACAGCTAACAGAGACAACAGTGCATTTGTAGCAGTTTCTTTCAGCACATCCTTTGAAGATTTTCTCTCCCAGACCTACAAACAATGCAATTTCATTACTGAAATGAAAAAGTGACCACATTAAAAGCAATACTCGTATCTACAAATATGTTGCAATGGTCTGTATTTTCATTTGGATTATTCATCATTATAGTCCTATACAGAGTTCCCCCTCTCTATATTCATGTTTATAGTCTGTCTGCATTGAAGTGTTTCATTATTTTTTCTAGTTTAAATGCACAAAAACAACCTCAAAACCAGTAACAAAATGAATGCCTGTCCTTCTTACTCTTTTCCTAACATTCTACATTCCTAAAGCCTAGATTCTCAGTCCTGGCATTCCAGACCTTTCCTAATATTCAAGTTTGCTTTCACAGACACTGCACTGACATGCCTTTAGTGCAATCTTACTTTCCTTCAATACATGATAAAGAAGAGACATGAAATATCAGTGAAATTCTATAGAATTAAAACATCACTAACACGCAAAAAATAGTTTAAATAATCTTCCAACCAGATAAAAATGGTAGTTTGTCTTCTTTTTGTGAAGCATATTTATTTTGAGTAGTATAACAAATTAGTTGAAAAATGGGATATCCATGCTTTATGTATTATCCACTAGAGAATTTTGTTCATCTAGTAATTTTCCTTGAAATATCACTCCAATGCTGACATCCAAAAAACCAGACAATGTTATGCATTTTAATCAGAAAAATACAGTCAAAGAAGAACTGCTGCTGGATCGCAGAAGAAATGAAAAACATATTTTAAAGTTAGCAAAAATACAGCATATTAAGAAAAACTTCAGACAAGGCTCTCATGAGTACCTAGCCATAGGACCTCACAGATTTTACACATCTAAATACATCACATATATTATATTTATTTGCTTTAGTGCCCTAGCTAGTAATTGCCTAACAAATTTTAATATGCAATAAAATATCAATGTGTGCTCCAGGGTTATCATTTATTGAAGTATCCAGTGTCATGAGGACTGAAAAGATCAATGTAAAAAACATGCAAAAACCCCCACACGAACTCCAAGTTAAAGCACCGAAGCATGGATTGGGTTTTGCATTTATAACTAATAAAAAAAGTTTCTACTTTACACTAAAGTTGGTTTTACTACATTCCAAGTGAAATTTCAAAGCTATCAGCTTATTGTTCTAAGTAAATTAACTATCGTCCTGTCCTGGTAGGTGGTGATTTCAAAGTGAAGGATTTTGATGTTTGAATAGTTAAAATATAAAAAGTTTAAAGCCAAGAGACAACAAAATGTTGAGTTGCCTCAATTCTACATAACCTAAAATGTACATTTTGTAAGTTGATAGCTCTTTTTACTTTTTCTTGCTACTTAGCAATATTTTAGTAATAAAAAACCTCTTTCCCTGTCAATCTCTTGGATCATTTCTTGAAGTATTATAAGGCTGAATAGAACTGATTAAATAATTAAAGTGAGTTGTCCCATCTTTTTATCTTTTAAAAAACTGTTTCTTCTTATTTTCTAAATTTTATCTTAAAAGCAAGTAAAAATTCTTTCTTTCTAGAAGCATGCTCCTTTATGCATTTTTTGCTTACTCTGCAGTCAAGAATTGCAGTTTATGATAATAAAAGAAAATGTAGAATCAGAAAATGTAAAATCATAAAATAAGTAGGGGCTGGAAGAGATCTCTAAAGATCATTACATATCAACTCTCTTGCTAAAGAAGGTTAACCCAGACCAAGTCACATAAGAACATATCCAGGTGGGTTTTTTAAATCTCCAGATGAGACTCCACACTCTCCCTGGGTAGCCTGCGCCAAGGCTCCCTCACTGTCACAGGAAAGATGACTTTCCTCATGTTCAAGTGGAAATTCCTGTGTTCCAGCTTGTGCCCGTTACCCCTCGTGTCCTGTCACTTGGCACTACAGTGTCCTGTCACTGGGCACTACAGGAAAAAAAAATTGGCCTCGTCCTATTGACAGACACCCTTTAGGTACTCATAGAATCATTTTGGCTGAAAGAGATCTTTAAGATCATTGAGTCCAGCCTTTGTCCCAGCCCCAGTCACAGGTCATTTCCATAACTGCAACATCCAGCCGTCTCTTAAACACCTCCAGGGATGGTGACTCCAGCACTTCCCTGAGCAGGCTGTTCCAATGCCTGACAACCTGTTTCCTCTTGTTCTATTGCTTGTCACTAAGGAGAACAGATACACTCCTGCCTTGCTACAACTTCCTTTCAGGTAGTTGTAGACAGCAATAAGGTCTCCCCTGAGCCTTCTTTTGTCCAGGCTAAATAGCCCCAGACCCCTCAGCCATTCCTCATATGAAATGTGCTCCAAATCCTTTACTAACTTGGTAGCCCACCTCTGTATCCTTTTCAGTAGCTCAGTGTCCTTCTTGTAGAGAGGGCCTTTTCCAAAAGTGGAAACAGTATTCCAGGTGCAGCCTCACCAAAACCAAGCACAGAGGAATGATCACTTCCCTCCTCTTGCTGACAACACTGTTCCTGATATAGGCCAGGATTGCCAGTGACCTTCTTGGCCACCTGGGCACACTGCTGGCTCACGTTCAGACAGCTGTCAATCAACACTCCCAAGTCCCTCTCTGCCTGGCAGCTTTCCATCCACTCCTCCCCAAGAACCCCACTGGCCACAGGCCTCCAACTTGACTTGGCTCCATTGATAACCACTCTCTGGGCTCTGTAATTCAGCCAGTTCTCATCCAACCCACACTGCCTTAGCAATCCTATGAGGTTGTTATGGAAAATGGTGTCAAAAGCCTTGCTGATGTCAAAGGAGACAAAATCCACCGCTTTCTTCTCATCTAACCATCAGTTAGTTCTGTATGTCAATCACAGAGAAGACTTAAGTAATTAATAATTATGCGATTGTTCACTACCAGTTGAATTGGAAAAGTATCTCAGTTTAAATTTATAATGCCTTCTGCCTGGAGAATTTATAGCTTTAAACTACTAGTATTGAAGTAATAAAATGCATTCCACACTTTAAATTCATTTTTGAAAATGAATTGAAAATATATTAATGTATATTCCTTAAGCACAACAATACTGACCTTACACCACAGGGAGTCAACTAGAATCCTTAATGACTTATTTTGGTTCATATTTTTTAATGAAGGCAGACATTAAGAACAACAATGTTGTCATTTACAATGGGGATAGCTACATCTTAAACCTTAAAAATCTCATTATGTATGTCGAAAAGCAGGAAAATTCTCAGTATTTGACCAAACATATTTTAACTATGCATTATCTTCTTTACTTCAGATTTCATACCATGATGTTGCACATAATTGCATTGCAAAGCACTTCCTAGAAGTCGCTTCTTTGCAATTGATCCAGCTTACTATGTGAATTTAAAAAATGGGTGTAATAGATGTCTCAAAGTAAAGAGGTCTTAGTTCACAACTTGAAACAATTGTTTTTTCATTAGATAACTATATTCCTTTTTAGCAAAATATATCCTGCAACCACATCATAGAATTTTAAATACCTGAATAATTAATGTAGTAAGTTGAGTTACTGATTCCTGGCATCCTTCCACATGATCCAGAAGACAGCTAATAGTTGGATTCTGACATATACTCTGTTTATCTTGGAGCTGTCTTCTTCCTTCCTCATTCAAAAGGACAGAGAGGAACTGCAAACTAGCCATATATAAAGCAGGATATGCAGTTGGCAGATTAATACAATCACCAATGACATCTGAAAGGATGAAAATAAATATGTTTATAATTCATTCTGAATGAAGCTTAAATGCTTCATAAATCAGAAAGACTTATCAAAGAAAGTGTGTAAGCCAAGAAGTACAGCACTACATCAGGAATTCCACAAATTCTATGTATTTGGTAAGTCTTAAAATCTAAGAAAGAAAATTTTGAGTTTTATATGCTTCGATGAATTAATTGGTCTGCATTAATTTCGCTATAAAACAAAAAAGTAATCACTATTTACTGAATCATTCGTTCAATTTTCTTAACTCTTCTCACTTTATTCAACAGTCTACATTATAATGTCAACAGTATCTATCAGCTGCTTTACATGCAATTGTATTTGGATTCAACAGATCCCTTAGTATGAACCTGGATGAAAGCAGAAGTTTGACAGGAATACGCTTATACTTCAGTATAGAAACACTTCTGAGAATCTTGGTGACCTAAAGCCCTGACTAGGCCATTAACTAAAGGAGGAATAATTGCAAAACAAACAAACAAAAACTCCTCTGTGTAATAACCTTCAATTCCTTTCTCTCTTATCTCCTCTCAAAACTTTGCTTTCCTTTTATGTAAGGGATATTAAAAAACTCACATAAGGAAAAATATTGAAGTGTCAACTGATAGTTTCAGGCTCTGCTCACAGATGCCATATTTGGTTAAGGTTTACAAATAGAATCATTAACCCAAATATGCAAACAAAACTTGTAATTTGTTTTGCAGTTCAAAAGTTAGTTTGATGATATAAGAAAGAGTCATAAAAATCCAGCTAAGGGAAAAAGTCAGTCAATCTCCGGTCACATTTGATTTTCATGCCAGATATGCCATTTGCAATTACATAATAGTATCTAAACAAGAATGTCTCTCTTTTCTATTTGTTTATTTCTTTTATTATTTGCCAGGTTAAAACCCATACAGGAATAGTTATCATTGGTTCATAGAATGGTAGGGGTTATTACCAATAATTGTTGTAAAATGATTTGCAAGGGCTGCTGTCACAAATGGCAAAGATTTTTGGCCACTCTTCCACAATAATGTAGCTAGAAGGTTGAAAAAGTCTACCCATGTTTCATGAAGCACGGATGTCAACTCAGTATCTGCAAAGATAATACAGAAAAAAACCAAAGCATTTACACACATGCACAAACCTGGATAGCTAAGCCTAACAATAACTGTCAAGTTAAATGAAGGTGGTACGTAAATGGACCTGTTTCGGGTATAGTACTTCATTACCTAACCCATCTTTGAACCGAATGGTGAGAATCGTGATGATATTTCCCAAGAGAGGTTTCAAGAGTTCATCGTGGATTACAAGCTGAGAATCCACCAGTAAACATGTTTTCAGAAGCTTGGACACAGATGATAAGTATTGAAGCAGTAATAATACCTGTTAAATATTTTTCAAAAGATATTAAATAAAGTCATTTATTTTCACCTTTCACAATAAAAAACATCATCACAGCTGAACCATAACATTGTGAACTACCATACACCAGTTAAAAGAAATAACAGGATATAAATCGAAAATTGTTCTTCTAAACAGTTCTGTGCCACGAATACAGAATGCTCTACATGTTACATATACAGAGTTAAATTTG
Organism: Urocolius indicus; assembly: GCA_013401255.1. NCBI lineage: Eukaryota > Metazoa > Chordata > Aves > Coliiformes > Coliidae > Urocolius > Urocolius indicus. Next base: position 53,805 of record WBNH01005995.1, read on the forward strand.
ACACAAGGGTTAAGTTCCATTGGCAGTAATCCTATATGCTTTTTATATACCAAAATTAGTTGAGAAATATGTGTCTCCAGGATTGGAGACAAAGTAAACAGCCAGGTTTGTTGTAGAATGTGTCTGTAATTGTATCTGGCTCATACTTGAGTACCATACAAATAAATTCTATTACATGATTTCTATAACTGCTAAACTCAATTTTTATTTTTAAAATACAATTGGTTTTCAGTTTAATGATTCTAGCTATAGTTCTAACAAATAAATGAATTGTTCTATGTTGAACATAACATGGTTCATTTTCTGTTAAGCCTTATCAGAAGCACAGAGATTCACAAGAATGTACTCTATAGCAGTATGTCTGGACTATGTTAATGAATATAGATTATGTAAACATAATTACTTTCAATATTTTTAAAAAACTAGAAAGTAACAAATGCTTCTCTAACCTGGGTTTTTACATGTTCTATGTGACATGGATGACCCAATGGAGCTTTCAGTTCCAAGATACATCTCTCAATCCGATTAGCACTTACAAGGCTAAAATAAAATAAATCGGTTAGAAATTTACTTAAATAATTAAATATTCTACTAACTTCCATTCTTTAGAAGGAAGCATTTTAAATAAACTGAATAAAAATAAATTATAAAGCACTTTATTAAAATAGTGGGGTTTTGCAGTAAGACTAGTGTAATGATAGCTATAGTAACAGTGAATTGTTTCAAAACAATTAGCGTAGCATACATTTCAATTGCTGTTACTGCCCTGGTAAAAAAATATTTGTTTGAATTTGTTTGCTTGTTTTTTTTTCCTGTAGAAGAATGAACTTTACAAGAGTGTTGAAGTAGATTTTTTCATGAATTGCAGTATGAAGAGCAGCTACAGAAGCTCTTGAAAACCTTATAAAACATGAACTAGTTTTCATTTTCACTTCAAGACTTCCAAACACTTTCTACAGATGAAATATTTAGTTACAATGCAACTGGAAACATGGAATACTATCTGAAAACTATTAAAAAAAGAAAAAGTGAGGGACTGTCATCTAATACTTTTCCAATCCAGAAAGCATTATTTACTCTCTTTTAGCGTGACAGCTCTTGGCTCATCCTCAAAATATTGCATTCAATTCAAAGAGAAAAAAAATCCCACAAAATGGACTAAAGTGATCTGCAGTTCTGAATATCTGACTATATCATGTATTGTTCTACTGCAGAGGCAAAAAAAAAAGTAAAATTACACCTATAAAATAGATGACTAAATGACTAGGTAAAAGACTAAAAGAGAGGAAAACAGTATAGTCCTGTAAAAGACTAGCTGTTCTGTGAAAAAAGAAATAATCCAAATGCTCTTATTTTGTTGATTGTACTTTTAAAAAAAATGCACTTCTGAAAACTTCATAAGAAATAAGTGATCAATGTACTAAGGTTTCAGTTACAAACACTGGTAGATTTCACGTCACAATTTTTACTTCCATTGCTACACCTTATTTGTAGTTCGGCAGTTACTGATCTCATACCTGCTGAGAGCTGTTAGTAAATGTGCTTGTCGAAGAGCAGTTCCAGTATCTTTCGGTGTAACAATCAGTAGATTGTGCAGAAGGCTGCAAACAGCTGACAAAAGGGCAGGTGTGACTATAGCATGCTGTTTAGACAGAGTAGCAGACATGGGAGAGTCGTGTTGGCTTGGAGATTCTGTTGTGGTTGTATCACTTTGACCTAGAATGTGTTTAATAACAAAAATTTAAAAAAAACCAAACAACACACAAAATCACAAATGATTAATTGGAGCAGTTATGTAAGACAAACTGGGCACTTTTTTTTTTTTTTTTTAAATAAAATACCCCAGTGCCCTCTACATTTAAAACACTATATTCTGGAAGAAGGAAAAAAATACAAAACCAAAAAACTGCCACCCAACAAAGAAATGGAATACATGAAAAGAAGTGTTGTTTTTAATAGTTCAGAAATAAAATGTTCCTTCTACAAGGCACTAGTAATCATTAAAGATAAACTGTAAATTTGGAAAGACATAAATTTTCACTTCTTCAACAGAAAAATATTTTATATTTGTAGATATCTCTCTCTACGTCTGCATCATTTCATATATTCTTTTACATTATATTCACTTTTATCTTTCCACGTATAGAGAATCATATAGACATCTCTCTCTATATGTGCATATACTCTACCAAAAGGTAATGTTTTGAAAGGGTGATAGGATGACAGGAATAGAACCAAAGTCTTGAGTTACGTTACCACTAGTTACTAGTTACCACTAGAAGCATCAATGGTGATTATTCCAGCAATACACAAACTTCATATGCATGTATCAAATGCTAGAACATGGGCAGGATAATACATTGTGTTCATCACTATGTTCACAAACCCTGAGTTTGACTTACCTTGTGCTATAAGCCGATCAACTACAGTTTCAGGTATAAAACTGGTTGAATTTGTTGGGACTACTGCCTGAAGCTCAGTAACATTCCCCAGTGATGGTGACGAAGATCGAATCTAGAAAGATATAAAAACGAAATTAGTGAATTCCAGCTTTTGTAAAACAGACTTCTACATATATTTTGCTTGAAGGGGAAAACAACAGTCCCACAAAACCAAACACATGAAACAAAAAACAATATAAAATTGCTGTTGAAAATTGATTTGATGAATTTTTGCTCATTGTGTGTACATATATAATTTATAAGCAGTCAATAATTGAAAGTATTGAAAGATGTGCAACATGAATATTTCAGTTAGAAACTCATCAATGCCTATGTTACAGAAAATTCTTCCTCTTCATCCTTCTTTTTCATCCATACAATCAACTGAATCTACGTTTAGACTAAGGTAGAAAGGCATTACTGAAGCATTTAAGTTCCATTTTTTCATGGACTATTTGCTCTACTGAGAACATCAGCATTTGTCCATTTGTATCAGGACACGTTCAGATAAAAATATCACAAGCGCATTAATCATTAGCCAAAAAGTTCCAGAATCTTTCCAACTCTGGGTACTTCTCTTAACCTGAATTCTGTGATCCATATTATGTGTATTCATTTCATGATGAAGACATGAGATTTACATGACAGTAGATAATTTTACTATTGTACTACCGTGCTCCTTCTATCAATTCTACATTATCTATCATATTATTAAATTTTAATGCTTTCAAAAGTTCTCCATACTCTTGCTACTGAGTTAAAACCACACAAACTTGAGATCAGAATAGCTGGAGTCTCCAGCTTTATAATGCTTCTATGGCATGACAAGACCTATGACCTGTTTCAGAGTATGTATCAGAGTATCTCCCATGTCAGGTCATTTTTTCACTTCTGTTTGTTGTTTTCTAGCTGGACAATTCACACCAAAAATTTTCTTCAAGAGAGCCACTACATGGTGTAAAGAATGCAGAACATTGGAAAATCCAACAGAATCCTGAGAGTCACAGTTTGGATGGACTAGAAGACTTTTCCTTACAGGGAGTTTTCGAAAGAAGGCTGTAATATTTCAAAGGTCTTCTTTTTAAAAGTCTATTAGAGTATCAGTTGGAATACTTTTTTTACCTAAGGAAAAGTCAAAAATTACTTAATTGACGAAAAGAGTAGAGAGAAGGAAATCACTCCTATCGTGTCCTTGCAGTTAGGACACTGCTTTCCAGGTTTGTCTTGGATTTACTCAGCAGTCTTTTAGGCTACAGAAATATTCCCTAGAAGGTTTAACCTCCCTTCTGCCCTTCATCACTTCAAACTATTTTTCCAAAGAGGCTTCTATCAGCACATCTTTACTTGAGATTAGAGTGCTTGCAGGAGTGAAAGGTTTCCACCTTTATACTCTTAACTCGCTTCTCTCTGTTCACTGTTTTTTTTTCCTGTCTCAAATCTTTATTCTCAAGCATGCTCAGTTCCTCAAAAAAGCCAGAAGTTTATGGTAACATGGAAGACAGGCTACAGTAAGAGTGGAAGAGCATGACTGAAACCCAGGATTCACATATAGCTTGGGTTACAGAAACACTGAGACATGCTTGGCTAATTGTCTTGTATAGCAAAATGCACTACCATATTGTACCAACCAACTGGAATTCAAATCCTGGTTAGGTTATACAAATAGAATCAATATTTGCCAATTCAAATAAACTAAAGTTTCATGCTTGCCAATTTAAATAACTACTAAAATCCGTTATTTGTATTAGAGTAAATCAATCTATCTTGACACATGGAAAATTCTGCATTTATTCAGTACTGTTCTTCTTTTTAGTAAAGAACAAAAACTTAAGTCTTTCTTAAAGAGCACAAACTCGAAATGCCACTTCCACCAGTCAACATGTTTTTTATTCAACAAGCTCTAAAGGAGTTATTACTATGCTTAAAGATACTATTATGAATTTTTACCAGTTTTCAGATATGACTAAATAATATCTTCTACATCACACAACAATTCTTTCTCCATCTTTTATAACTGACTAAACACTTCAGACAAAAAAATAAAACAAGGTCTTAGATATGCTTTAAAAAAAAACAATAAAAGCTTATTTTTTTTAGGAAAAAAATCAGCTTCCTGCACTAATGGAACATTCATTGGTAACTGCCTCACAGTGGGGTATGGATTAAAACCAGGAATTTTCTGCTACTTTAACAGAAAACACATAGTAACACAATCAAGTTGTTTCCTCAATGCTCTGCTTTCCAGAAGACAAGATATTACCGCTTTTATAAATCATCTTTGATAAGAATGAACTAGGGGTGTGAGACACTTTATCTAAGTAAAGGACCTTTACTACTGCCACTGTATTCTTTCTCGGAGCAATGAAGTATTCTGCTGGTTAACAGTGAAACAACAGACTTTAGAAGGGGGTTTAACTGGGGAAAAGAAAGGGTTATGTTGGCTGGGAGATGACAGCTGGAGATTAGAACTAATACCAGAGAGTACAAAAACTGTCTGTGTGGAAATACAGGAGAAGTGCGAGAGTTTTCCATTTATCTACTAGAAGTGAATAAAAGGTCTTTTCTTAACCTCTTGTATAAAAATCCCTCTGGCATTGCTTTAATAGGCTTGCTGTGATTAATTCTATTCAGTTCCCTTTTCAAAGGTTTAAATCACCTAACTGTATAGCACACTGGTAACCATAGTTCCAGAAAATGAAGTACACATTTTTATAAAATAGCAAGAAGATTTCATAGGAAAGAATATCCGTGACTTAAACCTATCTGGGAAACGTATGTAGATATTTTATCTGCATCAGTTTTAGCTGAAGTTTTTACAATAACTGCTCATTTTGCTGAACAGTCCTGGACACAGAAGAACTCCAGTGTGTTTATGCAGTGGCATTTTCACTCCAAGTAATTTTCACTTAGGGTTATATGAAACCTATGTGAAATCAGCCTTTGATGGTAGACAGCTCAAGTATAGATTATGTGATATCTGAAAACAGAAAACTAGTGTATTATCTTCTTTTTGTCAGAACTGTTCTCAAATATTAAAAAAAATAGAAATCCACCAGCCATTTTCTGTTCATCAAAAAGAAATTCACATAATTCAGTAAAAAAAGACATCACTTTTGCTTGGGCAAATATCTTCAGGATGTGGCTTACTGAAGAAAAATGCAGTTTCAGCTTCCTAGATTGACATTCAAGAAATAAATGAATATATGCATTCATAACAACTTAAATAAATATATATATTAAAACATCGTTGTAGAGCTTGCAATAGAAACAATTTTACTTGGCTTGAGAGTTGGTAACTCAATTATTTGTGTTTTTCGTTATCAAATCCACAGCCGCACAAAAAAAATCCCACATTTTTCTCTTAAATAAGACCTGCAGACTCACTTTCATCTGCGGTGGGGAAAGCATGCCATCTGTTGGGCTTAGCAAAACTACATCTTCTTATACCATTGATATATTAAATTTAGAGATGAATTTCAACAAGCTTTTGTTAATTACTTCATAAACGTGTTTCTTTTGCACATCCATAAAAATGGAAAGCTTTGGGCCAAACTGTAGGAACATGAAATTGGAAGCAACATAGGAATGAATTACAAATGCCTGATTTCTGGAAAAGTTTAAGTTTTTAAATGTATTTCCAAACTTTACTAGATAGATACTTAATAGTCATTAACTGCACTCAGAAATACAGTTTCTATTTAGCCTCAGTTTCCTACCTCTATCTTCTCCTAACACACACTGGCATTGGAATATCAGACCTCTGTATCTTGCCTTTCAGCTTGGAAACTTACGATCTGTCATGTCAGCATTGGCATTTTTTTTTAAAGTAAGAAACTTAGTTCACAAACCCAAGAGTTTACAACTCCTAAAAAAAGTCCACGTAGGTCAAATGGAAATTAAATTAACTTCTATAAATGACAACCAAAGTAATTGTGTGAAACCTTCATATGTATCAAGGGAAGAAAGAAAACAAAGCAAAAGAAGAGAAAATCCAAACTTAAATAAAATGCTCTTTCATTAGCTGTAAAAGCATAACCTTGGTATGAAATATATCTCATGAATTATACATCTGGAAGACTGATACAAATGAGTATATTTTCATATTTCAATTTTACACTATGCTTTCCACTTTAATAAATTTTCCATTTGTTAAGTGGAATTTTCGATCTATGCCTTTATGTTAAACTATGATGCTACTTTGCACATATAAATAAAAAGACATTAATTTGATCTAGTAGATACCAAATTATTTTTTCCTTTTTTTTTTGTTTTAAGGTACTGAATCCAAAGAAATTTAATGAAGTCTTGAACTCTTCATGAGCACTTAAGCACATTTTTCAGTGGATTAGACACTCAATCCTGATAAGAATTGCTAATTGAAATTAACTTTTCCATCGTGTACCATGAATAAAAGAAAGTTTAATTTGCTGCATTTTCATTCCTGGAAAAAAGTGGCACCTCATGTATTCCATAAAAACGATTAGGAAAAAATTGCTTTTAAACAACCTGAGATTCTTTTATAAAGCGGGGTTTTTTATGCAGCATTCACATTAGCATCTACTTCTTGATTTACAGGCAGCTTCATTTTATTTTCAAATATGCAAATCTGAATATTTTTGTTTAAAGATATCGTAAGCACTGGGGAGGGAGGCACATTTTAGACAAATGAAAATCCAATTCCCCAATTATTAAAAACATGCCAGTTAACAACCTCTCTACTAATCAGCAACACATTTCTAATAGAGAGTCAAGACAGTAGAAATAAACTGTAATGATAACAAAATGTCAATACTGGCTTTTCTATGTTTTTATTATGATCCATGGAAAAACCGAGTGTAGCAAGTTTATTCAATAAAACAAGACAGAATCTATTTGTGCTTTTTCAGTCCTTGTTATAGCAGCAAACTTGTTTAACAGACAACAAACTTCCGAGATATATATTCTGCCTTTGATATTATATTAGTTTGTGTACTCATACATCAAAATATTTTGAAGAAAAAGTAAAAATATAAAAATGGATTTCAGTTCAACATCTCAGAGCTTTTTTTGCTGCAGTCTCTGAAAATAGATTATTTTTATCAGGTAACAAATGAACCTTATAAAACCTTCTTCCATAGCTTGATCTGATATTGCAAATCTACTGTGGCACTGGAAGAATGTACTTTCATTTCTCCTCTTTTGCATTCGTCATCTTGAAAGAAAGAATACTTTCACAGCCTTTTATTGCAGTAATCATGCTAGCCAGAAGCTATTTTTTTTGAGCAGTCAGCTGCCTTCTTATATTCTTCATGTCTATTTTGGGTCATTCAAGCACTTGTGCCATTTCTGTATTTTATAAAAGCATTTTAAGTATGCAAAGTTTATTATGACACAGAACACAATTTTAATCCAATGTACTTATGTGGTTTTGATTAATTAAGTTCTGCAGCTGTGTAGTGCAAATACAGGTTCACTCTGAAAGAACAGTTTGGAATAAATCAGCAGAAATGACAACTATAGATGGAGATGATTGCATTTTGTCAATAAAGCTAATTAAAGGTAATAAATCATAAAAATTTTCCTTAGCCTATTAAAGCTACTTCAGAGTAAATTTCATTTCAGTTTCATTTTTTAAATTTTCATTTCAATTTTGCTTTGTTGTTTTCGGTTTGTTTTTTTAAAATAATTTGTAAGAGTGCAAAATTTCTTCAAGTACCTAATGAACAATTATATATTTAAAATAAATACACTACTCTGCAAGTTACCATAGTTTCAGATGTTGATTGAGAATGTGAAGATCGGCTTTCACTGGATGGAGCCTTCCAAAGGTTAAGAGAATCATCAAAATCTGTTGGAAAATTTAAAAAAAACCAAAGTTTTGTTTTTCATTACTGCAAGACCAGCAGAGCATATAACAAGCTTTTCAGAGGATTTCTTCAGTGAAACAGAAAAGTAGTCAACCATAGATGGTATCAGAAAAATAATTCTTACACATTGTAGCTATGAATTCTTATTCAGCAAATTCCCCGAATAAAGAAAAATTAAATTAAATACAATTGTCACAGCAATACATAATAGTGTAGGAAAAAAAGCTACACTTTGGTCAAACCACAGTTGCACAGCCTTTAGTTATTTGAAATAGTTCAAATTTAGATTTATTTAAAATGTAAAGTATAAAAGTATAGAAGATACTGGGTTCTTGCAGCATAAACATAATGAAGAGATGTTCTTGTAATAAAAAAAAAATCCAAATATGCATTTTAAGAGAAGTTGTTTCAAGAGAATCCTTATCCTTAAAGTAATGAAGGCAGAATTACTTTGTACATCTGTTTCAGAATTTAAAAAATGACAAAGATTTTATAGCATGAATCTGCCAATACAGGTTTTGAGGTTTTCATATATTTAGAAAGCAACAAAGCATAGATTCTGAGTGTAAAATTCACAAAATATGAACCCTATACATATCTTAGCTAATTATTAAATTGAGCTATCTAATTTTGTTTTTAACTTAACTTTGCAGATGAGGTTATTTTCTTGAAAAACGCATTGGGGGAAAACCTGACAAAAATGGTTTCAGGAAGATAAACTAAAGTAAGCTCTCCTATTAAGATGACAAGGAACCTATTAAAAAGCAGAAACAGGTCATTATAGATAGACAGCGTAACTCTGTAAATACGAATGAAGGACTAATTGAGCTCTCCGAAGAATTTCTTAGCTTTCTAAACTAAAGATCATAATATGCATTTGAACAAGAATGTAGATTCCCATAATGAATCACTAAGACAGAAATTCAGATAACTCCTACTCGTGTCTTTTTGAGGCTGAACACATCAAGAAACAGAAGCCTTAGAAGAAGTCCATGGTTTTCTTTTTCCCAAACTTTCATTGTCGTAAAGTCACTGCTGTAAAAACGTTTTTTTACCTCCAATATGTTGCAAGAACCAATTAAATCTTTTCCATCTGTAACTTTGTAAAGATGCAAATAACAGCTCAGAGCTTTTTTCTGAGGTATGTTAAATTAGTGACTGATCTACTACTTACAAATCCTCAGAGCAATATTTTAACAACATATTTAAGTTGATGTTTTATGCATTCATTTTCGGTTCCATTTATTGGTAAAAATTATTTGAGGCAAGTTACTAAAAGTTGGAAATTATTTAAGTAAGTTTAAAATATTTCAAGATTATATTAACATGATCTAGCAGTTATACCTTCTTTTTCTATGATGAAGTTGTCTTCCTTGGAAGAATTCAAATCAAAAGTATAATATCCTAAGGAACAGCGTTTTACCATCTGATTCACATGTTCATAAAATCGGCAGTGATACAAAAGCGCCTTCAGTGCAGGTTTTCCTGTTTGAGAGAGGCCAGATTCTTCATCATGTACACAAGGACCCTAAAGACATGAAATTCACAAATATCATTTTTTAAAAGAAATCTTTCACATAAAATAAACTGTCAAAAAATATTAATGAAGCCTAAGAACTGTGTGTGTGTGTGTGTGTATGTGAGTGTGTGTATAGCTGGTTCACAGGCTGCAACTGATTCCAAAAATCAAATGTAGATTCTATCTAGCTGAGCTAAATCATTATATTTTACAAAAACTGTAATGATTTAGCAAAACATAAGTAGTTATTTAGCTCATGAGAAATTTGTTCACAGCTAAGTAGAAAGCCACAGAAAGATGTGAGTAGGTTTAAGACAGTATATGTATAAGGAGATGTGAAAATTTTAATTTCAAATTTAATTCTAACAACATATATCAAGTAATGGAAAAGTTTTTTTTAGAAAAAGAGCAAACATACTAAGAGAAAATATCTTAAAAAGGTCATCATCTTCTAAAGTATACTGCCATTGTACTATATCCATGTCAATACAGTATGCTAAGAGATTTATTTAGAAAACAAGAAAAAAGAAAGAAATTATCTTTGAAGAATGGTTTTCAGTTATTTCTTTTTACAAACTGACTTCAGTGAAAACTTTCTAGAGCAGTGGTTTACATCTGAAAAGATGGACTTGGCAATCTAATTTCAAAGAAAAAGTTTGACTGACTGCCTTTGTTACAGGATTTCTCTAGTGTTTTCTATAGTAACAGAAGAAAAGTTTTATTAAGCTACAACATAACCTGTTTCAGAGTAACCATAAAAGCAGACGTGTTATTTGGCAAGACAACTCATCCTGAGAAAAATTCAAACCTATCATATTCTGAAAGGCAGTTTTAGACGATAATCTTGCAGTACTTCAAAAGACTAGTTAAAATTATGGAAATAAAAATCATCAGTGTTAATCACAAACTTTCTTCAGTAGACAGGAGACAGCAGATGTAGATGACCTGCATATAAGTAAGCTGAAAAACACTATTTGTCCCCATGAGGCTCTAGATCTTCTGCAATTCCTCCATTACACCAAATACAAGCTTACTTTCCAAGAAAACAAAATAAAAGCCAGATGAAGTAGAAGCAATAAAAACTACTTTTGTGCTACAGGGTAAATTATAACCAGTTTTAGATGGCTAATGCTAATTCTTTTTGCTTTCTGTAATATATAAACAGATTATTCTAACTACTTTAACTACTTGCCTATCATGCTGATTCATGAAGATTCAGGTATGATGAGCAGTTTGAAGGATGTGATACTTTATGTAAAATGTTTTCAATGAATTATAAAACTGTACTTGTACACTGTCAGCAATATATTTAGACTTTATCAACAATGACAAATGCATGCTTTGGAAATTGTGTCAAAGTTTTACTATCCTGAACTGTCTGCCAGTTTAAAAAGCCATGCCTGATACTTTATTGTACAAGGGCTCTGAGTTACTCATCAATTACATTCATAAAGTGCTCTGACTTCAGCAATCTATACAATACAGTGTGTTGCAGCCTTGGAGTACTTTAAACAAGCTGACTTTACTCATGACAACAAATTTCCTATAGCACTTACTTTTAAGTAACATAGCAAAATGAACTATTATGAGGCAGATTAATTACATAATAGCAGCACTATAGACATTTTCATGAACATACTTGCCTACAAACAGCCAACAATGTCCTATTAACAGCCTTTCCTTTTCCAGTCCTATTTGCCTAAGGGATGCAGGAATCATGTTCTACTTAGGGTATGGTACCTTATTCCTGCTATTCACCAAGACCCACTTAGCTCTCCTTGAGCTTGCTTACGTTAAGGTCAACAGACAAATTATCTTACCCAATGCAAGGGAAAAAAGTAACTCCAAAATACAAAATTTGATCCTGGTAGTATCTTACCATTTTTATTGTTGTTTGTATTTTCAACAGTTTCAATTTACCAGTTACCATAAAGTGTTCCTTGATAATATCTTTCAGCACGAACACTTATTATGTGATAAGCAATTATTAATAATTGCACTTATTAATAAGTATCACATTGACTAAAATTTTCTGTTAATTGCACTGGAATTCATCCAGAACTCTGTAACTGGATTCAAATTTTGTCACCTCATCATAGTCACTGAAATGTTTAAAAAAAGACAAAGTAACTTTTAATACAGTTTATTCAACAAGTTCAAGTGTCTGTCTCTTGTAAATGCTCTGATATTATGAATTTCAAGACTTACTATTTATATTGCCACTATATAAGTAATAAGCATTAAGACTGAAACATGGGTGAGATTCATAAGAGTACATGAATGTTTTTGTTTATGATCAATGTAAAGGAATGATAAGACATACTTTAAAATGCAGCTCTGCAAGAGATGGTATAATTGACTTTGGATGCAACTGAATCATCGATAACTTATCCCAGTTAAATCAGAAAAATTCCTTTCAGCACTAACTTGATCTTTTGCAGAAAGGAACAGATAAACGAGGATATGGTTGCATCTTCAAATTGCCTCAAAAAAGAATATACGCCGTTCTCATATAGATACAATCGCACATACTGGAATAAGCACAATGGACAGAAAGAATGGGTACCAAGGCCACAGAAATTTGCAAAATGAGGAACTAAGACATTTATCTAAAATGAAACAGACTTGTGAAGGTAAACATGAGATGAGTCACTCAAGATCATAACTAGAAAAAGTCTCCAGAAGATCTTACCAGTTTGGACATGTATCTGATTAGAGAAAGTAAAACAGACTCTTCCAATTGGCATCCAGTGGTAAGACAAAAGGCAATAAGTCAAAATTGAAATATAGGAAATTGTATTTAAACTTAAGAAATTTATTTTTCTTCTAGTAGGTAGAGAGGAAAATCAAACATTAGAACAGGTTGCTCAGAGAGGCCGTGGAGACACTCAAAAAGCATCCTTGGAGATACTCAAAAAACAACTGGACACAGTCCCAAGTAACCTTGCTTTAAGCAAGGAGTTATGTTTTTAAGAAGCATTTAAATTGACTACAACAACAACCTGCTTCATCTGTCAGAAAGGGTTGTTCTCATTGCTTGCACATTCTTTCAAAATTTTATAAACATCACATGGCCAGAATTTCTTGTTGCTCATAACCCTCAAATCATGTTGCATTCCAAGTGTGAAATAAATGTCCAATTTCCATCCTAAAACGTTAATGATACTATGTAAGTAAGCAAGTTTAGGAGCTCACAGATACTATATTCACAAAATGTAACATATATACAAACTATCTTTGGTTCTTTCCTTGGACTTTCTCGAACTTTAAAGAAGTTTCTCTATTCATATATTTCTCTTTCCAAAATGTAACCTTGGACATGTAATTTTTTAAGTTTCTATTTCATAGGTATAAGGACAAAAGTTTTCATATCAAGTAACATCTCCGTGACACTGAGACCTCTCTCATGAAATGTAATAGTCACCTACTTGCCAAAGACAATCTTTCACATCTTCTGTAGGAATTGGAATCACAAGGAGATTTTGCAGAATAAAAGCAGCCTGAAAGAAATTAAAGCATCAATGTTGACATCTAGCCGTCACAGTTCACAGAAACTCACATCAGACTGAACAGCAGTCTATGTATGATTCCATTGCTTTAGACATATATTGAAAACCAAAGAATTTTAACGTTGGCATTGGAAAAAACACTTACGATAGATGTCATTAAGAGCACAGCGCAAGAGAAGGCTGCTAAGACAAAAAGACAAGGGAGTGATGGAACAGAAATCACTAGGAAACAAATTTATTTTTTTTATAAAAAACTTTCAGCACCGTTCCAGTACAGTCAATCCAACTGAATGAGCATTACTCAACAAATAGTAGTGGAAAAAAATCCCTGAGCAGGAAATCCTGGATAACTGTTTATGACTCCCCAGCTCAAGAAGGACAGAGAACTTCTGGAGAGAGTCCAGCACAGGGCCACCAGGATCATAAGGGGACTGGAGCATCTTCCTTATGAGGAAATGCTGTGGGAATTGAGGCTGTTTAGTCCAGAGAAAAGGAGACTGAGGGAGGATCTCATTTATATACTTATAAATATTAATGATGGGTGTCAGGACGTTGGGACATTCTGTTATATCTGGCAACAGCACAAGGGGTAATGGGATGAAGCTGGAACACAAAAAGCTCCATTTAAACATAAGAAAAAACTATTTTACTGTGAGGGTGAGGGAACAGTGGAACAGGCTGCCCAGAGGGGTTGTGGAGTCTACTTCCTTGGAGGTCTTCAAGACCCACCTGGACATGTTCCTGTGACATCTGATCTAAGTGGACCTGCTTCAGCAGGGGGGTTGGACTAGAGGATCTCTAAAGGTCCCTTCCAATCCTACCATTCTATGATTCTATGACTCTTCACTCTGTTGTCCTCATGCACTCCTTTTTAAATTCATATAATAGAATTGGAACAACATGAGGGACACACTGGGACAGATGCATTATGTTCCAAATATTTTCCTTTCTAAGTACACTGCATATGTGCTTTTCTAATTTATGTTACACACGTATCAAATTGTCATGTTTTAACCCCAGCCAGCAACTACACACCATGCATCCACTTGCTCACTCCTCCCTGACCTCTTGGTAGGATGGGGAGGAGAATAAATTTTTTTTAAAAAAAAGTAAAACTCATAGATTTAAATAAAAACAATTTAATAACAGAAACAAAATAAAATATTGCAATAATAGCAATGAAAAGGAAACTGACAATAAGAGAGACTAATAAACTCCTAGACAGACAAGTGATGCACAATGGAATTGCTCACCACTCCACTGACTGATGCCTCAGCAGCAATTTGCTCCTCACAGCCAACTTCTCCCAGTTTCTATACTAGGCATGACGCTCTATGGCATTGTAATAGCCCTTTGACTAGTTGAGGTCAGTTGTCTTGGCCATACTTCATTCCAGCTGCTGTGCATCTCCTTGCTGGCAGAGCATGGGTAGCTGGAAGGTCTTTGACTTAGGATAAGCAGCACTTAGCAATAACTAACATGTCAATGTGTTATCTATATTATTCTCACACTAAATCCAAAGCACAGCCCTGTACCAGCTACCAAGAAGAAAATGAATTCTGTCTCAGTTGAAACCAGGACATACATGAATATGTGGTTGGACTGAAACTACTTTTTCTTATTTTGTCAATCTTTTGTCAATAACTTCACTCTTATAAGATTACTAAAATTATTTGAAAGTTAGATAAAACAATGAAGTATACAATCTCAAAAGCATTTTGCACAAATAATTTAAAATATTACTTTGGAATCTTTAATTGGTTGAGCAACTGAGCTGGGAAGAATCTTACTATTTGTCACAGTTGTTCTTAGTCATTGGAAAACACGAAAAATCTCAAAGTTAGAGTTGACAGAAAGTTGTAAAGAGTGTGTGCATAGTCTAAATATATTATTATATAGTTTTATATGCTGTTCTACCAGAGTACAAGCTTTCAGTTCTCACAAATAATGTTCAGGCAAATTAGATTACTTCACGTCTGGAAATACTACAGATCAGGTGATGAGTTTTAACCAAATTGTTCATAAATGGAACAAAATAGCCATTAAATTCTGAGTTAATTTGTTATGCTTTATCAACTTATTTGTCTGCCTGAGCAAATTTTATGAGATTTTATTCATTCACATATATTGTCTTGATCATTTCTGGTTTTAACCAGTCATCTGCTTTTGTTGCTTCTTGAGCTTGTAAGTAAGAAGCTAAACATTTTAATTAGGTAGTATTTACATTATGAAGTAATAAGTGTTATGCAGTATCAGAGTATGGGTAAGTAGAATTAAAAAAAAATAATCATTTAGTGAAATCCTTAGTGAAGAAAAACTTGACAAACCTAAGACAGCAGAAGAGCACAAGAAACGTACCTCCCTGCGTACCATGCTACATTCAGATTGGTCCAGAAGGATGTTTATCACTGTTCCCCACAGGCCTCCTGAAATGTTCTGGCAACTTTCTGCTAAAGCAATGCATCCTGTTTCAAGACATGTAAGGGCTGATCCTATTCCAAGAGCTGTAAATCTGACCTAGTGCATAAAACACAACACACAGTGATATTTCTAACAGGAATTAGGAACACATTTTCAAAATTATTGTTGTATCAATTGAATCTGGAGCTTAATTAACAATCACTTTTCCTATATGTCTCTGGCCCTTACAATCACAACTACATGTACATAAAAATGACAGAATTAATGAAATATATTTAGAATACTTAAAATGACTAAGATAATTTTCGATGTTCTTCACATTTTATTACATAAAAATAGTTCCATCTAGTCCCATCTGCATAAAATACATGGGCTTTAAATTTGTAGTTCATGTAAATATTTTTTCTTTGCAGTTAAGAGCAATGTCAATTAAAACTGCCAATTAATTGTATCATGAGTGACTAGTGAAGGGATAGAAGATGAAGATGTGAGGAAGGATTTCTCAGATGTTTATATGGAAACATTCTCCTTACCTTTATTGTTATTTATTGTTATTGTATATTTTTTGTTATAGCTAGTAATATTTAAAATAATGCAAAACTGTAGTTTCAATAGTAAATAAATTAACGAAACAAAATTTGCAAATACTTAAGTGTCAAAATAAAATATCAATATTCTATTAACTAACCTCAGGGTCTCTATCTACCCATAAAGGAACCAGCCATGCCAGACCTAGTGGAGAGGTAACTTGTTCTTCACTGTTGTCATAAGGTAAAGACCAAAGGGATATCCAGTCCTGAGCAGAAAACAGAAAATAAACTAATAACTTATTTTACAGCTCTTTCAATGCCATGCTTTTCAATGCCAGTCTGCTAACAGCCTGAACTGCCAATGACATACTAGGACACTTTAAAACACATGCAACACTGATATTCCAGGAAAAATATTTTGATTATGTCTCTATTAACCTTTTGACTTCACCTACTGAATGAAATTCAATTTGTTTTACACACAAGATTAGGATACGTGTGCTAAAGAAAGATTCAGTATTTTACATGAAATAAAGATAATTATTTCCAACTAATATTTACTCCTTATTTTTTTTATTTTTGGTTATTATTAACATTATCTGTCTTTCTTTTATATGCATAAAACTACCAAATAAGAATATGCAATTACTTCATTTATTGTAACTCATTCTTTTTCTTCATATATGTCACACGATTACATAAATTCATGCAGACTACCACAGACTATCTAGCTGCAAATCCTATAAATCATACTTGACTTTTCAAATTAATCTCTTTAGTTCAGGTTAAAATAATCCCAAAACATAATTGCAAAGTGCCCTGCTGAAACATGGCACTGTGCAAGCAATGCATTAAGTTCATAAGAATGAACATCTGATCTTCTCAGTCCTTTATATTTTTACACAACAGATGACTGATGTTTCATTTGAGGACATGTATGTGCATGGATCTTCTCAATACACACAATACTAATTACAAAAAGCACTGTGTTTTACGATCTTTGAGTTTGGGGAAAAAGGGAATTAACATACAAAATGGCATACAGAACATAAGTCAGTAAATCAAGCTCAATTTTATGATACCATAGCAATTAAACAAAATATTGCAACAATTCCAGCATACCCTAAGTATATGCTCTTTTTCTAATGTACTCCTACAAACATTTGTAAGTAAGATCTGTATATCAGTATGAGCTACAGGATCTTAACATACTGGTTCACAACAGTGGTAATGACAAAACCAACTTGCTTTAACTAGTTCTAATTTCAAGTCATGCATTTTAAGTTAGCACTGATTTTTTTGTTTGTTTTATTATAGTTATCCAGTGAACCCCTTGTATAACTCTGCTTGCACAGAGGAAGAAAGATAATTTTGTATTAGTCTTTCTATTAGACTTGACAGTAAATCACATGCTAGTAAACAACATCCAGGATGTAAAACTTCTTTGAGGTTTTAAGTTATTAGTACAGTCTAGACATTAACATTGTTACAGCCATAAAAGATGCCACTGATCATTATGCTACTATAAATACTATTCTGTGAGATGGATATTAAAAAAAGTCTGCTCTTTCATCATGTATTTATGATCTTACTCTTGTGAGGATGCAGTCTTCTGCAGTATACTTCATACTCTGTCCCCTGCAATTTTAATAAACTTTGTCTGTACTTAATATCTTGAAGAAGGAGTACAGAACTGAAGAAATAGATATCTGGAATTTCGAGAAGCAGGTATACTGCTATTTCTAGTATATATATACTTGATCATATATATATACTTGATGATTTTCACTTGTGACTATCACAAATATTAACAAGAGTGAACAGTGATTCTCAAAAATCATTATACTAAACTCTTGAATTTTCTTTAAAGTCGTTTTTTCTAAACTCTGAAAAATTCAGCTCTTAAAACATGCACATGGACATAAAAATACATTTTGTTAATAAGTAACAATAGCACCTTTTACAAGTGAGACAATAACCCTTTCATTTTTTGTATATATTTTTTCATGCACACATATATGTGAAAGAATACACACAAGTATGTATAAACATGTTAGAAAATCTGTTATCTATACAAGGCTGAAGAAATCATGCTGTTATAAAACCTTAAATGTATTAATCCTGCATAAAATTCTGATTTCTCATTTTTTACAAAAATAAAATTGTACTTTATTCTGATAGAAGGCCTTTCTAAATCCACAGAATTAGCTGCAGAATTATTTCTGTCAGAATTGAATCTTCAGCTTTCTTATGTTCTATACTTTATTCTATCAATTTATCCAACATTATACATCAAATTAGATTACTTGATTTATGCATTTTTTTTCATTTTAACATCTGCTGCAACATATGACAACTTCCTCCACTACATACAAAAATTCTTTGCTTAACTTCAGAAGTTAAAATATATTTGTGCATACCCCTCCAAAATGACAAGATAAGGACAACTGTAATGTACTTACTGTATCCTTGGCTTGAGCCATCATTTCGTGAGACAAGTGAAGTAAGCAAAGAACGGTGCTTTTGGTAACACCTTTTCCCATGAAGGACATTGCATTTCCTCCCCACTCAACGTAAAACGATGAGATGACCTAAGAGTGGGGGCATCTTTAATGTAAACAGTATACAGGTAGAGTACAAATTGTCCTAAACACTACTAAACTGTACTTTAAACTCATTAAAAGATAGTAGAATTGTAGTTGAATTTTAGTAATGCATTTATGAGCCGTTCAGTCAAGTGATGGTTTCCTATATGGTTAAACTTCTGAAGTTCAATGACTTTATGTGCCCTTCAAATGAAGAATGCCGTAGAGCTTACAAATAAGCACAACATTGAATGGAATCCTGAAAGTTTGCGTCTGATGGAAACAGTCCATTTATTGTACTCATTTATTTATGCTAAGTTTGGAATTGAAAATATAATTTCTTTTCAGAATTCCATGTTTAAAAAATGGGACATATGTATCTTTTATTGTGACTTGAATTGGAATAAACCTATCAGTTTTCTTTACAGAAGTCTAACGAACAAAAATAAAGGTCACTGGGTCCTAATATAAAATCACCTGTCTCTGATCATGTAATCATACATGTTTAAATAAAAGAGCATACTGCTTTCAACAGAACATGCTTTTTTTTTTTTTAATTATAATCTTAAAACTTACACTTCTAGATTTTTTTTCTCCTCAATTCATCACAATTTAAACCTATTTTTGCTGTTCTTTCTTTCAGTGTTCCACTCTACAAGCATTCCTTTGAACCCACTTTCTTTCCTCACCCCCAAAAAGAAGCCTTATGCTTATTTTCATACTTAAAACATTTAAAACTGCATCATTGTTCTGCATAGAGTTTAAGTATCACTAGTTGATTTCAGTAACATTTATTACGGTTTTGCCCAGGAATAAACTTTCTTTCACATGATACCTATAACCTTGGTACCATTTTTAATTTAGATTTCAAACGACTAATCAAGTAGCTCTAAAATACATATTTCTACTCAAGAAATCATGGCAAGAGACTAAATTTGTCTAAAGAGACTAAATTAGTCTCTTGTAAGAGACTAAATTTTTCTTTCTCTCTGCCAATGCTACGAAAAGATTTTAGTATTTGAAACTAAAGAGAGAGAACTTGTAAACGTACCTACCTTACTTAATACTCATAAAACAAGAAAGCAAGATCTCTCTTTTCCTGGAGTTTTCAAAAACTAATTGTCTATCATATCCAAGGATGTAGTAAAAAAGAAGAACACTAAACAGAAGGTAATTTCAGCCTCTTAACAAATGCAGCACTGTGACTTAACTCTTTTCTGCTTTCTCAGTTTTAAAACCTGCCTAATGAGTTACTGTTCCCTCAGATTCTCTTTCATATGTGGACTTTGCCTGTGGGAGAAGATCTTGGACTTTTCTTCTGAAGAGTTTTAGTTATAAAAAGAATTTTAAAGGAAAAAAATAATCTATTTTTTATATTGCTTAAACTATCATCACTTCGTATTATCTCTTAAGCAGGAGATGAAGGCACATACAACGCATTTGTCAGAATTACAGACACCTCACTCAATTTAGTCTCCATATTTTCGCTATTTACTTAGCAGAAAAAAAGCACCTTTTCAACATCTATTTCTCGTGATGATTTTCAGTAGAAGTATGTCCTAAAAATTATAGTGTCGTTAGTTGCATGGTTCATTACAAAAGCCAAACCAAAAGCTAAGTTATAATATAAACTACTTACCTCAAGGAGACTTGTTAGATATTTCTTACAAATTGTGATAGGTTCAACTGCAGGAGAGTAGGTACTCCAGTCTGGAAGTGCAGTGACATGAACCATTCCTCGTAATGTTCTCTCCAGTGAAGGAAGTCCATAGAAGTGTGGTGCATCTGTTAGCCTTAAGCACTGCAGCAGCTTCATTGACAGCTCAGTTCTGAAAGAGCCAGCAAGTTCCAGGCCCTCTCTAGTTTAATTGTAAAAAAACAAAACAAACAAACAAAAACAACCAACTGTAAGCATGAAGCTATTACAATTAACCATTTTACAAGAGACAATTGCCTCTTCTTACTGTTAGTCTGTGAGTCTCAGCATCTCAATTAGTTACTATTGCCTTATACACATAATAATATGGAATTGAAGTTGTCATTTCTAGCTTCATCCAAGTTCTGAAAGCATAACATTGCACTTGATCATAACAGTGCTTAACGAAATTAGGACAAATTAGACACAACTCTAATTATTAAGGAGCCTATTAAATAAAGAATAAGAGATTGGACAATAGGTAATAGATAAGAAATGTTGAAAAGCTTAGTAGCTCAGTTTATATTTGTTCTGGTGTAAAAATGTTTCCTGCAAAATACTGTCACTCTAGAATTCAAGTAGACAGAAAATAAACAAGTGAGAAATAAAACTTGCAGGAATTTCTACAATCCTGCCTTTTTTAGCTGTCAATATTTTTAGAAATTAACTAACTATATGGGAAGAATGAAGGTAACATTGTGAAAGTACCTTTACAGTTATGTTGTAACACTTAAACAGATATTACCTTAAGCTGCAATTTTAGTATTTCTACTTATACCCTTGGACATAGAGATTTAGTGTGGGAAGATGTAATATTGAAAACTTGGAGGAAAAAAATCCAAATATAATTTCATTTCTGTGTTTGCCTGACTGACAGAAAAAGACTGGAACTTCATGTTGCAAGCAGTTGTCCTAAATAATCACTAATGTACACTGATATACTGTATTAGGTCAAAGAGGAGGTCAATGAAAGTAAATATTTGCTGTTATTTCAAATATTTCAATGTTTTACTTTGCTATAAATGCTAGAAAATCAATCAAGTCATCATTCACTTGTGCAAATGAAAAAGTGAAAAAGAAATAGCCCATCTTCTCCCTGCAATCAGTTTAATTATCATTTGCTGAAAAAGAAATCACTAGTACATACTTTCCAAGTTTCCCAGCTAATTTACTAATTTACTGTGAAAAGGACTGTCTAACGTTTCTCTTGAAGAGATGTATACTCCATTTTTACAATTTAAAATAATTGAGTCATGATCCAATTCTATGTCAGTTCTGACTGAGATACAGCAGGAGTAGGTATTGTGATTCCCTGCCAGAATTACATGGGCAGGTCCATTTACACCGTACCTGTCAGTCACTGACACGGAACAAAATAACAATGTGTTAAAAAAACGAATGAGTTCTTTATCCAGTTTCTGCCTGACAGCAGTCTGTATTTCATCTGTTTCATCCTGCACTTGGGATTCTGTCCGCACCAGAAGGTCCAAAAGGGATTTTGGTTTCTAAAAGAAAAGAATGAAAATACAGTCACATTATGCATTGTTTAAATCCTATTTTAATACCCACACTAAAGTCATTTCTCTATTGATTGCTTGCAAATCACAAACATTACACATCCTAAATTCCATGATAACTTTTAAGTTTTTCTGTAAAAAGCACAGTAAAAAAATGTCTATAATTACTAATTACTTGAACCTACTAAACATCATTTAAAAAATCTACTGTTAAGGCCTTTAAAATCTCTGAAGCCATGATACCTTGAAGCATGAAAGAAAAGTCAGTTACATACAGCAAGAACCTACAACAAAAAAAATTAGTTCACGAACACTGGAAAATACATATCATAAAGTTTAACATGTATGTTGTATCTCTTGGTTGCTTGAGAGACTTCCAAGTCACTTGATATAAAGATTTTATATTAATATTGAATGGGACATACTTACAAAAATTGTATAGGATTCCCAGCTAGCCATATGAATGGAAGTACTTAAATTTTCTAACTAACTGAAAAGAAGTCTACTAGCATTTTTCCCCTAAACATTTAGATTCTATGATTCTATGATTTTAAAGGGGGAAAATGTAAGCACATGCAGACTGTAGGTAATATATGACATCCATTATCAGGGACAATCTTGCATGTGGGCAGTATGCCCTCACTTTCTGAAGAACACTACTTTGCAAACTTCTAAAACCGCAACTATCATTTCCACCTTTGCCACTGAACTATTATTTTTATGCAACATTGAATTATTCTATTTTGACAAATATAATACATGTTGTTTTATAGTGCTCTGTGATGTTCATTTGCTACTCGTTTTTGTACGACCCAATTTTACACATCTTAAATGAACAGTATTGGACAGAATCAATCTCTCAAATAGAGAGTAGAGTCTAGAAAAACTGAGAAGTAAAAAAAAATACATTATTTCAATATTATACACGTATTTTAACTACAGTAACTGAACTGTATATGCTCATACAATATCTTCCTCATGCTCATAAAAATCTTTTATTTAGACGTATTGCAACCACGTAAAATCAAAACTGAAGTGACAGACACACTGAAAGCAAAAACTTGTCCTAACTTTTAATTCTTGTTCTTAATGCAAAACAGATGTTCATCAATAACTCTTTTCCAAACAGAAGGTTCCAACACACCTGTCTGTACCTCATCCTTTAAGTCACATTGACAGTACCTATGTAATTATGTGAAGTATATTTTATGCAGCTGTAAATGTGTGCACACACATCACAGTTAACTATGCAATGAGACATACGTATCATATAAGTGTATATGTATACTTTTATGTACATATCGACCTCTGCATAGCTAACTATAGCCATAGGGTTTTATACAACCATATCACCATAGTTAACTACAACAAAGCAAGACACACACAAGTAGTTGTTTGCTTTTGACAAATATAACATTTGGATTTAGAGATATAGTTCATATATTAAGTAAAGCAGAGAAGGAAATTTACTCTTTGTTACTCTTCTCTCAAGAAAAACTTTCAAGAAAGAGTAGACACTAATACCACAAGATCTGCTATTATTTTGTGCTTTTCTTGAGAGAAGTCTTTCCCTTGAGGAACTCACCAAAAATAGAACAGCTAACCAGTTCACAGTTATATAATTTCTTACAGTGTACAGATAACTTCTTAGGTATATTCTTACATTTTTAAGCAATGATTTCAAGAACCACTTTACATAGTCTAACTCCAAACTTGATCTCTGCTCTCTGAGCAATTTGTTTAAAAATCTTAGGATATCTACTAAAAGCTTCTCATCCTCTGCAGAAGCTGGAAGCACTTGCAGAAATCTGTAACACAAATACAAATATTTACTTTCATACTTCTAGCACATTAAAAGATCTCAGACTAATACGACTGAAGTCACCCTCAAATGTGGAATCATATAGAGTACACATATAAAGCAGCTACATTTACATATAAGTAATCTGAAAGTCTGTTAATTATATATGAAATTATGTTAATGATATATACAGTAGATTATCTAAATTTGTGTTTAAAATGTCTATATTAATATATTTATATACTATTATACCTTTGTCTATTATTAAAACATCTGCATGCTGTGTATATAAAAAATGTATTTATGTATAATAAAAGGCTGAAAAATCTGAACAAGGTCACAGACAGGAAAGAAGAAAGGTAATTAGCTATTAAACATCAGCAATTATTAATAATAGCAAAGTCTACCTATGCATTTTAAATAAGGATTATTTTAAATACAGCATTCTTTTTTGACAGTTATGCCTATGTAAATGACAGAATCACAAAATCATTAAGGCTAGATATCACCTCTGAAGATCACCTGGTGCAATACCCCTACTCATTCAGAGACACCTGGAGCAGTTGTTCAGGGCCATGTCTAGGTGGCTTTTGAGTATCTCCAAGGAATGGAAACTACATAACCTCCCTGGGCAACCTGTGCCATTGCCTGGTCATCTTCACAATCAAAAAGTGTTTCCTGATGTTCAGAAGATATGTGCCCGTTGCTCTTGCCTTGTCTTTGGGCATCACTGGAAAGAGTCAGACTCCACCTTCCTTATATCCTCCTTTCAGGTATTTGTACACATTGGCAGAACCCCACTCTAAGCCTTCTCCAGACTAAGCAGTCCCAGCTCTCTCAGCCTTTCCTCATGCTCCTGTCTTTGAGCATCTGTGTGGTGGAACACTGGACTTCCTCCGATATGTCCACGTATTTCTTATAGTGAGGAGTCTGGAACTGAACCCAGCACACCAAGCATGGCCTCACCAGTAGCAAGTGGAGAGAAAATATTGCCTTCCTCATCCTGCTGGCAACATTCTCCTAATACAGTCCAAGATACCTTCAGACTTCTTTGCTGCAAAGGCACATTGTTGGCTCATGATCAGCGTGGTGTCCACCAGGACCCGCAGATCCTTTTCTAGAAAGCTGCTTTCCAGCTTGGAGAAACTCAGCATATCCTGATGCCTCAGGTTGTTCCTCCTCAGATGCAGGACTTGGTACTTCTCCTTCTCAAACTTGACAAGGATCCTGTTAGCCCATTTCTCCAGTCTGTTGAGGTTCTTCTGGATAGCAGCATGACCCTAAGATGTGGCATATGAGCCACTCTCAAACCTTGGTAACATAAACAAAACTGCCAAGGGTGCATCTGACCCATGATTCAAATCATTAAAGAAGACGTTGAACAGGATTGGACCCAATATTGATTCCTCGGGCACACTGCTAGTTAGTGCGTTCACTGAATGCCACCCTCTGGGTCAAGACATTCAGCCAATTTACCATATATCTCATTGTCTACTCATCCAGCCCATACATCACCAGCTTCTCTACAAGGATCTTTTAACCTGCTTTAGCATGGAGTTGGACTAGGTGATCTCTAGAATGTCCCTTCTACAATTTTGTGATCTTGTGAGACTTTATTACTTCATTTCAGGTGGGCTTTCAGCTTTCCTAAATGCACCTTTGCACTGTCAGGCAATGTCTCTGTATTCTTCCCAAATTACCTGTCCCTACTTTCACCCTCTGTAGACTTCATTTATGTGACTGAGATTTGCCAGGACCTCCTGACATTTTCATCCAGCCTCCATCAGACACTAACAATGAGACCTTTGAAGAGGTCAAAGTTTGCTCTCCTGAAATCTGGTGCTCTGATCTTATTTTTTTTGCCCTCCTCCCTCAGGATCCAGAACTCTACCATCTCATGGTCACTGCAGCCAAATCTGCCTTAGACCTTAACATCCCTAACAATAACGAGTTTTTGTTTGATTGTGAGCATGATGTCTAGCAGAATATCTTTCTTCACTGGTCTCCTCTGTCACCTAGATCAGGAAGTTGTCACTGATGCTCTTCAAAAACCTCCTGGATTTCTTAGACCATGCTCTGCTGTTCCTCCAGCAGATAGAGGGAACAGCATATATGTATCAGAATCAGAGGTGCATGACAAGCAATTCCATACATTTGAAAAACAAACAAAAAAATCCCAAATCAAATCAAACCAACCAACCAACCAAAGTCCCGACAAAATGAAAACTAGGGAATTTACAATGTAAGCATCATAATCTTTAACAGATTTCTGCAGTCAGTATGCTTACCTGTTTATTGCTTTTTGCCAAACAAAGCTCTTCAAAGTGGCTCCACAAGACCCAGAACTACATTTTAATGCAAGTCTGTCATTCAAAACATAAAAACTAAGCCTAGCAAGAGCAGCCCTAACATCCTTGTGGGATACCGCCTGAATGATTGAATTAAGACAATCCTGCAGTCCATAGTTTGTGTGAGTTATTTTGAGGATAAGAATGTCTTCTGAAGACAGTTTTAGTGAGTCTAAAAATCTGAAAAGGTATGAAAGAGAAATGATTAACAGTCAGTATATTTACAAACTATTTTAGTGAGCAGTGACTCCTTCACTTCCCAGTCCAAATGAGAAGACAAAACATTAACTGCCCTAAAATTTTATTTTCATTAATCAGTCATTTCTTCTCTTTCCCCCTCTCCCATCTCCTCAAAAAAACAAAAGAAAACAACAACAACAAACCATTACTTAGTTGAAATACAAATCCACAAGGAAAGACAAAAAAATCATGCAACTAGAAAGGGCAAAAAAGAGAGCTCCCTAACAAACCCACGACTACAAGAAAAACAGACATAGAGCCCATTCTAAATTGTATTAAATGAGTCTGATCATCAGTAAATCTTGGATAAAGCTCTACACTTCATATATAAATGCAATTTAGATGAAACATTAGCTGTGACAACATATCTACTGACTCTTGGCATGTGATCCTTTACGTTTAAAAAGATCATAGAATCACAGAATGTTAGGGGTTGGAAGGGACTTTTAGTCCAAACCCCCTGCAGAAGCAGGTTCACCTAGATCAGGTCACACGGAAACGTGTCCAGGCAGGTCTTGAAGACCTCCAAGGAAGGAAACTCCACAATCTCCAGGGGGAACCTGTGCCAGTGCTCCAATACCCTCACAGTAAAATAGTTTTAAATTTAAAAGGAACTTTTTACGTTCCAGCTTCATCCCATTACCTCTTGTCCTGTTGATAGATACCACCGAAAAAAGGGATGCCCCAACCTCCTGACATCCACCATTTAGTTATTTGTAAATATTAATGAGATTGCCCCCCATCTCTTCTTCTCTAAACTAAACAACAATTCCTGCAGCCTTTCCTCACATGAAAGATGTTCCAGTCCCCTGATCATCTTGGTGGCCTTCTTGGCCACGAGGGCACATTGCTGGCTCATGTTCAGCTTATTATCAACCAGGACTCCCAGGTCTCTCTCCACAGAGCTGCTCTCGGTAGCATTCTCTTATATGATAGCATTCTCAGACCGGTAAAAACCTGAATTGCTGTTTGAAGTTGAAAAGCTATTTAAACTTGATGGAACACTAATTTAATTGAACTATATTGGTATTTAAAATCCAGATAAAATGGCTCACATTTCTTCTTGCTTCTCAGAATTTATCAGTTGCAGTAGGTTTTCAATCCCATGGTGCCACGAAAGATTCCAAGCCATCTTAAGCATATCTGACACAGGTTTCATAGTCAAGTGCTCAGAAGACAGCGGCACCACAACAGTATTAGGGCTAACTACATGATGAGCAGTGATCCTGACTGGGAGGTGATACCTAAAAAAAGAAACAAAATATTAAATTTCAAAAGTAATAATACTAAAATGTGTAGTTTGAGATTTGTTTATTAATTCAATGACCTATTAGAGTAAG
Source organism: Urocolius indicus (assembly GCA_013401255.1). Lineage (NCBI taxonomy): Eukaryota > Metazoa > Chordata > Aves > Coliiformes > Coliidae > Urocolius > Urocolius indicus. The sequence goes on from WBNH01005995.1 coordinate 81,598, forward strand.
CTTTTACATTTGCAAATAAAGTTTCTGAAACTCTTTTTTAGTGAACAAAGGCTTGGAGAAGATTTAACATCAAATGTTTCCCTTCATTCTCCCACTTTCATGCTTCAGAATGGATGATAAATGGAAAGAAGTTAACTGCAAAAAAAAACCAAACCAAACTAAAAAAGACCAGTCACAAAAAACATCAAACCACTCACACATACCTTCTAACAACAGCAACAGGTAAACTGAACGCAGGTGGGCCAGTATCTTTAATGGCTATCCCATCAGCCCTGCAAGAGGTTAAGCTATAGTTATTATTCCCTATTATTTTAAGCTTCAATTTTCTACTAATGCTACATTTATTATTGATTATTCAGATGCATTTATTTTTTCCTCCAGCTAGCTCTTTAGTAACTCATTGATGAATTATTTGTATTAATAAGTGTTTGTTCAGTGTTATGCAGTATTAAGATAGTTCTTAGATCACACACAGAACATTTGTTGCAAGATGTATTGCACATAAAAATGAAATTAAAGACAACATACCAACATGACTGTTTCCTTTTTGGTATTATAGAAAAAATGTACATTATAATTTTTCCAGTGTATTTCACGTGTGTGAATTCTAACAGCATCTTTCTTCTGAAATGTACACAAATTTCAGAAAACAAAAGATCCTAAACTGAGGTCTGTTGCTTTCAAGTCAACCACTACACTTAGAAGTCAAAGTAAACAGAAGAATTCTAATTAAGTTAAAAAAACATGCCTGCCACTAGTTGCTTGATTTGTGTAGTTTGCATTTATGGAAAAGACAGATTAGACACTAATCGGGGTTTTTCTAAAGTTAAAGTAAACTGAAAAGTAGCACTGAGGTACAAAATATTTATACTGAAAAAAAGTTTGCCATGTAGACCTATACAGCATGTAACTTAACTAATGAAACAATTTGTTTGGCCCACTAATATACACTTTTGGATACATAAAAGTTCAGCACATAATTTGTTTGGACATGTACAAAAAACCCTTAAATTTTCAATAGAGAATATGCCATTAAATAACTGGATTTTCATACCATGTTTCCATTCTTGCTACTTCATCAAACAACAGAAGACAAAGCAATACTGTAGCTTCAGTTAAAACAGCATGATCATTTTGGAATATCAGGGAAACTAAATTAAAAAAAAAAAAAATTTAAAAATGTTAGGAAAGCATCGACATTTCATGACATATAGGAGAACAATAGTGGAAAACAACTGATTTTCACAGTAGTTTTCCCAGCATCTTCAACGGATGTCACAATATGGGTAACAACAGCACACAATGATTTATATTTTAAGAGACACTAAAGTGATCCAAAGTCTCTAAGGCTTTGGGGTTAAACATCTAACCGTATTTCACATATTTTCTTTCCACAGGTGTATTCAAGTTAAAATACAATTTTTACCTCTGAATAGCAAAAGCAGTAAAGATGGCTGCTGTGCTAAAGACAGACGAACATCTGGATCAGCATACACAAGTTTGCGTAAGAGTGTTAAACATGGTAACATTATGGATTCCATAAGCTGCAGGAACACAGAAAAAAAATTAAATACACATAACAAGTAGGATAATTGATTATTGAGATGCTTAACGTGAACTGTCATACTATGAAGCAATACATTACATCATTTCTAGTGGAGAAATATAGAACTTAGACAAGTGCTTTTCAACCAGACAATAACTGCATATTCATTAAAAAGTATTTATTATCTTCTGGGTTTATTTTATTAGTAATTTATGGTCATTTTATTGTTCTCTGACATCGCAACACAGTTACAGGTTTTGCTTCCAAAATATGTTGTTTTAAGAAGGATATATATAAGTTAAAGGATTTCCAGAAACCCCAAATATTTACAAGTACATAAGTTTACTTATTTTTCAACAATGCAAATAGCTGATTATACCATATCCATTTTCTGGGTCTCTGTCTTTAGATCAAGAAACCTAGGAAGCAGCATGCTAAAAGTTGAAGCATCAGTAAACATTCAAAAACATAACCAAAGTCATTGCTTCTAAGAACGAGACGATAGTATGTCTTTCACAAGACCATTAATTTGTCCATTGTCTTGGGAATTAGTTCAAACTGTCAAAGCTTGAGGAAGCTAAAGATGAGATCTCTACTGGTTATATTCAAGAGACAGGAGTAAGATCACTTAGTAATTTTTGAGAGGAAACATATAACTGTTACTTTACAGAGCAGAGCACTTGAGATCCAAAATTTCTATGAACAGTCAACACACAAATTTCTGAATGGTAGCACTTGAAGAAGTGGAATTTCGTACACAGCTATCTGCTTACGCTGTCCTGATTATTTGATCCAAACATTAGTTGTTCAATATATGCAATTTTAGATTTCTTCTCCTCCTTTCATCATCTGACACTTGAATATCCTGTTTATATTAAACATCTTACATTGCACAAACCATATATGTAAAAGAAAGTTGTCACAGCCCCTGGAGAGGTATTACCTGCGCCTTTGCTGGATTAAAATTTATAAAGGGCTGAAAACATTCTTTTTAAAGCTTATCCTAGACTCTTAAATGGCTATGAAGGACTTAAGTATCGTTTATATTTCCCATGCTTGTGTTTCTGTATTATTAAGTAATTATGCTAATATCTACTCACTCTGTAAAACACACACAAAAAAATAGAATGGTTGCATTACTCTGCATCTCTTAAAAGAGATAAAATAATAAAAAAAACTGATATTTAAAAAACCACAGTAAAAGGCCCTGAAGAATCCAATACTTCAATTTCTCCAACTGTGTTTCATAGAATCATAGAATGGTAGGGGTTGAGAGAGACCTCTAAACATCAAGTGCAACCCCACTGCTCAAGCAGGTCCACCTAGATCAGGTCACTCAGGAACATGTCCAGGCAGGCTTTGAAAAGCTCCAAAGGAGGAGACTCCACAACCTCCCTGGGCAGCCTGTACCAGGGCTCTCTCATTCTCACAGTAAAGAAGTTTTTCTGTATGTTCAAAGTGGAACTTTTTGTGTTCAGGCTTTTGCCCCTAGTCCTATCACTACAGTGACACTACAGTAAAAAGTGTCACTGCGTCCTCTTGACATACACCTTTCAAATACTTGTAAGTATTAATGAAGTACTGCCTCAGTCTCCTCCAAGCTGAACAGTCCCAGGTCTTGCAGCCTTTCCTCAAAAGGAAGATGATCCAGTCCCCTGATCATCTTGGTGGCCCCGCACTGGACTCTCTCCAGCAGTTTTCTGTCCCTCTTGAGCTGAGGAGCCCAGAACTGGACACAGGACACCAGATGAGGCCTCATCAGGTTAGAGTAGAAGGGGAAGGAGAACTTCCCTCAATCTGCTTTGCAAAACTACTGATATTCAAGCTATTATAAACTGGACTACACATTCCTTATTGCTATAAGGATAAAATAATCTTAGATTCTGATAATCTGGGAAAAAAAATTACCACAGACAATAATAATTTTTCATTAATGTAACAAATAAGAGGAATTCCATTAAGTATCAAGCAATCCTTTTCTCCTGTAATTTTTTTTTAAAAGAAGTCATTACTACATAAATGTTCTCACGGTTTCTTAAAAGAACTCTATTGGACTTCCAGGCTGCTGTAAAAATACCACGCAAGCAAGCTAAGAAAAATGCAAAAATTTTATTCAGTGAAATGATGCTGAGCAACTTATAACCTAAATAAGCTTGCATAAAATATTTTCAAATAATAACTTTCAGAAAAATTAAATCAGATATTTTACAAAAATGGAAAGCTTAGTTTTCTACAATATATATACATTCAACTCTAAATGTGATCTTATCTCCCAAGATCCTTCTTGGTCATTTACTTAAACTCAATCTGATTTAGACTGCCATTTACAATAACTTCTCGTTTTTATTTACAATTTGCCTCAGGACTTAAATTTAGAGACTGCAATATGTATCACTTAATTTTTAAGATCATAAAAAAATGTTTTGGTCACTACTTACAAAAATTCAGGGAAGTTCTGGTATACTTCAGAACCACATCAAACCCAGTTCTCTGGCTACCTACTCTCACAGATAGGCAGGCCAATCTTCTTGTTGCAACTGCAACTACAATTGTTACTAAACATTTGTAGTCTATACAGTATTAATGCACAAAAAATTAGTGTTGTAAGTGTACAAAAAGGCAAATTCTACTACTGTCATGCTTTGCAATGCTTGCAGAAGAATTTGTAACAAGTATTTTACCTTGCCATCCACATGTACACACTCATTAAGGTAAGACAAAATCTTTTCTATCACACCTAACTTCTTTAAAATGACATGCATTTTGGTATCTGTAGGAAGAAAACAAAGTATTATAATAATCACTGATTCTGCATCAATTTATTAAACTTCTTTCTGCAAGATCACAAACTCCTTCTGTTGAGAACAACTTTCCAAAATTAGTAATCAACAGAACAAGTATAGCTCTAGCTCTACCAAGGCAAGTCTCCTCAAAGTCTAGTTACCTGACTATAGTATCCCTTTGAACATTAAACTCTTAAATATCTCACATAACTTTCCATAAGAACTTTATGATCCACAATTACAATGATTCCCGGTGCAATTCAATTTCAGTCAAATAAGGATTTCATTTGTAATATTAAAAAGACTTCAACATTTTAATATGGAACTAAAAACGTTTTTTGCCAAATTCCTATGAGAGTATTTTTCACTGATCTCATCCTTCAGAGAACCTAGTCTAAGAATATTCAACAATAAAAAAGGTGCATCATTTGGTTGGGCTTGTTTTTGGTTTTGTTTTAAATAAAGTGATCCTTCATATGAAATTTGTCTCAGTGAGGCTGCATTGTTCCCTTCACAAATTCATCCTGTGTTATCCTTCGACACCTGAGAATTTTGGCAGCCATAACTAAATGTATTTTACAAGACACATATTTCCTCATTTTTGTGGTCATTTTTTGACAAGAAAAATATTAATGTTAATTTTAATATTATCAGAGGTTTCACCTTCCTATGATGAAAAAAAATTATGTTTATAGTTATATATAATGATTTGAGTTCCTTGAAGAAAACACAGTTTGGAATCAGAGTTTGAGTAGGTATAGTGTAACCATTCAGGTTTGAAACTCTACAGTTATGCTCCGTGCAAGACTGCTTACTTGTATCTTAATTCAATCAGATCTCCTTTACTTTTTTCCTCATGAGAACAACACAATTATTAAAAAAAAACTGTGATGCAAATTTATGATTAGTCACTTATATCATGAAGAGTAATAGGTGGAAAACTTTCATTGCAAAGATATTAGAGGAAATGCCACAGGAAGACTGCCTCTTGGTATGGAAAGAGTTTATAATCATGGAAGCTTAGCTTTTGTTTACCGAGTCCTCACTCACACAAATGATATTTCAATTGATTTTAACTGTAGCTTCCACTTAGTCTAATTAAAAATAGAGGAAAAAATTCAGAATGATAGAAGAAATTCTTCACTAAGCATAAAATCCCTTTAGCTAGCCTGTGTAATCCAACAATTCACTTTCCTAATTAAAATACTACAGCACCAAATATATATATTTTATACTGACCATCACTTTCCTCACTCAAGACTGAGTTTTTGAGTTAGCAATAGCAAAAAAATTGATGCACCATTAGTTCTGAGGTAGACCAAGAAACTGAAAAGGAAAAGCAGGAAAAAAACCTCTTACAGAGGTTACAGAATTCAGTTTACTGGTCTGTTACCCAAAGCAGCTATTTCTTTTTAAATAGTAAGACCACTATTTCTTATTCTTGAGGGAAAAAAACAACAACTATTTTTTTAAATTTGAATTCGTAGGTCATCCACAACATTGTTAAAATTCTCGTTCAAGAACATACATACAAAGAGTACCTTTGGCACAAAAATACAGAAAAGTTAGCAAAATTCAAGCAATCAGCTCAAGCAATGATCAGCACATGAATACAAATTTTCTGAAGAATTTTACCTTCTAGAATGATAGTTAGCTGCTCAGCTGCAGACTTTCGTAAAACTAGGTCAACAGCCTCAGAAGTCAAGATGTCATACAGCTTTTCAACAGTTTCTGCCTAAAAGTAAAACTATATTAAAATTACATGCAGTATGCTATTATGAAACAAGGTAATCAGCTGAATTTTCTAACAGAAAGTGGAAAATAAAAAGACTTAAATTCCTTATTAGAATGCATTTTATAAGATTGCACATGAATATAACGAGAAAGGATTAGGTTATAATAATATTTAGATATTGGGCAACTAGTCTTTAATAATACCTGTAAAATATAACAATGTAATAGTTTCTAGGGTACAACAAATGAAGACTTCCAACAAATAATGCTTAATGTAGGACTATGAAAGACCAATACCACACAGAAATGCTAGACTACGCTTCTAAGTCTGTGAAGGAGACTGACTTTTTAATGGCAATAGGATTAGAGAAGTTTAAATAATCCTGCATATTTTTGAAAGATGTAGCACAAGAGTATAAATCAAGTGTACAATGAGCAGTTAGAGTAATTTTTTTTACAGATGGAGTGCATTTTAGCATTTGCTTTACATATTGCTGTTAATCTGAAAATGTTGAGGGTAAAGAAGGAAGGAAAGCCAAGAAAAATAGGTTTTCGCATAGGTCAAATACCTGTGATTTGTTCTTCACTTTGCAAAAGCAGCCGTATGAAGAAAACACAGACATAAATTTGTAATGTTTTAGAATACTCATTATCAATAATTAGTTGTGTCTGTTTCATTAAAAATTGATTTTGTGGGTGGAAAAAGCTTTATGTGAGAGAAAAAAAAATCAGACCCTTTTCATGCACAATGAAATTGTTGGAAACAGGGCAGGCCTGTGCTCTCTGTACTCAAATTAAGTCTCATTGTTAACTGCAGAGAGTAAAAGAAAAAATGAAGAAAGAAAGGACTCTTATTGTTGCATATGGTAGCATAAAAACTACTGTTGAAGTTTACAGAAGGAAATATCAACAGATGTTATGAAATAAACCATTTTTTATAATATACTGCAACCTTCAGAAGTGGTAACTTCAGTGACTGGGCACATAGAAGAGCTGATCAATGATACAATATTTAGAGGCTGCTCACCTTGAATATTGATTCTGTTTTATCATCCAGTTTTAGCTCAATAGCTCTTTCTATAATAAATAAGTTTGAGATGCTGGAAAGCACACTACCATGCAGATGTGGGCGTTTCAGGTTTGCCTCTTCTTCATTTGTAAGGTGAAATGTTAAATGTTTAAGTGCCACTGAACGAACCCTAAAGGAGTAAAGAATGAAACTAAATTCCGCACACTAGAAAATTTTAGCTGTATGGTTAGAAATTAATTAATTTCTTAAAATTAATACGGGAGGGGAAGTACTTACTCAACTAAACATTGATTAATCTAGCTTTCCAATCAACTCACTACATAATAATGAACCGGTTTTCTAGAGAAGACATTTTTGTCATCAACTTTAGAATACATCCTGAAATTATACATATAATGTATCATTTAATAATAACTTAGTAATAACAAATAATGTGTTACTTACAACTGCTTTTTTGAGAAGAGAAGACGCAGAGCAGCCCGTACTCTAGTAGGTCTAGGGAGAACACCCTCCCCTTTGTCAGAGGTTTCACTCAAAGTGAGGATACAGTTACCTAGTCTATCTTTTGTGTCAGCATAACCCTAAAACCAACAAACAACAAATTTACAAATTAAAAAAAAAAATCTTCTTACTAACTTAGCAAACTAAACAAGATAATTCCCTTTTTAGAGGCAGAGGTGGAGAAGGAGCAACACACTAATAAAAAAACAATAACTTTTAAGAAAAATTTCCATTTCTGCAGATTAAATATTCTGCTATAAAACAAATTTTAAAAATTAATAAATGATCCTGTGTACAAATTAAACTAATGATTTTTACACGGCCCAGAGTTACATTGACCCAAATCTGTTACCATGATGCTGCTCTGCGAGGTCAGTTTCCATTTCAATAAATAAAATTCAATGTCTCAGAAGTTACTTTGAAATATTAAATCCTGTCTATTTTCAGATATTTCATCAAAGCATTTGCACCCATCAACAAGACAAATCAGAATCAGTTATACCAAGTAATTTTACTGCAAACATTTAAAGAGTAAAAAAACAATGCATTTTATAAGTGTTGGGTAAATATAGACCTCCAGTATGCTCTGCAATGTATCTAATTGTACCCTACATACTATAGAATAGAGGTAAATTCTTGCCAAAAAACATGAGAGCAGGAATAAGTTTGCTCTCTCATCTTTAGCTTACAGTTATTTAAATGTGAATATCAATGAACGACTCATATGTGGGTAACACAGAAAAGCTAACAATACTGAATGAGAAAGATTTGAAGTAACTTTCCTCCTACCACTTTCAAGTTCTGAGTGTATGAGTGTATGAGTGACTGAGTGTATGAGTGTATGTCTGAGATATCTATTTCATAGCCTATCTTATCTGCAATTTCTCCCCCTTTTTGTATTGATTTCTGTGCTGTTTATCTCAGGGATTAAATTAGGTAAGTAGATTTTTCAACTTATGTAACATTGAGGTGTAGGCAACAAATTCATGTGTAGCAGTGATACAAATAAGTAGGTATCACTATCAAGAGTGATATTTTTGGAAAAAAACTAAGACAAAAAAGCACAGAATCACGCACAGAATCACAGAATGGTAGGGGCTGGAAGGGACCTTTAGAGATCATCTAGTCCAACTCCCCTGCTAAAGCAGGTCCACCTAGATCAGGTTGCACAGGAATGTGTCTAGGCGGGTTTTGAAAACCTCTAGCGATGGAGGCTTCACACTCTCCCTGGGCAGCTGTGTCAGGGCTCCCTCACTCTCACAGTGAAATAGTTTTTCCTTATGTTTAAATGGAACTTTTTGTGTTCCAGCTTCTTTCCATTACCCCTTATCCTGTCACTAGATAAAACCTCCTGACATCCACCATTTATAGCACATTTTCAGGTATTAGCTAAGTTGAATAAAAGAGATAAATAAGACAAAAAAAAAAACAGACAGGGAAAACAAACACTAGGCAGGTGCAGTAAAATATCTGGAAGACTACAGGTAGATCATAGAAGGGAAATTTCTAGCACTAGAGAAAAAATAGTAAAGAATTTGGATAGAACAATTTGGGAGAAATATCAGACTGAGAAATGCAAGAAGTTCTCATTAGATCAAGCCAAGAATGAAGACATTGAAAGAAAAAAATTGCACATCATCACAGATAAAAAGATTAAAGTCCGAGTAATACTGACTGTTGATATTTCTATAATATTGAAAACAAAGAATAAAACCCCAAACATTAAAATATTCAGAAAATATAGCTTGCACCTATTGCTATGTATTGAGCACATAATTGATCAGAAAACTATAATCATGACAGAGGAGTTAAAATCTTTTAATTTAAGGTATGTAGAATATTCTAATATTTACTAATATTGAAAATCATGCAGTGTTTTAATCTATACTTGGATTATTCACTCAAATCTTCAAGCCATTTAAGTCCAAGTCAGTACTTATCAATTTCTACGAAAACATTTCAAAGTCTCACACTCTAGTAGTATCAGGCTAAAACTTCCCTACATATTAAAACCAGTAACTTTTATCAGTATTAAGAACCCTACAAAACAATTATCCATTTGACATGTGCCAAAATATGTCTGTAGGTATATTATTGTTAATCTAATTTCCATCGGCTACTTAGGGGAATATTCTTTTGTTTAACATGATAGTGTTACTGTTTACATCATATCACACATCAAATTCAGATTAAAGCACTTAGAAGTACCTGTAAAACAGGAATGACAGGACAAAGGGCCTCAATAAACTTGTTCCAAGTCAATACTGCCATTACTAATTGTCCCTGCAATAGATGCATCAGAATGGTCTCAGCTGTAGAGTTTACCTGTTGAATAACAAAAAAGATAAACTAATGCATCAGCAGCCAATGTATCTATGTCAGTTTGTCAATGCTGTCTGTAACAGCATCCAATCATTTTTCTCTTAGAACTCTGGTTTGTTTTTTTCTGAAATAAAATAAATCATTACTTCAACTTATACATCTAAAGGCCCCTCTGTCATGCAGACAAAACAAATTCTGTTTCTTTTCTTTCCTTAATGCACATTTCTGGGGTATTTCATTCTCAGGCTTCATGCTGTGCTTCTGAAGATACAGGAAGAAAAGAGACTCAAAGTCTCTGTTACATGGCTATTTCATTTTTTTTGAGGCAAATAATCTAACTAAGAAGGTTATCAAATATTTCAAATTGAGTATCAATTCATCTGAGGCTCTTTATCAAAAATGAAAAAGGGTTTATGATATAGAACTTGTACGGTATTAACATATTCTGTATACAGTATGTAACTTCTACCCAATATTAAAGTATTTACAAGACAATATTATTACTACAATAGGAACAGAAGGAAAATCCCAGCTTCTTAGAATTCACTTCTCCTTATATAGTGTAAAAACACTTTTAGCAGCTAAAATTCTGCATTTTATGCCAGAAATCACACATACTCTTCCATCATATGCACATTCTATTAGGGATTAATATAGTACAGGAAAATAATTTTTAAAAAGGCTTATTTCATCTTTCCTTGGTCTTTATTACATTTAATAACATCCTACGCATAGAACATTATTCTGTCTCTGAACTTATCATTAAATAAACCTTTCCATTTACTAGAACTTCACTGTTTGCATAGACTTTCTATATACAAGATAGTATACAGCCAAAATAGATAAGCCTTAGACCACCATGGAGAATACCAACATCTACTTTGCATGCACATCAACTTATAAACATAGCTACTAAATACAGTACCTCATTCTTATCTTCCTGCAGGCCAAATGTACAGATTTCATATAAAACTTTTGGATGAAGGAGAAAATGTATTCCATGGCAGATTGAAGACGCAGAATTAGAAATATTATGAATACCTAAACAATTCTTCAGTAAAAATAAAATTGGTTAGATTTAAAATTCACAACAATCTCTACTACTTCATCGTGTTTCACAGATTGCCTGAAGTTGTCATTGAGTGAAAGGCTTTCACCACGTAATTTGGGAAGACTGCAGTTCTGAAAGAGAAACATTACAGCCCTAGAGGAGACATTTTCTTTACAGATCAATTATTCACAATTCCTGTTGCTATAAGAAATACAAAATAATTTTGGTTTTATTTTAAACAGAGAAAATAAATTAGACAAGTTATATATGTTGTTTGTTATTACATTAAAATAAACAAAAACCTGAAACAAGCAGGTAAAAATCTCACCAAAAATACAAGTTTTCTGCAGGGGAGATAGAGCAGGGTATTTTTGCCTAAGACTGGCTCCATCATCTTTGTACATCAGTGAATTGTGCTATAGGCACAGTATGTTTTGCTGATGTCCATTACAGAAAATAAGAATTATGACAAAGCATTACATCAAAACAGAAAAGTGATTTTTTTTGAGACAGTATTGCTCAATACCTAAAACGACCTGATGAATATGACTTTGGCATCCTTAATATAGAATACAGTCAAAGTTTTAAGAAGTTCATATTCTTTAACCTTTGGACTATTTTTATAAAAAATTAAGGTAGTGGCAAAACATCCATATAAAACAGAATCAAAACAGGCTGTCCCAAAACAACAATAACTTAGCCTTTAAAACAATGAATACATAGAAGGACTTATATTTTCTTAAACACAACCTAAACTTTTATACGTAGGAAAAAAGAGGCGTTTTTCTTTCACATTTTTGTAAGGTCTAAGCAACTAAAGCATAAACTAGGTGAAAATATTTTCTCTGAAAGTATCAGTATTTTATTAACGTTACTCATTTATTTTTCCTTTGGTAAATATCCTTGCAAAAAGCTGAACAGTAATCAATCCAAAATGATTTTTGCTTCCTTAAAAAAAACAAAACAAAGGAAAACGCAAAATCACTATGACAGAGTAGAATCTGCCCTTGAGAAGTGGGCCTGTGTGAACCTTGTGCGGTTCAAAATGGCAAAGTGCAAAGTCCCATACACAGGTCAGGGCAACCCCTGAATATCCACACAGGGTGAGGAATGAAGGGATTGAGAGCAGCCCTGCACAGAAGAACTTGGGGGTACTGGCAGATGACAATCTGGACATGAGCCAACAATATGCACTCACAGCCCAGAAAGTCGAAAGTATCCTGGGCTGCATCAAAATCAGTGTTGTCAGGGGGATGAGGGAGGGGATTTTTCCTGCCTGCTCCACTCTCCTGAGACTCCAGCTGCAGTATTGTGTCCAGTTCTGGAGCCCTCAGTACAAGAAAACATGGACCTGCTGGAGCGGGTCCAGAGAGAGAACTCAAAAATTAGAGACATGAAACCCGAAACACCTCTCCTTTGCAGAAAGGGTGAGAGAGTTGGAGTCGTTCAGCCTGGAGAAGAGATGGCTCCAAGGCAATCTTACTTCTGCCTTTCAGAACATAACAGGGCTTAGAAGAAAGATGGGGACTAACTTTTTTAGCAAAGAGTGTTGTGATAGGACAAGGAGTAACTTTAAATGAAAAGGGGGTAGATTTCAACTAGATACAAGGAAGACATTTTTTACAATGAGGGTGGTCAAACACTGGAACAGGTTTCCTGAGGTGGTAAGTGTATCATCCATGGAAACATTTACAGTCAGGTTGGACAGGGCTCTTAGCATCTTGGTCTTGTGAAAGGAGATACGGACTACATGATCTTTAAAGGTACCAACACAAATGATTTTATAATCTTATAAACCTAGTTTCAGCAGAAAAGCAAAACTGAAAACTTTTTAAAAAATTCCAAATTTTTAAAAACAAAATGAAATACAAATGTTTCTGTCTAATGGTAGCAAAAAAAACCCCAAAGTGACCAGCATTATTAAGAATCCTTTTAAAAAATAAAATTGTCAGGCACTGCTTTCCCCCCTAGAAGTCCTGTCATTCTGAAGTATAACTTCATCAAGTAGATTTAATGTCAAAAACGTAACAGCAAACTGTAAGCCCAAGCATATACATATTTCACAGCTTCTAATAAAGTAAAAAGAATTCACAATATTTTTTTTATTAGATCATATAATATGCACATTAAGCATTAGTAAGCATTAGATCTAACCTTAACCACTTCCAAGCAGCACTGATAGGCTTCAGCTTTTACATTCAGCAAAGGATGAGACAACAGATGCAGAAGCATCTTCTGACCCTCAGCCTGGAGCAATGGGTTACCCTCATCAGACTTCCAACTAAAAATGAAAAAAAAAACCCTATTACACGTTTTACAAAACCCAAAGATGTCTACAAAAGTTTTCCTGTTAAATTTCAGGATCATCTCAGAAAAGTGCTTCCTGAAAAAGTATATATTCTGCAGAATAACTTGACAGATAAAAGTTCAGAGATCCCAATATGTCTGCCAAAACCATAGTATCAATTTTCATTTTTGTATCTTTTTTTTCACTAATAAAAATTACAGTTTGTCAAAATTCTCTTGAGTCTGACAAACATTTATGTTCATTTGAAAACGCAAAATTCTATTGAATTTCAATAGGCTCCTTAGATCATGGTATATGTTTATAACAAAATTTCCATGCCTTCAGAATTTTTCCCTTGGGGAGATAAAAGTCTGTATCGGTATCAGAAAGCCAGTTCATGTTAGTTACAAGACTGAAGTGTATTTCCTGTTTTCTGAAACATTAATCAAACCATAATTAATTCTAAAAGCATTAGAACACCAAAAACTGTTTTGACATTTCAAAATTTGAAAATAGTTATTAGAAAGCTCTTAAATGGAGTTTCTTTTGAAAAAATCCTTAATGCCAAATTTTGAATCACTATAAAATTAATATTTTTTAAATTTCTCAATAGGTGTTCAAGACAAAATTTTTCAGTCACCACAGATTAACTTAAGTTCTCCAGCTAGAGACACAGAAAAATCCAAAAAACCCAATGAAAAAATGCTGTTTAATAAATTAGATGCCATGTTGTATTAGTGTTAGTAAAGTAATTGTGTTAAAGTAATTTACACAAATAAATTCAAAACAAAGGAATTTTCAAACACTTTTAAAGTCTGATCAAAGTGTTTAAGACTGTTTCTTTACAAATCACACAGTAACTTTATATACTAAGTTGTAAAAGCTGATACATAGAAAAGAACAAACATTAATTTTATTGAAAATTCAATTTTCAAGAAATTCACTGGAAAAGAGAAAATTTACTTAGAAGAGACACTTTAATGGCTAAAAGAAAACAATTGTTCAAATATAGGGAATAAACAATTTGAGCTTCTACTTGAGAAACTTTATCCATAAAAGATTCTATTTTCTCAAGTATTTTAAATAGTAACATACTCACATATCTGAGCATATGTGAATGCACTCCTGAAGCAAGGGAAAGTGTTGATGGTAGGGTAGACTACTCAAGGCCTGCTGTGCCAGTTCTACTAATTCAGAAAGATTTTTGTGTCCCTGAAAAGTAAAATGAAAAGAAATAAATTATCAGAATTGTTAATTTTAAAGTACACAATGTTATTGCATAATCTTTCAGAATTTACCATCAATTAATATATCTACTAAATAGGGTTTGGTTCAGCCTTTCACAGAGAAATTTATAATTAATCTGATTAACAAATTCAATAGATTTCAAAGAAATAAATCTTAGAACATACTCCTGGGAGGTAAAAACCCTTCAGCTACTGAATCCAAATAAAATTCTATTAAACTCAATGGGAATAATGTACGTCTAACATTTCACAGTATGAACGCTATAAATGTATTCAAAACACTTTCTAAAATGCCCATGAATAGACTCATCCTTGAATACTTTGTTTTCAACCAAATTGTTATTTTTAAAAATCAATATGGATTTTCTGTAAGAAGAACATAATGAAAGATTTAACTATTAAATTTTCAACAATTCACTATTAATATTAAACAGCAAGGTTTTTTTACTAAAAAGTTAAGTACAAATGTTTTCCTACTTTTGTTTACGAAATACATGAACCACTTATATTTGATGGAGTTAGTTTAATTGTAAACAGTATTTTACATGCAAGATATTGCTTCTAATTAAGTTCAGAACCTGTCTATGTAAAATGCAGATTTAGGACAGAAGTACATTTATGTTGCTGTATTTTATTTCTGTTAGTACCAACTGAATAAGTATTTTTTCAAAATTACTTGTCCATTTGGATAATGGAGCAGAATATTTCAGCAGTGTGCTAGAATCTCTTCACAAATAAAGCAAGGTATTAGTTGTCTTCCTCACAAAGTGAAACAGAAATTTCATACAGTCTAGAAGTATTTGTTTATTACAGTTACAATTGCTAATTAGTTGGGAACTGAAATTTTCTGTACAATTGAAATACCAGGCCACTTACATACACACATATATATACCCACACTATATATTTAAATAGAATATTTACTTCGTACTTACTGGTTTGCCTGTAAAAGGCCTTGCAACCATTTACAATCTCCAAGTGTTTATTTATTTGGTTTTAGTTAGGATAAGATTTTTTACAAACATCATGAGTAGTATTAGTGAAAATGAATACAAAATAATTACAGCTTGCACGGTATGAAATACAAATTTTTTTGAGCTATGCTAGACTATAATTTTTAGCAGTGAGAAGGAGAAGTGAAAAGAGTGATATTTGCCTACAGGAAGTATTTTATATCATAGAATTCCACACCTTCTTATGAACTTCAATCATAAAGCTACAAGTGCATTCAATCGAATACATAGCTTCCGAAGTTTGTTTATAAGTACTATAGTCCTCAGTACTCATCTGCTCCAGATAGGCTGTTATGGATTCATGAATGTTTGGGTATTCCAAGGAGAAGGAGACATCCAGAGACAGAAGAAATAAAGCATTCAGCAAACTCTTTTGTAAAACCTTACTTGCCTTTGAAAAGGAAAACAAACCAGTGAAATCAACAACAGCATCTGCAATCATTCAACAAGTACAATAAGTTTTGCTGCTCCTTAAAAATTAGAGAAATACATATCAAATCAGTTCTATATAAAGAATTTTTTTTCAGTTAACAAGTCAGAGTTCATTAGATGTCAGGCTTGCAGCCAGTTACAAAAGTTACGGATGAATCAGCCACAGCATTAACAACTACACACACCACTGTCCAGGGCCAATTTACTGTCTAACCACTAGATGGCAGAGAATACACAGACTACAGTTATTTCTGTATTTAATATAAAGCTGTCTACAGTTCCACTTAGCAATATCCCATACTAAAAATTGGAAATCTTATTGTTGTTTTGGAGTTTTTAATGCAATTATTCAGTATTCCTCTAACTACAATTTTGATCTCAAATACAGAAACTTTTTTCTAACTCTCATCATACACAGAATTGAAAGATTATATTAAGTACATAAGAATATAAAGACAAATATTATTAAAAGTCACTAGATTCCATGTCTAGACTTATTTGCAGGTCAAGTGACTACTTAAATTAATGGTAAAATACTTAGTATTTTTGGAAAAAGGGCCTTTAACTGGAAATCTGCAACTGAGATTGAAAAATGTCTAAAAAAGGATCTACATTACAATAAAATGATCCAAAAAAAAGAGTAAACTCATATAGATTTAAACACTTTCTAACACTTTCCATCACAAGAAAAACTTCCAGATCTCTCCATCTGAAACAAATAGAAAAAAAATCCACAAACCCACAATCTCAAGAGCTACAACAGATTTCTTTTAAATACCATTGTGAGCAAACAATAACTGAAATCACTAGAATGTACAAAACATAATTGCTGACTATGTTTCACCAGATTTAAGAGTGACTAATTTAAACATTCTGCAGTTCTAGCCTTGGTTAGTTTTACTTGCACACATACTATAAATGAGAAGGGAGCAGCACAGCTCTATAAACCATGCATCATACCAAAAAGAGCACTATGGGAGGAAAAAGGAAATTTAATTTAAAAAAACTCATTAAAATGACTTGAAATATGCAGAAGATCCTGCAGAATGCATCAATAACTAAAGAAGATACAAAGTTGCCTTCTGTGTTCATACATCAGCCAATGTATATCTGATTAATCTATCTGACCAGTGGCTAATTTCCCAGTGTTAATCACCAAGGTATTACTTTTTGCCCTCTTGAAATGCAAAATCACAAGATAATAATTTAAAACTAGTGCATACCTTTTCTACAGGGAGAAGAATTTGCAGTAATCTAACAGTGAAAAGTGAAATGCTAATAAATGCCATTCTGTGATGCACAAACATCAGCTCGGGCTGTTCTGCAGTAATATTGGTTTTGTGATATAATATAGTTTCTCCGAGCAAATCCATGGCCTGAAGCAATTTGTCTTTCTGAAAACAAAATCAGAAATAATTTAGAAATAGTTGAAACATTTCTGTATCTTTGCAATATTTATACAGCACTCAATAGCATCATCAACACAATTATAACGAATAAATGTGAAAAAAATGTTACAAAATACACAGCATTTTGTTTTGTCTGATCAGAACTCCGCATTCGTTCCAGACCTTGCTCCACCTTCACATGTAGTTCTGTATAATTTGGTCAGTAATTACCCATTACTGGTTATTCTCCCCCTTCCTCCCTACTTTTTGTCCCCTTTTTAATTCCTTCTCACTAATTTTGAAGTTCACTTTTACTATGGAAATAGAGGGAGCTGGTTTGAATATGCTAATGAAGCTTTACAATAAAATTTTTAAAAAATTTCAAAGACCCTAACAACCCACAATCCAAACTTTGCGAATATGAAATTGTTTTTATGCCTATTCACTCTGATAGGAAATAGCAGCACATTTCTTGGATAATGTACAAGCCTAGAGAATCACTGTCATTTGAATAAATCCTGCTCATTGACACTGGAAAAAGTAAAATTAAATTCTAGAATTTTGCTCACCTGAAAAAGCCAGGTTTGTACTTAAGGACACTAGAACAAGGCTAGAATTCAGTTCAGTTACCAGTTTTGGAATGCTAAATAATGATTAAGTAAGCAACAGATTTATCTTACTAATTCCAGAAACTGATGATCACTGTTAAGCAATTAAGCACTGTTTATCTGACTTAATATAGATGAAGAAAGTGACAAGAAGCAATTGACTAAATCAAATCAGTCTTTCAAATTATTTATCAATACATATTATTATTCCATAAGATGAAAAGGATTCATTTTCATCTCGAGGATTTCAAAAAGTAAGTTTCTCTCTGCTTTGCTACACTTGGCAGAGGCAGGAAGAGTCTCTGCTTCAAGACCATTCTCCCACAAGACAGAGAAAGCTGTCACAAAGCCAATGATCCAAAAAAGCAGCACTTAACACTTTCCAAAACTGGAAAACTGTAAAAAGTTTACTTGGGAAGAAGTAAGTACAAAAACATGAGTAAAACACACACAGTTACAAACTTCTGTATTTTTAAATGGGATTTCTAAAATTCTTATTTTTCATTAAGATATTCCAGTACAAAGTTTTAAAATTGGATAAACAAAGGAAAAAAGCGATAAAGTTATGCAATTAGTACTTTCAAAAACACAGTTTACAGCTGGTAAAAGACATTCTTTTGATACAGTACTAAATCACACAAAGGCAAGTTTAACAGCAGTTTTTACTAAAATGATCCATCCAGGTATTTTTATTCACTAAACACTAAGAAAGATGAAGGCCTGTTTTTAATCTCCTGGCTTGCAATCACTGTATCAAAATTAGCTTTACTGAACTGCAGTGCATAGTCCAGTTCTGCATCCTGAATTGATGAAGATTTAGAACTTTCAATGAGAGATGAATTTTATATCTGAAAACTATTTTATTACTAAATCTGGAAGTTATACCAATAGAATAAAGTTTTTATCAGCAAAGCTCTTTTTTATTTTTTTTTTAATCAATACAGCTGTATACAATTACCCAGCTAATTTGTAGAGTTTTGCTTGTTAGTAGTCTGGAAACAAATATTATACTACTACAAAAATCATATGATGTGTGCATGATGATACTCATAGTTTCTACGGTAATTTGAAAAATTTAGATGAAATTCAGGTCATACAGCAGCTAGACAAAGATTATACTAAGCTTCTTAGACTAAGTGTTCTGCAAGGAATCTTCAGTACTGACTTGATGTTCATCAATTATAACAGATTTTGACAGATCAGTACACTAAAAAAATTCTCACTCGCTGCAAGTTCCTATTAATAATATAAATATTATCATTTGTAAAATACACTAATATTTTAATTAGTAATTATTGTAATACCATTGTTTCATATTCAGTGGTATTTTCATGAATTCTAAGTTAAAGTCATGTGCATCCAGGACTACACTTACTTTTTTTCAACAAGTTTCAGACTACAATTCTGGCATGTTACGAGCATAAGCTATGTCATGTTTCAATTGTCTTCAAAAAACCAGACTGGACATTGTTACTTCATCTGTTATTCACTAATTTGATATTTCATGTACATATTAACTCTCAAGTGTGCTCAGGTATGTACTTTGAGCAATTTAAATAGTTTGGTCAACTGTACCTTAATGCTTTGAGTCTCTCTTGGGACAAAAACCCTTCTTTCTTTGCCAGCTAAGCAACAGATTTAAGGATAGCCGAAATCTGTGCAGGGATTTGTAGATCCTGTGTAGGAAATGGATACCATCCATTCTACAACTCCAGTCTTGGATCTAAACAGTTAAGTCCCTAATTTTAAACAGTTTATAAGGTGTAAGGAAACTACAATTTGTCATTTACATCAAATTGGTCTCCAACATTTGTAGTCAGTACTTTCTCTTAAGATTGCTTTCCTATTTGTGTATCTCTCAATGGCTGCTTAACAGCCTTTCACTACAAGACAAAATTCATTACTTATCTTCTTCAAATGAAACTTCAAGTATCATCTGCAAAAAGAAATTATATTATAAAAAATATAATTTTCCAGTGATAGAACTAGTAATAAACTATTTAAGATTTTCAAAAGGGTAGCTCAGCAGAAGACTAGATACGTATGTGAATCACTGCAGAAAATGTCAGAGGCGTATAAAAGCAGACTGTTAAATATGGCTGATCAAAGCCTAAAGAATCTTACCAATTCCAATGCAAAAAGGCTATCATCTTCCCAAACATTTTCAGAAATAGCATCACCAATAAGGAACATGTCTTCAACAAGCAATTCCAGAACTCCCAGCATCATTCTTCTACTGCCTAGGAATACAAATGAAAGGATAAATTCAAATACAGAAAAAATATCATTTGATGTTCAGAAAGCACCATTTTGAAAAAGTGATTGTTCTGAATCTGAAATTCTACTAAACTGATGCTAAATCACATAGCAACTAGCCAAAATCACAACAGAAGAGATTAAAGAAATTATATCCTTGAAAAAAAGACTGCATTTCCTTAAATCCTATAGTGCTAAATAAACTTTACTACAGCTGTAAATCCAATTACTGGACATCTTTGAAGTTCAGAAAGAAGTCATCAAAAGCTAGACTATAGGGCTTCCATATATGTACTATATATTCCTGTCAATGTGCACTTTTTGTACAGCAGGAGTGGCTTTCTTTCTGGATTGAAAAAGCCTTCAAAAAGGGCAAGAAGGAGGACCAAGGAAACTACAAGCTGGTCAGCCTCACATCTCTGGAAAGGTGATGGAACAACTCATCCTCAATCTTGTTAATAAACATACGAAGGAAAAGATGGTTATCAAGGGGAGTCAAACATGGATTAACCAAGGGGAAATGCTGTCTGACAAACCTGATAGCCTTCTACAAGAGCATACATGGCTGGCTAGATGATGGGAGAGCAGTGGATGTCATCTACCTTGACTTCAGCAAGGCTTCTGACACTGTCTCCCGTGACATCCTCGTCAGAAAGCTCAGACATTGTGGCTTGGATGAGTGGACAGTGAGGTGGATGGAGAGCTGGCTGAATGACAGAGCCCAGAGTGTGGTAATGGAACAAGTCAAGTCGAGGCCTGGGGTCTCGGATGTGAGACCAGTCTTATTTAACATCTTCATCAACGACATGGATGAGGGGACAGAGTGTACCCTCAGCAAGATCACTAATGACACCAAACTGGGAGGACTGGCTGATTCCCCAGAAGGCTGTGCTGCCATTCAGCAGGATCTNGAGAGTCCAGCGCAGGGCCACCAAGATGATCAGGGGACAGGAGCAACTTTTCATACGAGGAAAGGCTGTGGGACCTAGGGCTGTTTATTCTAGAGGAGACTGAGGAGGGATCTCATTAATATTTACAAATAACTAAATGGTGGATGTCAGGAGGTTGGGGCATCACGTTTTTCTGTTGTATCGAGTGACAGGACAAGGGGTAATGGAAAGAAGCTGGATCACAAACAGTTCCATTTAAACACAGGAAAAACTATTTCACTGTCAGAGTGGGGGAGCCCTGACACGGGCTGCCCAGGGAGGATGTGCAGTCTCCTTCTCTAGAGGTTTCCAAAACCCGACTAGACACATTCCTGTGCAACCTGATCCAGGAAGACCTGCTTATATTTATTTATTTATATTTATTAATTTCCATTGCTGCTTCTGACTCAGTATCTCTTAATAATGAGGCTAATCTAGCCTGTCTATTGGTTACTTTTTTATTTGGTACTGTTTTATGCTTCAACACAGGGCCACAAAGAAACCTAGCCTGATCATAAACATTTACAGCCTACGTTTACCACAAATATAAACCTCTCCCTAACACCCTCATTTCATAAGACAATAGAAGAGAAGCAGTCAAAGGCTAGAACATTTCATGAAGAAGGCGGCAGAATATCTGGAACCAGACCATTTTTTTTCAAGCTCATACAACAGAAGATGCCAAAACCGTCTGACATCCTGGGGAACCATATGGTGACAGTTTCTCCCAAATACTCCATTTAGTGCAACTGTTGGCTTAGTTACTTGTTGATGGTATGTTTCTATTTAAAACCATGGATGGATTTCGTACACAACCATTGAATTTCCAATTTTTATTTTAACTCCTTTCAAAATCTTGCATTCTTCAAAATCTGTTAAAAAAAGAAGGCAAGCTCTACAGCTTTTATGACTGAACATTAATTTATCTATCACTTTTTCTATCTTTTGAAGATTTTACACTCTGTAGGAGCCTTGTTGATATACTTGAGGCAAAAATGTGTGTGTAAGTGTGTGTGTGAGACTATATATGGCGTGACAACGACCACAACTCATACAATTTGCAGCCTAAGTGATCTGCTCTGAGTGAGCATATGGCAGAAAACGGCAGTGGGCCTTTTTGAAAGCCTGCTTTTTCCTGTCTCACAAAGTGCTGTTTTCCATTCATTTAGAAAAACGTTGCCAATTTGAAGACTATATGTCTGAAAAGTCCAAAAATCACTTTTTCAATCTTTACAGTTATTCCGCAAATTCTTAATTCGATTTCTGTGCTTAAAAACATTTGAAAGTTGACTTAATGAGTTCCTCCATTTTAATGCAAATTAAAAAAAAACAGAATATAAAACAGTGGTTTAAAGTTATAGTTTCAGAAATATTTTTAAGTTAATAACTAAACATAACATCTGCAACAATGCTTTGTTGCACCTGTGACGATCTACAGGCATGCAAGTTCATTCCAACAAACTCCTACACGAATTTATCATCAAAGTACTTACTTCCCAACACTTGTGGCAATTATTACATATTATGAGTTCATTATTATTAAATGCACAGTAACACAGATATAATCAATGACTGACTGTGAAGCAAAGCTTTTGCTGTTCAGATTTAAATAATTAAGACACGCAGTATTAACATTGAACTTCTGACAAGTACAGTAGCTCAAAACTGATCACACAAAAAGAAAAAAAATCCAGAAACCAAAAAAACCACAAAGCACCCACAAGCCATATCTCCACTGATTTCTGAAGTTACTTCACTCACACGAGAGGTCAGCACACACAACAGAATTTAAGCTGAACTGAAATATCCATTATACTGTAAAACACAACCAGGTGAATTTTACCATAAACTCTGGTTTTCCTTTACTCTGTAACTTAAACAGAGAAGAAAATCTACTGTATTACCATATATAATATATAAAGCCTTAATAATGTTAGTAAAGGTGCCTGCTGATCTTACTGAAGAAAACAATTCAGAAAAATATAACCACAGAAGAAACAGTGCACTAATGGGTGTCGCTGTCTTACAGAAACATAGTGGGCCTTTGGATCACAGGATTTCAGATCAATGGGAAAAGGATGAAAATACTAGTTTGCTTACAACCTATGTCTCATTATAGCACAGTGGAAGAAAGAAGAAATATCATCTGTTAGTTTAAAAAGCATAAAAAACTGTGGGAAAGCGAAACAAAGACAGACCAACTTCACCTGAACATGAAACTACATTAATTTTGCAATAAGATGCAAAGAAAGAATGTTGAAAGACAGAAAACCTTACTATTTTAACTGTGCAGATTTGAAGTGACATGCACCAGAAATGGAAAAGATAGAAACACATCTTCTACAGTTTTACATTATAAATAAAAAACAAGATGTCACAAGTTATGAATGTTCTTGTGAAGAATTAATATTTAAATATCACTACTCTGAAAGCAGAAAATGAAACTTTCATTCATTTTAGTTTGGTTTATTGCAAAAAAAAAAAAAAAACAGAATTGAATAAATTTCCTGTGGACACACATTAATGCTGATGTTACTATCAAATACACACACATATTAGTGTTTTGTGACAAGAGAACATCCCAAAAAGTTATAAAGAATCATGAATGCAACAGTATTTACAGTGTTCTGTGAACCATAATGTAAGTATCATACATATTTAATACCATTTTTTCAAGTTAAAGCCTCTACCTAGCTCAGGAAATGTTGACAAGCATACTGAGAGAACAACTTTTAGTATTCCAGTCATACATACACACACATTTCCAGCTCCTGTACTTGAGAACCTTATCATGTTTACCAATATCTGTATTAAATGACAGTGTAGTACCGCTAAATACTATTTTAGACAAGAGCAAAAAGACTGTATTTTCAAAAAGGCTTTGCAATTCAGACCCTTGAAAGTTAAAATAAGAACCATTAGTTGCCATTAGACTATCATTACTTATGTTTCTTAAAACAAAATTATAATTTGTTACTGCATTCCTAAGTCTAAAAACAAACCTTTTCCCAGAAATTGTGTTTGTTTTTTGAACAAGAGGAAAATTCTTTGCTTAAAGAGATTGGAAGACACATTTGTTGACAGTGGCTGTTTTTATATCTTCTTGAATGACTTTCTCCCCAGACATATCAGTTTTCCACCACACTCCCATTTCTTCCTACAACCACTTCTCTACAATAGTAAAAAAGTACTTGAAATCACCGCAGCAATCTGGAAATCAACTACAAGTTTCAAGCTGAACAAAGTCCGTAGAAAAGGACTGTTATAACTAGCTACAGTATATCACTAATCATCGTACTTATTTGAGGTACTCACCTCATAATATCAACTTAGGTATGTATTAAAGATAGGAAGGATACAGAAGTTAATATATACACTTAATTCAAAACTCTCTCACCTGTTCTTAGAAGAGGTATTGCATTTTCCAAGATTGAAACACAGAACTGAGGAAGGCTAAGCTGTTTCATCTGTAATTCTAAAGCATCCTCATTTTCAGTATCTGGTAGGTCAAGATGTACTGCATCAAGTGGGGAATGCAGAGAGATTCTGGAGTTTGCATTCGCTTGAGTACTGTTTCCACTTAAAACAACAAACAAATAAACCCAATTAAACAAACAAACAAAAAGATTCATAGTTAAATTTTCCCGAAGAGAAAACCCATATACACATAGATCTTAAAACCAGCATGAAGTATTTTAATGTCCTCCTTCTTAAATGCATATGCTTCCTTCCATTCCAACCTTTCTCTGATATTCACCAGCGTTGCAGAAGAGGGGAATTTTTTGTTGTTTTTTTCAAATGTCAGAACCGGTAGCATTATAAGTGAGTGCCTACTGGCTTAGCAGTCATCTTCACATGCACTTAAAAATGCATACTGGATGAAAAACACATGCAAAGAATACAAAAGAGCAAGAGACTTTTATTAACAAAGGCTATCAGTTACTTGAAGCAAGGCCACTTCCTAAATCAAATTTCAACCTGAACTGTATCTACTACATTAACATCCTTCTATGAAGCTAGCTACAAGAATCCTTCAAAGAAAAATTAAGTGTGCCCTATGTTTAAGCCTGGAGAACTTCTTTATTCACTGTAAAATAGAAATTATTCCCTTGCTCAATAAAGCCTAAAGCACACTCAAGAATATATTATATAACAACTATATGTAGAATTTAAAAATTGAGCTCTACATATATATAGTTCACCATTTTATTACTTCACAATTGTTTTCAAAAATAATCTATTTTCAGTATTATAATAATACAACTCAGGACAAACGTCTTTTAGTGTTTTCTCTTTTCCGAAAAAAAAACAATTAGCAATCTTCAATTGCTTTAAAAAACTTGTGTAAACTTTCCAGTTTTTTTTCATTTGGTTGCCTTTTACTATTAAACAAGCTGAAGAAACTGAATTGTGGCATGACTGTGTTACATTATATTGTCTAACTAAATGTAAAAGATGTCTGAATAATAGAAATTAAGAATTTATAAGCAAATTGAATTTAAGAAGTTGGTAAGACTAATAAAATAGTTCACCAATACATAGTGGTTCTGATGGTACTTACCAGAGGTGAAGGAAGGAGAGGTATCAATCATAAAAACAATTCAGGAGAGGAAAGGTTAAGTTCCCAGGGAGAATTTGAAACAGATAAACAGATAGATTGTAGAGTCTCAAGATTTAAGAACAAGGAAAGCCAAGAGTTACACACAGAACGACAATAATTGTAACAGAAATTATTTGTTTACATTGAAAAAACGCAAGATTAACTAAAAACAGTTCTTCTATATCAGAGTCAGTAATGTCAGAGCAACACACTACTCATTTCTCTCTATCATGTTTTTCTTCACTGTGTCTCTGGGATAAATTACATCTTTGTAAGAAATGGGATTCACGGACAGTGAGTAGTTCCACTGCAGCACACAGGATTTAAGATCAGTGCACAGTCAGGAAGGGTTTATAACATGGCCTTATACTTTTAATAATTTATCACTCCATGGTTTGTAGATGTCTCATCACCACTATAACTGGTACTTACTCTTATGTAAATTTCCTTATTACACTGATAGCCAGGCCACCTCTATCTCTTGCACAATTACTGTTATCTGTTCAACTTGGGAAAATGGTCAAGTCTTAGAATGCATAAAGCCTGAGTTAATTTACAGTGCAATAGTATTTCTAAAATTTAAATATATATATATATATATAAAAAGATAAGTAAAAATAATCTTTTAATATAATGACTGTTTAGATACTTACAATTAAGTACATGAGCTATCCCAACTATAATAGCAGTCTATTGGAATACCTGGAGTCACTCAATCTCTAAGCCAATATATCACAGAGATTCAAAAGAGCTGCCATCAAGGACATAGTAAGGATTCATAGTAAGGAACTTTTAAATTCCCAGATACTAAGACATTGGCTCTTGAACGGCAGCTTTAAGTCTGTTGTGTGAAGATGAGTAACTACACAAAAAAACCCCTCAACATTTTGAAGGTATGAAGATAATTCATAATTTCACATTGGAGTCAAATTTACAGATGTTATACAACTGAAATCTGTTGCCAGATTTAACAACAAACATTATAGACTTTAATGGAAGTCTTCACACAGCATAGCATTTTTGACAATACTGTACACTGTTACCTATGGGCTGACTTCATTCAGCTTCACAGAACTTACAGGGTCATTTGTTGAGGAAAAAAGAAAATCCCCGACTTTACTTACATGGACAAGCAATAAAAATTGATACTAAGAGATTTCACTCAAAATGTTGGTTGGGCATAGAATGTGGCAGGTGAAACTAATCTTAGGTATCCTGAACACTAAAAGAACTGTTCAATTCACAAATGTAGTTTGAATTTTCACAAGTTAACAAAAGTCTTACATCATCCCACACACTGATAAGGAGCTGACAATATAATCCTGAACTAATAATTTGTTTTGAATTTGTAAATTATTTCCTATTTTACTCACCTGGAAGATGCTGCATCCCAATCCTGACCATCTCCTCTGGGACGGTGAACTGTTCGTCCAATCACAGATGGCCGAGGGCTACTACTTCCAAGCGATGGATTCTGAGAACGAGGTGGTGCTCTTGCTTCTTGACAGTAAGATGAATTCTGGGAAGCTGTGCCTTTATGTAACACAAACCATAGTTTCCATTATTCTGATAGATAATACACTGCAAAGTAATGGTAAAAGTGACTAAGGTAGAATATGGAAAACATTAATAAGTATTAGTGAGCTAGGACAACTCCATCACTGGTTAGTAGCAGTTCAGAAACTCAAGTCCATGGCAAAACCACTGAAAATTACAGTTGAACTGCAAAACCTGATTTTGAAAGATACAAACATAGTTTCTGACTAAGGCTATTAGATTTGTTGATGTTATAACTGAATTATCAAAGGAATAGCAAAGATCATTTAGGACATCAAATATAGTGGCAATTTTATGAAGAGAAGCAGACTATCGATTTACAGAAACAAAGTTGATTAAATTCAGCTGACAAAATGGAAACAGGAAGATCATTATAACTAATTTACAAAATGAAATTTAAAAAATGTTAGCATTAAGAACTTTGTGAAATAGACATACTGATTGCAAAATCCAAAATAATAATTATTTTCAGCCATAAAATAAAAGTTTAAAATTAGCATAGCTCACGAAATTAGTAACTAAGTTTTTCAAGCCATTAGTGCTTAACACGTTTCTGAGAGTCTGCGCAACTTTATTTTACACATTTCACTTATTTTTACTTTAAAATCCCTCTCCTGCTGATGCAAAAACAGTTGAATACTAGAAGAAATTGATGAATGGAGAATCCTAAGCAATTGTAAAAATGAGTTAGTATTCTAAAACAATGAAAGTACTCCAAAAATATTTACTAACATGCATAGTACTGGACACCATCATTTAGTAAAACGGTTTCACTAGATTACAAGATAGCAAGATTACGCTTGCTATAAAGTTGTGGGTTGGCTTTTTATTTTTTTCTCTCAATCATTTTAGATAATCTTACCTTAAGTAAAAACCAACAGTACTTCAAATACTTAAAAAGACTTACCTTGCTCTATGGCAGAAAAACTTGGATCTCTGTGAAAATTAAGTCTGCTTCTCAAGAAGATGCACAACTGGTGCAGACATGACACAGCCTGCAAAGCTAAGCGGTGTCTTCCATCTCCCCCAAAAGCCAGGTTTAGCAGAGATAAAAGGCTCTGCAAATACGAAAACATCAGCTAAATATCTCGACATCGATGCACCTTAAGGAAAAACAATGCCAGCAAGAATCTTGCACTAAACACATTTAACAAAGGTTTCTGAGTGTTTAAAAATCATAGCAAAAAATAAATAGGCTTAACTAGTGTTTCCTTACTGAACGCAAGGCTATCAGACCTAAGGTAAAAAGCTGAGTTCAATATTGTACTTCCAATAAAGCCACTGTTTTCATTACGGGAGCTCATTCAAGGGTATGCATACGACAGTGACACAATTTTGTCCTACCCAGAAAAAACAGAATCACACACAGAATCCCAGAATGGTAGGGGTTGGAAGAGACCTTTAGAGATCACCTAGTCCAACTCCCCTGCTAAAGTAACTCCACCTAGATCAGGTCGGACAGGAACGTGTCCATTTTGAAAAGCTCCAGAGAAGAAGACTCCACATCCGCCCTGGGCAGCCTGTACCAGGGCTCCCTCACCTGAACAGTGAAATAGGCTTTCCTTATGTTTAAATGGAACTTTTTGTGTTCCATCTTCTTTCCATTACCCCTTGTCCTGTTGCTAGATACTACAGAAAAAAAGGGATGCCCCAACCTCCTGACATCCACCATTTAGATATTTGTAAATATTAATGAGATTCCCCCTGCAGTCTCCTCTTCTCTAGACTAAACAGCCCCAGTTGCCACAGCCTTTCCTCATAAGGAAGATGCTCCTGTCCCCTGATCATCTTGGTGGCCCTGCGCTGGACTCTCTCCAGAAGTTCTCTGTCCCTCTTGAGCTGAGGAGCCCAGAACTGGACACAGGACTCCAGATGAGGCCTCATCGGAACAGAATAGAGGGGGAGCAGAACCTCCCTTGACCTGCTGGCCACACTCTTCTTGATGCATCCCAGGATACCATTGGCCTTCTTATCCACGAGGGCACATTGCTGGCTCACGTTCAGTTTATTATCAATCAGGACCCCCAGCCTGTACTGGTGCATAGGGTTGTTCCTCCCCAGGTGCAAGACTCTGCACTTGTCCTTGTTGAACCTCTTGAGGTTCCTCTTTGCCCAATTCTCAAGCCAGTCAAGATCCCGCTGAATGGCAGCACAGCCTTCTGGGGAATCAGCCAGTCCTCCCAGTTTGGTGTCATCAGCCAACTTGCTGAGGGTACACTCTGTCCCCTCATGCAGGTCATTGATGAACATGTAGAACAAGATTGGCCCCAGAACTGATCCCTGTAGAACTCCACTGGCCACAGGCTTCCAACTTGATTCTGTGTCATTGAACACCATTTGTATTACTTGATAAAACACTTCATTATTGATTAGCAATACAAGTTATAGCAACCAAATAAATTTCTAAACATAATACAACATAGCTAATATCTTCTTTTCTATGCACCTAGTGTCTACTTAAGGGAACTTTTTTTTAGCTATTTTGTTTAGAAACAAATTTTATCATTTACATAAATTCTCACTTGGCACAACTTATACCATAGTGCAATAAAAACCTTAAACTTAATGTGAATCCTTGCCTGTACAATCTTTGGCCTTTGAAGGAAGATCTCAGCAGGAAAATCTTGCATAATCACATCCTGAAGAAGCTCACACGTACTCCAAATTAAACTCTGGTTGTTACTTCTCAAAGAGCTAAAAATGCAGTTCAGATTTAAATACATATTAAAACAAAAAAAAAGACCCAACCAGTAACCCTTAGCTTGAACACATTATAATCACAACACTGAGGAACTTAAAGTAAAACAATGCTGCAATTCTTTTGTCATAGAACTTGAATTACTCCTTGGTTATTCCAATTCTGTATACAATAAAGAACAAACTCAATGACAACTGTTTTCAAACCACATGTATAATTCGGTTCCAGAAGAGAAATGAATTGATTGATTTTGCATTTGAAATTAAGATACGAAAGACAGGAAATTCCCTGTGAAGCTAGTGATTACCTCAGTGGTATACAGCAAGTAATCTAACTCTCACCAATTAGAAAGTTTGATATTTTTTATCAATAATAAGCTACATAAAGGAGGAAATTTATTAACTGTTCTCCAATATGTATATTAGTAGATAAAAGCAACATTTTGGATGCTTTGCTTCATATTTCTTTTCTTTATTTTTATTATTTCAGAAATCACTGGGGGAAAAAAAAATCAAACATGTCCGGTTTTCAGGATTTCTGTTCTAGGCTCATGCATAAAGGAAATGAAATTTTGAAGAGGTTTTCTAGCTTCAGAGATCTTTCAAAAGGACAAAAAAAAAAGTCAAAAACATTATTACAAGAAAGCTTACAGTTAAGGTAGGTTTGTTAAATAGTTCATCTATGCCAGCATTGCCATCTATGCTGGAAAACTAATCACAGCTTTCTGTTATTTGCAGGAACAGTGTAATGATGCAGAAGGACAGAAATTTATAACTACTTCTACCCAAGAAGAAATAAAACAACAAATGATCTGCAATGTTTAAGTTGTACCTTTCATTTGATGAAAGCACATGTCTATCTGTTGAAGTCAGAGTTAGCCAAGGAAATGTTGAAAATTTCAAGCATTTCACTGCCAAAAAAAAAAAAAAGTGGATATTTTGGAGTCTACTTTATAAATGTGTTACACTGTATATTTGTATGGCAAAAACTTACAAACTGTATACTATTTGAATTACAAATACCATTTACTAAATATAGACTTGTACAAACTCAATTATTTCGAAAGATTTTTCTGCAATACCAAAAAAATACTAAGATCACCTCAAATCAAAGTGAAATAAATTTATTGATGAAAGTTTTAGCAAATAGAAAATACAGCATTAGTGAAAGAGTACTCAATCCCCCAGGCCATGCTTTCAATCAAGCTACAATTTCATTATTCCACTAAAAGAATATATATTAGCATGATCTCTATAAATGGAAAATTGACCTCAGGATTTTAGTCTTAAAGCAGTTGTAATTATAGTTTTTGCTAAATATGGGTAACTTTTATCTAACTTAACTTTAAAGCTATTCTAAACTTAAAATTTGTAATAATTACTGTGCAATCCTAAAGATAGCTAACATACTGCTAAAAAAAGTGATCTGGTGATTTACATACAGTAACTCCAAACTCATATTTTAAAAATCTAGTTTTTAGCACCGTATTACATACTGGCACAGGTAAATCCAATACCGGTCTGTGTTTGTCAGTGAAATATATTTTATTTTACTAACAAAAAACCTAAAGCATGGTGCTGGATTTCATCTAGATATAAAGTAAAGGCTTCTAAAGCATCTAATCCAGTTTTCTCAAAAGTAGAAATGTACCTCAGACTGTCCCTTGAAAGAAAAAGGTGCTTAAACAGTCACTTTTGATTCTGAACACAGACCTTCTGAAAAGCTTTGGCAATTTAAATATTCTTTTAATTACAACATATTTTAAGATACTTTACATATTCAAAAAAGAGTTAACAGTATTTACTATAAAAAAGAAAGATCATGACAAATGTCATTTTAATAAGCATTATAACTGTAGTTTCTGTGATACTAAATTTCATGGAGTAACAACAGGAGAAAGAATAACCAGCAATAATATTTATAATGGAAGTCAATCTAAATTACAACTCTAAGCACTTTCTGTAATTAACATATTCTTGGTTTGTAACTACGTACCACTGGTTCTTTTGGGAGGTATTTCTAACTGCGACAGATGACTTCTACCTTGACAAAAATATCCAGTGAATGATTTCTCTTGAGGCTGAACTGAAACAAATAAAGAGTAAGTCTACAAAATGTGTGCTAAAAAAACCCAAATAACCACATTCACAACCAAAAGGAAAACTCAATTAAATTCACGCTTTTCCCAAACTGCCACCTTTTGCTCTTAAGTTTTAAGTTATTCTGGAAATTGATTTTAAATACTCTCAGACGATCAGGAAAGTAGATAAATGTTTATATTAATGTTTATTTTTTACAATCATATTCTGCAATTGTAAAGTTTGTTTTCTATTTTCTTAAACTACCTCACACAGCACATAAGCAATAGCAAAAATACTTAAACAAAAAGCTATTGCCCAATGGGGAACTGGTAGCCAAAATAAATGTTTCTCTCTAATCCACTTAAGTAGCAATAAAATTAACTTATTTAATTAACCACTTAAAACCATTTTGTACCACAACTACTGTCTTTTCAGGTCAAGTGAAAAGTTGTCCCCCTCATATATAAGATACATGGTAAAAATCCGCCCTTATGTGGGCACAAGGAGGAAAAGTCAGAGGGGAATAAATCAATCATCAACCACCACATAGTTCTAGCAAACTAAAACTCCAAGCATTAGAGAGGCTGCAGAAACCACAAGATGATTACTTTTATACCGGAGACGGCACCATATGATTGACTGAGGTCTCAGCATTACTACACCATGAAGTCTAACAACAGTGTTTTCCCCAAAAGGACCAGGATAATGCAGTAGGGACCACCATGGTACATCATTTTATCCTCTATACTTTGTGCTAAAATTAAGGCAGAAGACAAGAACCATATGGGTTTACTTTTTGACTACATCTATCAAGCACTGTAAATCGTTGTAACAGATCGTAAGCTGGGTAACAGAAGAAAGGAACACCACTTTATATAGATGTGAAGCACTTCACATATAATATTACACAACGTTTACACAGTTTTCTGTAACAAATACATATCCAAACCTAAGCAGACAGTCCATACATCTAATGTGGATTTAAAAATCATTCTACTAGGATCACTCACTGTTTCCATTTTTTTTTGTTTTTAAGCTTTTTTACGATTTGATTTGCTCTCAGATTTAAAGTCTACGCTGCAAAGAAAAGCTGCAAAGCACACTGTCTTAACTACAGATTAGTTCCAAGTGGCTACACTGGCTGCCATACAGCTGTCTTTGGGTGTTTCTTCTGTCATGCTCTTTTTACATTATAGCAAACAAATATAGCACAGTAAAAAAACGGACAGAGAAGGTCTGTTTACAAACAGGATTCTGTTACAGGAATGGCACTATCTGATTTAAACAAGATCACACTTTCTCCAACAGAATCTATTTACTATACACATCACTGATTTCCCAGGAATAATTAGCCTACTATGCCTGAAAATGTCATCTTTTGATAGCCTAGAAGCTTTTGGCTTTATTTACATTTTCAGTAAATCACATTTCAAAATATGTTATTTACCTGGTTGATCTGCTGAAGGCTGAGACCGAGTTTGATAACATATTGATAAAGACCTAGAAGGAAGTCCAGAAGGGAGAAAGAATAGCCCATCCACAATCCCATCAATTATAGCCTGCAAGTTTGGATTCACATCGGGTCGAAGCTGAGAGAAGAATTCCACTGCACCAATGTCAATCATTTTCTGAGCAGCAAGTGGATGCTACATTAGGACAAATAACAGACAAAGTTAGATTGAAGAGTCTCAAAGTCTTGGATTAGAGGGAGAAGATCAGGCAGGGAAGGAAAGAATTGTAATATAAATTCAAGTTATATTTTGCCTTTATTTGTTTAGACCATCCATCAGTGTCAAGGATGGAATATTTTTTCCTCTGCATAGCCGCTGTTTAGTGATTAAAGCACAAGAATGTGAGCATCTGAGATCTCTGAAATTTATGCAACATTTTCTCATTTTTTTTAAATAAGTTGCACCACCATTCAAATCTTCACTTTCCAGGAATGGTGCAAATGTTTAGCTGCAAAACATGCCCCGAAGAAGAAATTAAGCACTAAATAAGACACTGAGGAAGCAGAGAAACTAATGTACAAATGAAGAATTTTTGTTTTTCAAGCTGTCCCTCTGACCCATCTCAAGTCGCTCAAACTGATTTAATTTCTGTCTACACACTGGCTTTATTATTCCTGTCTTTGTCAAACACTCTTAACATTTCACTACATAGAGGTACAAAACCAAATATCATCCAGTTTTACTTAGCTTGAGCATTCTAAAGACATATAGTTTAAATATATAGATGACTGTTGCTAAGTCATACCTTGATCAAACTGTTGACAAGACTTAGTACTTCCTCTTTCATTGGTGCAATTGGAAAATTGAACCATTCCAAAAGATTACGGAAAAGCACTTTTTCATGGACTAGATCAGCATATGAAATCAAGTTATGATCTAATTTAAGCAGAATAGTCTTCAGTGATCGTTCTCTTATCTCTGCCAGTTCATGACCTGCCCAAGAAACAGTGATTAAAAACAACAAAACCGTAAAACTACCTGGAATGACATTTCTTTCTTGGACAAACAGAACAGTGTCACGGATTTGCTGAAAATGTCTGGCTTTTATGCTGTCACCATTATGCTTACCAGGAAGACAGACATGATTGTGTTCACCAGCTAACCAAGTATGTTTGCAGGGTGTAAAGTGGCGAAATACTATAAAACACATCGACACAGCCTGGTGCCAAACGTAAAACAATAGGATGGGCTTTTTCCTGAAGTACACGGCTACATTCTGAAAACGCTGTAGATGTTGTAGATAATATTATTTATAAATAATATATATAAAATAGGTATGAAATATAATAATATTGTTGTTTATATTATTTATGAATAATATTACTATGTATAATAATAAATGTTGTAGATAATACTGAAAATGCCTCGAACTCATGAATCGGACAAAACCTCTGCGGGAGCCCACTGAATCCAAAGGCACGGTGTCTGAAGGCGAACGCCTCGCCGTTTCCCGGGGGAGCATCACGGCGTGCGCCGTCCCCTCCTCGTCTGCAGCGGGGAGCCGAGCGGCAACGCAAAAGCGGAAGAATGAGGGGGCCGGGGCCGGCCGCGGGGACGCGGACGCCGGGCGGCTACAAGGGCAGGAGCGGGAAGGACCGCGGGGAGGATCCCCCAGCGCGTTCCCTCCGTCTGTTCCTCGCTCCGCAGCCGGCAGCCGGGGCCGGGAAGCTGCCGGGCCCGCTGGACGCGTGAAGCCCGCGCAGCGCTGTAGGCGGGCGCGGGGCAGGCCCCTGGCCGCCCCCGGGGGCCCAACAGCCCCGCGGAGGGGTCGGCACGGCCGCCGGGCCCGGCGCCCCGAGAGGGAGAGCGGGGCCGTTACCCAGCTTCCTGACGAGCGAGGACAGCTCCATCGCGCCCCTCTTCCCGCCGGCATTCAACCGCCGCGCCGGGTCCGCCGCCACCCCGCCCCGCCCGGCCGACGGCGGCCGCAGGGCACCTTGGGAGACGTAGTCCGCCTTCCTTCCCGCTGTGACCCGCCGCTTCCTCGAAAGCCCCTTGCCGGCCGCGGAGCACGCTGGGAGCGTTCGCGCGCCGCGGAAGCACGGAGCGCACGGGCGGGAGCACACCTACTACAGTTCCCATACGTCCCCGCGCCGGGCGCTCTCGGCCCGCTGCGGGCGCCGGCGGGGCTGCGCGGCTGCGGAGGGCGGTGTCCCGGCGCGGCGCGGCCAGTGTGAGCGCCCGAGTGGTCGCGGGCGGGGCGCTCCGCACGCCGCGCCCGGGCAGCGCAGGGGCGGTTTAAGCATCAGCCGAGGGCAGCCCCTGGGGCAGCGTTCAGGACCGATCGCGGTCTGCTGCCCGAGCAGGACCTGTCACTTCGGTGTTCTGCTTGTAGCTCGGATGCGAGCCCTGCCCGTACCTGTGAGACGGCGGCTTTTCTTCAGCCGCAGTTCCGCCGTCGTCCTTCGGTGCGCGTGCACTGCAGTGACTTCTGCAAAGAAAGGATCTGTCTTTGTTGTCTCAGCCCAGACACGAAACGAAAAAAGGAACGGGTGTAATTTTTTAGTACGCACATGGCCCCGAATTTGGAAGCCAGAGAATGGTTTATGTTTATAGTAATAATTGTGTCTATGCTAAGATTTCTTTGACATGCCTGACAGCACTCTGGAAACAGCTCTTCACGGAGTCATAGAGTCGTGTTGGTTGGAAAATAATAACCTTTAATATCATCACTGCGAAGCCCATCACTGAGCCGTGTCCCTCGGCACCTCATCTATGCATCTTTTAAGTATCGCCAGGGATGGTGACTTCAACCACCTTACTAGGCAGCCTGTTCCAATGCTTAACAACCCTTTCAGTGAAAAAGTTCTTCCTTACTGACTTCTCTTTTTGCCAACTTATTCAAAGCAAATGGATGAGGGTGTGAAGTAGAAGGCAAATCATGAAGGATTTTCTTGTTTATGCAAAGTAGACTCCAGAATTACATTGTTTTCTCATGCAAGGCAATTTCACAAAGCAGAGGTTTTTAAACATGTAGTAAAGACACATAGTCCATCTTGGGCTCTCTGACCACGTGGCAATCTTACGTTTGAAAGATTTTGCTTGCTATCATAAAAATTATGTTAAGTGGACAAGTGAGGGGCATTGTGGTGTGTGCATGCTCATTGATCTTTTGTGTGTAATTTCAGGTGCACAAAAGAAAATAGTCTTGAAATAGTCATAGCTTTTTGCATATAATGTATTGCACAAGAAAGTCCGCTTTTTTTCAGCAGTCAACAAAAATGTGCAGTACAGTATATGCAAATGATTTACCAAAGGATGTATGTCACTGCTGTCTCAGCTTATGTCTAATTGTTTTTCCAACCTGGTCTCCATGACATTCTTTCACAGTAAGCTTACATTAATGTCCTCCATCTGAGGTATCAAGGTTGTAATAACTTCTTACTTGCAACTCAGAACTGTCCATTATTTTGCAAGACAGTATTTTTATCTGTGGAGCAATTAAAAAAAAAAAAAGGCTTTATTAAGCTAATCATAAATGTACTGTGATTGCCGCAGTGAGAGCTTTTTTCCACAAGAGGCTGAGCTCCCATGGATTTCTTAGTGCTTTTCCAGAGCTACTACAAAAGAAGCATCACTGACTCAGTAAAAATTCTTTTTTGCTGTGCGCAATATGCAATGAAATATGAAGAGTTCTAATCCGATGCACACAGGGCTGCTCACATTTCCCCAAATAAGACTGCTGGGAACTTTATGAGACCAAATATGAGACTCGCGTAATAAAAGAATGGATTTGTTTCTCATCTGTCCAGCAAGGAGAAGGAATTGCTGAAGCGTTCATTTCGCAAAACAGACTAAATGAAAACATTTCTTCAGGAGGAAAAGATGCATCATTCACATCTGTAGGAGTGCTCAATCCAGCTCCTTCTGAGCTCTTTGTATATGGTCAATCTATACAGCATGAAAAAAACATGGGTTTTTTATACTGTTTTCAGTATGTGAAATGATAGCTACGTAAATGATTCATGGAATTGCTACAAATGCCCAGGTGACATTTGCACCCCCGCATTGCACTGTAAGCGTGGGCATTTCATTCAGATTTTTTTAATTGAAAGCCTAGTTGAGTTCAACTTTAAAAAATATTCCTAACCTTGAAAGGCAGCTTCAATTTTTCTGCTCTTGTTTTAGACCAGTGTGGTGGTTTAGCCCAGTGTCCACCCAGTCATAAAATCACTGCCCCTCTCAAACTGGACAAGTAAGAGAGAGAAATATAACAAATAGCTTGTCAGTTGAGATAAGGATGGAGTGATCACTCAACAATTATGATCACGGGCAAAACAAACTCAACTCAGGGAGAAAACCGTTTGATTTATTAAAGGAATAATAAGAGCAGGGAGATGAGAAATAAAACCATCTAAACACCTCCCCACCCCTCTCTCTCTTTCCTTCCCCCCTCCAGCGGCATAGGGAATGGGGCATAGGGGTTGTGGTAAGTTCATTATAGATGGACTTTGCTGCTGCTTCTTCTCAGGGGGAGGCCTCCTCACACTTCCCACTGCTACACTATGAGGTCTATCCTGCAGGAGACAGTCCCTCATGAACTACTCCAGTGTGGGTCCTTCCCATGGGCTGCATTTCCTTACGAACTGCTCCAGCATGGGGCCTCCCACGGGGGTAGCTCCTTACACACTGCCCCAACGCGGGTCATCCACCAGGAGAACAGTCCTTCAGGGACAGACTGCTCCAGCCTGAGTCCCTCACAGGATTATAAGACCTGACAGCAAACCTGCTCTGGCATGGGCTCCTCTCTCCCTACGGACTCCCAGGTCCTGCCAGGTACTTGCTCCAGCGTGAGCTTCCCAGGGAGTCACAGCCTCCTTCAGGCATCTACCTGCTCCAACGTGGACTCCTCCACAGGCTGCGAGTGGATCTCTGCATTCTGGTGGCCTCCATGGACTGCAGGGGCACAGCTGATTCACCATGGTCCTCACCACGTATCACAGGGGAATATTTCTTCCAGGGCCTAAGCACCCATCTCCCCCTCCTTCTCCACTGACCTTGATGACTGTGGAGATGTTTTCACATTCTCACTCCCTGTTGCTGCTGCAGTTTAGCAAGTGCACTACAACTTCTTCCCCTTCTCAAATACGTTACTTATAGAGGTGTTACCTCCATCACTACTTGGCCAGGCCTGGGTCAGGTCTAAGCAGAGTCCAGCTTAGAATCAACTGGCCCTAACCCTGTGAGCTACAGGGAAAGCTTCTGGC
Source organism: Urocolius indicus (assembly GCA_013401255.1). Lineage (NCBI taxonomy): Eukaryota > Metazoa > Chordata > Aves > Coliiformes > Coliidae > Urocolius > Urocolius indicus. Next base: position 120,379 of record WBNH01005995.1, read on the forward strand.
AACTTTTTTTTTGAAGAAGAAGAAGCCATCCCTGTAGCCCTCCCGCTACCAAAAAACCTGACCAAACCCAGACCAAAACCACTACAACCAGAAAAGGGGTGGATGTGTACCTAAAACAGTGATCTGGGATTACACTGTATCAACTGGTGCAATATAATTTATACTATCATGACTCAAGATTGGTATTCAAGATGATCACGAGTAATAAGTTTTCTTTGTTAAAACAGAGGAGCAATACATTACGGGCAGTGTGTGTATTAAAAAAAATTAAAAAGGAAAATAAAACCCATTAACCTTTTACTGGATATTAAAAATTTAAAAAAAAAATAGAAGTGGATGGGTTCAATAATTATTGTTGGCATTGTGAGACAGTCTAAATAGAAGAAAACTAGTCTCTCATAACTGGGAGTGCTGATTCCCTCTGTGTCTTCATCTCTTGTTTTGGACCCCCACCAGTGCCTCCACTCTACCTCTTACCTCCTTATTTTCATTAGCTTGGAGATTCTTATAACTGCTTCTGAAGCTAGTTTGACTTTTTTACTCTCCATTGGCATTATTTAACATGGATATCTCTTCTACCATGTATATTCTTACTGATCTGCAGTCAAAATGTGTAGGAGTTCCACCACTGGGGAAATTAGTCACTGAATCTCATTTACCTTGTCTCTTGTTGCTTCCTTATTGCACTCTGCATAAGATGAACTTTAAAGAGCTGCCTACTCCTGTCTCCTCACGATCTCGGTTTCTGTAATTCCAGTAACTGTTTTTCATCTTTTATATATCTGTTGGGTTCTACCCCAATAAACTGGTGACAGGTAGACAAGTAGTGGACATTGTTGTGTGTCTGGGCTCTTGAAGTTTTTACCCATAATTGCAGGTGAACATATTAACACGGCTTTGTAATCTTTGTGGTTTTGTGAAGATTTTTTTACTAAAACTGTCTTTTAGCACTTCAAATATGAGATGTTTTAAATTTCCATTCAGCTAAATACTGTACAGAGAGATGAGCTTGAAAAAAACTTCCTGTTTTTAGAAAGAGTTTTCAGTCTTATTTTATTATATTTTTATTTATTACTGCTGTGATTCATTCATTGAAGGATGAAGTCTTATTATCTCTGCATTCTTTTTTCAAAGCTGTCTTTTCATGGCAGTTTATTCCTTTCCTTACTGTGTTTGAGTTCTGTCCTTTTACGTTCCTAAAGTTCTCTGAAGATCAATGTATCAAAGACTCTGTCTGACAGGGTCTTGATACAATTTTTAATAATTTCATTACTGTGCTTCTGAGTTTAACTGTTGCAAATTCTAATTTTCCATGAATTTCCTGCTGTCTGGTTCTTCACTTATGTCAAACAGCAGCAACCTTACAAAGAAACATCAGGGCATGTCAGATGCAGAAAACATAAATTCCGGGTGCCTGTCTGAAGGGAATGCCAGATAGGGACTGTGATGCCCAAACCTCACTGACTGCTATAGTTTAAATGAACATTACAATTTTCCAGCAGAAAGAATATTGCAAAATGGGAGGAGATAATGCAAAAAGAATGAGAAAATTGGGAATTTTGGGAGTTTAGATGAGGAACTCCCCAGCTGAGATAAAACATCTCTATATATTAACCAACTTCTCCATTTGTCTCTTAATTTGAGAGTTCACTTAGAAGTATCCTTTCCTGTCCTGAAGGCCTTCCTCTTTCTGCTGTCAATCTCATCTTTCTCATCCTTCTGTGTTCACTAGTAGCTGTTGGTATCTAAACTGAAAAAAAACAGAAATCCCTACTTTTTGGTTACCTATATATGCAGTCCGTACTTGACATGCACAGTTAGGAAAATCTGGGCAGGTTACACGCAGTAGCTTTGTGTTTATTGCTTTGGCTGACTAGCAGATTCCTGTAATTAGTAGTCAAAATCAGTGGGATGGTAGTGGACTTACAAAGGTTTTCTGTACACATCAGTGGAGTTGCACGTATACAAACTCTTTCCTTTGTGTTTTCTGCAGCCAGGAACAGTATTTTATTATTGCATTATCTTAAATCTTGTGGAAAGATTTCAAGAGGTACTTTAAAGTCCTCAATTTATCTGCTTCCAAATCAGGTATGTAATAACCAATCAAAGTACATATTATAAAGGTTTGTGTTTGCAGCAGTACAGATTGAAATTTTGAAGCTCATTTATAACATTGTTAATTTATTTTTTATATTTTTTTTCCTCAGTGAGACTTTATAATTTTCTGTTTTCCTTTTTTATTTTACATTTAACTGGATCTATCTTCTATGCTAAAATGTATATGCAGATATGCAAGTGAACTATAGAGTGGTGCAGAAAAACCACATCTAAATAACTGCTAGACAATTTAATTTCATAGAGATTATTGTTTTTGGTGAGTCAGTCAATACCAATATAAATGTCTACCATGAAACTGAAAACAAAAGGCCTTTAAAACCTTAAGTGAGAAAATAATTCTTGTGTGATGTTTAAAACGTGTAAAAGCAGATTTTTATACCACAAGTAATGAACACAGTGTAATATGTTGACACAGGAGGTTGTCAATGCAGATGGTACCAGTAAAACCCAAAACAAAGATGAGGCACGTTATTGGAGAATGGACCCATAGACAGTAAAGGTACAGGCAGGGATGTGCCCACTGACCTCCAAGGCAGCAGTTGCGGTCTCTGGACAGATGGGACAGACAGCCTAGGGAAAGCAGCTTTCTCCCAGCAGTGTCTCTGGTCCTCACTTTGGGGACACCTGGATCGGTTGCCCCTGTAAACTGTTTCTTATTCTCTTCTGGTGAGTGAATTAAATCTCATCAAAGGAAATATATCAGAAGTAGAAAGGGAATATCACTTTGAGAATTCAGACAAATGGGACTATTAGTCTTTACAACACAGATAAGAGCCTTCCACTTTTAGCATTTGTCAAATTCCAAACCCTTCAAAAGAGAGAGATAGCCCACAGGTTTTTAATGACCTTTTCACAGGTAGCAAGCACCTTCTTCCTTTGGAAATATAAAGCCAAATTATACTGAATGTTGGCATGGTTTTTTGTTTGATTGGTTGTGTTTGGATTTTTTTTCCGAAATGAAAAGCTCTATTAAAGTACCGTAAATTGTACCTGCATCCACTTCATAGAAAGAGCTGGCGAGGCAATGCCTAACATATGTTAGTTTGCTTTATTTGAAAGCACAGTGCATTGCATATAATTTCTGGCTCACAGTACCTAATTACTGCATTTATTTTCCCTTTTATAAACAAACTCTAGTTACATCATCGAAAATTAATAAAGCACTCTGATAAAACCTGTGATGTTATTAAAACATCACTTCAAGCGTTTTACTTTGTATCAAGGCACTTCTATTACTGCTTTTAGATAATTTAGTACATTGTTTCATGCACTTACTTTGTAAAGACAGTTTATTCTAAAGGGAGCTGCTTCTGTAGTTTATTGCTTGGATAATTTTAAACATATCGAGGTGGTCTAAAATTCTAGAAAATATATTTTTGAGAACTGTTAAATTGGCACCGGGGTTGCTCTTTTCTGCTAATACTAAGGCTGTACATCATTGTAAAGGATAAAAATATTTTGGTAATCTTTTCTTGGATTTGGAAGATATTCCCATTGTAGCCAACATGATGACAATTTTTGGTTTTATTCTGATGTAACCGTAATTAAATCACCGAGTCTAGGTCAAAACAGGAAATAATTCTTCTTAAAATATTGATGGAGTAATTGTCTTGTATTATATTAGTTTATAGACTTGTAAAAACTTCAAGTGATCTTAATAGAGCTCAATATATTTTTTAATATTATTACTTAATTAGTAATAATAGTATCTGCAAGGTACGCAATACTCTTACTTGCCTTAGAAAATGAGTTTTTCAAACTCACATTGTTACCCCTACGCATTTCAGCCACATAGTTGTTTTTACAAGTCTAGCTATTAATTAACCATTGCACTTCCTTCAGAGTCTCTGACTTACAGAAGAGAAGCCAGTGTTGAGTGCCTCCCATTTACTAGTTTTCTCCAGTGCTACCCTTCTCTTAGAAATAATAAATAAACAAAATAAGTGCCAAAGAAAGGGGAAATGAGATTCTGTTTCCATTCTGTCTTTTCAAGAATCTACCAAGTTCCTCAAAATTATGGTTCTCATCACACATAAGAAGTGACCTGCTATTTACTCACAGGTCTTACATCCTCCAAACACTGTAGATTCACATCAGGCAGAAAGGACAGAGGGAGAAAATTACCAAGACAACGATTGTACTGTAAATTGCATCCTGGCTTGGGTAGGGAACAATTTCTGAAAAGAAAGATAGAGATGTTTGTGCAGCTGTGACTTGACTTCAGATGCAATTTGAAGTGTATATGTTTCTCAACTTCTCTAACTTTTGGAGAAATGTGGAAAATACAATAGTAATATGCTGAAATATTTGATAATGGACTTAGATGCCCTTAATCTCATTATCAAGTGGAAGAAATATATTGGGGAAATTTTCTGTCATCAAGATCCTCAAAATTAAAGTAAAATATTTATATTTCTCTTTTGGACACAGTTTCAAAGTGATATATGCATTAATTTCACATTTAGACTTCATTTTTTATATATTGTCCTTAACACAAATCCATGTGATTTCTTGATTTCTCACATGACTTTCCTAGACTCTGAAACTGAATCTTGGACTTTAGGCATCTTGCAATATCATTCGTTGTCCTCTAAATATTGTTACTGTTGTTTCCTTGTTATAGCATGCTTTTATATAGGCACAGTAACCTTCAGAGTCTGATACTGTTTATTTCTCAGCTGCTGTTTGTGAAGGCAGCAGAAAGTCACATGGCTTGTCATTGCCCACAAATCTGACATCATGACATCTGCAAGAGCTGTAATTGCCTGAATGTTCTTGGACAGTAATGTGAGCAAAGTGAGACTCTCAATTTTTGTCGAGCTTTCAGAACTTGTTAAGGCAATTAAACAGTCTTGGACAAATATGTATATTTTTATGACTACAAATCTAAAAGATAAGGTATTTGGTTTTGTTAATTTGGCCTGTAAAATGATCTAAAGTCAGATTTAATTGTCATTCAGTTGTATTTCTGACTGTGTTTTCCCACTCAGCCTCATAGCACTCTCCAAATTGCTAAAAATTGAAGGCTGTCAGCTGTCATGTTTTGAATGGCAACTCTTACATATATTTTTTATCACTTTTTTGAAAATATCATTTCAAATTCACCTGTAGCACTTTTAAGATATACAGTATATGCAGGAAACTTATTTTCTGTACAAAACTTCAATCCTGTCTTTAAAAACAGGCATTTTTCCAAATAGCCTGAGAACATTTTTCACCAGTCAGTTTGAAAATGTAACCATATGTATGCCTTCACCTCATCATATTTTCTTAGTGAACTGACAAAAATAAGTTTGAGCTAATGTCACCCTGCTAAGTCAGAGCAGCTGCCAAGCCGTGAGCTGGATGAACCATATTCTGCCTTTAGAGTTAACCACAGGGCTGACTATTAGCAAGACTGAGTCTCTCCAGTCTTCAGCAGTGGTAGGCAATGAATGATAGGCAGAGGAGACAGGATGTGGTTCATTTGCAGGTAGCTCTGTTCGTGTACTGGCATGTGTAGCCTGAGAGAATAAATGAGACATTGTCAGAGAGACACCCATCAGAGCTGCTAACTTGTCACTTGTACATTTTATTTTTCCTAATCATAATTTCATTTAGTTAACATGATAAATATAGAACACAACAGCTTCAGTCACACTCATTGAAGAAGAGATCATATGTTAAAACACTGAGGCTTATACATCAGTACTACTTAGAGAGGCAAAAAACCCGACACCTATGTTTCACCAGCACTGAGGGTTTATATATAGGTGTATGTTTTGATACATGTATATATATATATGTGTAAGTAACACAAGAAGCTTTCCACTAAGTCTGTCTTCACTGTGTCTGATTTCCCCATTCTTTTATCTCTGATTTTGCCAGGGCTTTCTAAAGGAGTGACTGATCTGATGGCATGTGTTATGGAATCTCAGAACAGTTCGGGTTGTAAGGGACCTTTAAAGGTCATCTAGTCCATGCCCCCCACAGTGAGCAGAGACATCTTCAACCAGATTGGGTTGCTCAAAGTCTCCCCAACCCAACCTTGAATGTTTCCAGGGATGGGACATCTACTGTCTCTCTGGGCAACTTGTTCCAGTGCCTCACCACTCTCATCACAAACATTTTGTTCTTTGTCTCTAGTCTGGATCTCCCTTCTCATAGTTTAAAACCATTACACCATTATCTGGGGATTTATTTTCAAATGCAGACACTTTTAAAGATATATTAATAATCTGGAGCATTCATAAGCATGAAAGTGTGGAAAGCTTTCTGCTATTATCAATGACTCAGTTTTAATTGGCTTTCAAAGTGTAAAAGACAAAAATTTATATTTTTGCAGTCCTTGGCAATGCCTTTTTCTGGTTTCATGTAGGAAAATTTTATTAATAGCATCCTAAACATATGAGATATATGACACATGCTGGTCTAAAACTATTTTTATTCAGTACTGAATTCTTTACCATCTTGGTTCACATATTTGTCTTAATCTAACTAGTAGCAATTTTCATACAAAATGTGCATATTCAGATGAAACAGTGATAACATGTTTTAATTTTTTTTTCATAGATACAGACAGTATCTAAATGTTCTAAAAGCTTATATTTAGTGAAGAAAAATACACTCCTTTTTAATTAATAATAGAATGGTGGCCATTAGGAGAGTTACCACTGTTTCGTCAGAAAATGTGTCTGTTCTTCAATTTATGGGACAAAAATCTGTATTTCTTAAGACAATTATTTTTTGAAAGTTTTGGGGTTTTTTTTCCACAATTTAAATTCTATACGTTGAATGCAGGCCCTAGCAAAAGGGTCACCTAGCCATATATACCTTCCGTTTACTTATGTCAGGGGCAAAGGAAAGGGTAACTCAGAATCTATCTATTGCTTTGTTCACTGCCTGAAGGAAGCAGATGTATACTCAACTCTGAGACATTTATTATAAAAAAATCCTTGAAATTATCTCTCAATTTAAGCAAATATTCTCCACAAATACTGAAATAAACCTGGATTAGATAGCTCTAGCAGAGGTCCAACCAGCCTAAAGTAGCAGCTCTTGTAATAAGAAGGCTGTGGCTGAAGAATATAAATACTGTTTCCAGTGCCAGCAGATCTCTCTTTACAATTTAATTAGCTCTGCAATTAGAAAATAACTAATTTCATTAAGAATCCATTTGAACTGTGCAACCCTTTCAGAAAGCAGATTGTAGATTCTCTGTTACTCATACTAGATAATTATTTGTCCAATATGAGCTACACATTACTTTTCTAGATCTTAATCTAGTCATTGTCTCAAATCAGCCTTCTATTACTGGCTCACACTTCAGTAGAAAGATGACTGCAGGTTTATATCACCTCACTATGTATGGATTAAACTGCATTTAGCTGGTACTGCTTCAAAATGAGAGCTCTAGTCCCAGACTGTGCCTCTCCAAAATTCTCTGTTATCTCCAAGCCATCCATTTAACTGTCTGAAAGCTATATTGCTGTGTAGATATCTCTCAGTGAGATGACAAACTGTTGGCTAGCATTTTCTCTAAGTGTCTGCATAGGAATGAAGATAAAGAAGAGCATATTCCTCTATTTCCTTATTTCACTCTATGCAGAACTTCATCTGTTTCATCAAGACCTGTCAAAAGCGGTAACAGAAACCTGAGTAGTGGTAGGTGATAGCCGTAACACTGTTCAAGTGATGATGCTGTTTGTATGCAGATTTCAGCAGAGCTGGACTGGTGTATGACAGGGTTTGCAAAAGTCTCTGTAAGGGCGGCATCAGCTGCTCTGTGTGCACTCCCATCACAATAGGGAGTATTGCTGGCAACTGTTATTATTGCACAGCTCATCTTCCTTATTGGTAGCGTAAGGTCAAAACTGTAATCCTGCCCCAAATTACTACCCAAGAGGTTGTATACTCTAAAATGATGCGATCTTGCTCTGCTTCAACTGCAACAATTTTCTGTCTGAAAACCAGCTGCAGCCTCACTGTTGTGTGTTTATAGACACCCACAACTTGACACAGTGTTTACAGTGTATGACAAATAATGAAAAAGGATTTAATTAAATATTTTTAATTGTTTTATCAGTTCTGTTTTTAACGGAAATGTACTAAACCGGAAAGCTGTAGGACAACCCTCTGGGCAACCTGATCCACTATACAAGGGACTAGTGATGCAGACAAGACTGCTATTCTCTGCCCTCAGGACTGAAGTGCAGCAGAAGCCCAACTGAAGAAAAGGGGAAACTCTTTGAGATATGCTCTAGATAGAAGCAAGACTTATCAGTAACTCCAGAAGATACTCAGAGGCAGAGGAATCTTCCTCAACCTCTATATGATTACCAAGCACGTTATCACAACTGAGTGTGCAGTGGGAAGAAAAAAAAAAGCAAAACCAAAAACCCCAAAATGCTGATCATGATCCCTTAATGTCATTTTTTACATCTAATATATTAAGCCATCAATTATTATTAATTTATCCTGCAACTTTTCAAAATAGTCAAAATATTATTTGGATGAACCTAATGAAAACTCTGGAGCTTAATAGATTCAATTATTGACTTCAAAAAGCAGAGTATAATGCAGTGATACTGGGATAACCTCAGCTATTTTGCTGCTTCTAAGATAAAATGACATATTACAATAAAATGTACAGTTACATTTACAATTATTTCTGAGAAAATAAGCAGTAATTCGCTACCAAAGGAATTCCATTGACTGCACAAGCTGTGAAGGCATGAGTGTTCTGTGAAAAAATGCTGCTAGAAATCCAAGAAGATCCTGTAACTTAAATATTTCACCACAAGTTATTTCTTATTGATATGAGTTTTCATAGTTATCACAACAAGCTCATCCAGCAGCACTAAAATGTCTTTTTCTATAAGTGGGTCTGTCCTCATATATGAAGGCTATTTCAGTAAAGCATGCAGGTGTAAAGGTGCACACACACATAAAGTCACAGGCACTTTTTAGTAGTAATCCCTGGCCTATCCTCCAGTCTTCAGTCTGGCTTTTCACTAAACCACCTGTCTATAGTTTTCACTTTTTAAAGTAGTTATTTCCATTGTTTCCATTACTTTAAGTTGGTTGAGAAGAGTCAAATACAACTGTTGTCTGAGACATGTATTTGATGGAGAGGAACTACAGGAGGGCATGCCAGGGAGACAGTCCCCACTTGCTGTCTATGGTCTCAGGCAGGGTCTTGTGCCTTAAGGAAGCCTGGGAGCTCAGCCTTAGTATTTGGACAAGTTAGGAAGTAGTTGCATCGCTTAAGCTCCCAATAGCATTACACAATTATCTTGATATTTGAAGGAGTAGCAAGACTTCGTCTTTAGACGAAGCATCCCACACTGGACAGAGATTTAAACTGACTACCAGGTTTAGATAGGATGTTAAGTCCTGTTGATCAGGAATAATAAATCCTTTCTTTGTATCTTTCCATGACAGAAATAAAGTTGGTGGCTTTTTTCTCTGTTACTCTTTGTTTAATCTGAGATGTTAACACTGCAATTTTTTCACTCTGAAAAACGAAGTTTCAGGCTGCAGTTGTAAAATAGTTTTCTAGAAATGGCACTCATTCTTTTGATAACAGATGGGTCAGAGAAGAATGTAGACATGGCCTTCTTGCTTGTAAACTTATATTAATATAACTTCCTTATGTGAGAAAATTGTTCATAATTTCAAGAAGAGATACTGGCCCAGCTGAACCAAAAACTTTTCAGTGCCCAGATGTGACTAGTTTTGGAAAGAAAAGGTATTGATATTAGAGACAGTTCATCTCAGCAGTGTATCAGAACAGCTGCAATGAACAGTGCAGCATTTCAGGATAGTGGAGTGTGCTTTAGTGACAAATGGCATGGAAACAATTCTTGTGAAGTGTGGAAAGACGCATTAAGGTACTTTGGATTGCCAGATATACAGTCTTGCAGACTATAATTTTTAATTTGGCTAGAACATTACCACAATGAAATAAAAAATAGCTTTTTCAGGAACTATGAGCTATCTCATCATAACTAAACCAGAAAATGTCTACTTCTAAATTGCTCCTTTATTTGCCTAGAGAGAAACAAGTGACATTTAAAAAGAAAGTCTGACTCCTAGCTGTCAATGAAGGCAAAAAAATACAGCACTTTTATAGATAAAGCATTTTTATAGATATATATTTTACCTGATGTAGGTTTATAATTGTGTGGAAGTGTTTATTCCAATGCATCACTAAAATCTAGGAGTCGAAACACTGGAAAGGCTGGCCTGGTCTGGCCATTAAACCTAATAAATAGAAACATGACATAAAAGTAAGGTCAGGCTCAGAATTATACACTTCCTGTATTACTGGTTGTATTTTATCACACAATATAACATATCTCTTTCTATTAAAAAAAAAGAATAATCTAGTCTATGGCATTCTGTGTTATTTCATGGCTTGTAAATTCTCTGTTCGAAATCATAAGGTCCTAAATCCTAGGGAATCGTAATATATATAACTACAATTATATAACTGACATAGGAAAATGTTCTCAATTATTTTCAAATTAAACTTTTCAAGCCAAAGAAAAGAGGACATAAAACCAGTGGTAGTAAGGAAACTAGTTACATGCCTTTCAGTGGAGACTAGTTACCTCTCCTCAACTCTGTATTACATTTAATAATTCCCATACACATGAAGCGAAGAGGCAATAAAACATGGGAACAGGAAGAGACAGGAATACAGAGAAAGTTACCTTCATTCATTACCTTTAACGATTACGTAACTCATTTGTCATGCCAAAGTACTGCATGTCAACATCTTCATCAATGACCTGGATGAGGGAACAGAGCGTTCCCTCAGCAAGTTCACTGATGACACGAAACTGGGAGGACTGGCTGATTCACCAGAAGGCTGTGCTGCCATTCAGCAGGATCTCAATCGGCCTGAGAGTTGCGCAGAGCGGAACCTCATGAGGTTCAACAAGGACAAGTGCAGAGTCCTGCATCTTGGAAGGAACAACCCCATGCACCAGTACAGGCTGGGGACTGACCAGCTGGAGAGCAGCTCTGCAGGGAGAGACTTGGGAGTTCTGGTTGATAACAGTCCAAACATGAGTCAGCAATGTGCCCTCGTGGCCAAGAAGGCCAATGACATCCTGGGATGCATCAAGTGTGGCCAGCAGGTCAAGGGAGGTTCTGCTCCTCTCTACTCTACCCTGGTGAGGCCTCATCTGGAGTCCTGTGTCCAGTTCTGGGCTCCTCAGCTCAAGAGGGACAGAGAACTTCTGGAGAGAGTCCAGCGCAGGGCCACCAAGATGATCAGGGGACTGGAGCATCTTCCTTATGAGGAAAGGCTGTGGCAACTGGGGCTGTTTAGTCTAGAGAAGAGGAGACTGAGGGGGGAATCTCAGCAATATTGACAAAATGTTTATCTAAATGGTGACTATCAAGAGGTTTGGGCATCCCTTTTTTCTATTGTATCTAGCAAGAGGACAAGGGGTAATGGGATGAAGCTGGAACACAAAAAGTTCCATTTAAACATAAGAAAAACCTATTTCACTGTTCAGGTGAGGGAGTCCTGATACAGGCTGCTCAGGGAGGGTGTGGAGTCTCCTTCCTTGAAGGTCTTCAAGACCCACCTGGACACGTTCCTATGTGACCTGATCTAGGTGGACCTGCTTCTGCAGGGAGGCTGGACTAGATGATCTCTAAAGGTCCCTTCTAACCCTTACCATTCTGTGATTCTGTTATGTTCCACATGTATATGTAAATGTACTACCAAATTTTGGATTTTTTTCCTTTGTGATTAACAAGGTAAAAGAGATTATTTTTTCTTTTTCACGGAAATGTCCATAATGAAAACACAAACTCCAGGGGACAAATACTACAAAGACATTTGCCTCAAAGTTTATTAAGTTTTATATAATGCAAACTTATTTTATAAACAACTGCTGAGTCACAAAAATTATGTAAATTATATGCAGAACATATTTATAAGATCAAACAATCTATCTCTTTGCTGTTACAGGATTGTTCTGTACTCTCCAGTAGAGTCCACTTCATTATCATCAAAAAGAGTGGTTAATGCAGTGTGAATTCCCCCTACTACAAATTTTGCATTTCAGTGGATCTAACTGTCATGCCTAAATATTTAGCTACTTTAGGACAACTATAAAGTGACAAATCCCTCCTCCTTGCTTCTCTCAATTGAATATAATTTAAAGGGGCATCTTCAGGGGATAGCAGATATCCTTTTTGTGGATCCTGACATTTTACAGCAATTGTCTCCATGAAAAACACTCTACAGTATATGCTACGCTGAACTCAGTGTATGTTGTTAGTCACATTTAGCATCCTTTAAGGATCCCTTGTGAGAAAATGATATATGAATAGATATCTAAGAACACTTAGAGACTGTAATAAACCTGCTTCTCAATGTAAATGCTTTTTTTTTTTCCTTCTCCCCAGAGTTTTGACAGATCTGAATTCTCTGATAAACTGGATGCACGTATTTTCTTCCTCTTTCTCTGCAGGCTGTTCTCCATAGTTTCTTAGGTGCAAGACCTTTATTCCTCTACCCAGGATAGGCTAATTTCTTTTTAGATATTTCTGCTATTGATGCCAACAGATGTGGACAACTGGGGAAAATCGATGCTAACTTCGTGTTTCTTTATTTGTATCTGTCTATTGGTTATTTGCATACATTGTCATGTAGTTGTGTTACAACAATGACTGTCCTAAATGGCAGATTTGCATGAATAACAATGACAAACAGTAAAGTCTCACAAATGGCTTTGTTTGCTAATTTGTAATGTGGAGGTCAGATATAATGGAATCTGACCTTTGAGGGTAAGGGGAATTGCCCATATGTTGTTCCCAGACTCAGAAACAAAAGCTCTACACATAAGTGAAACTATTGTTAAATGGCTGTTACATGGAGAACACTTGATTCTTTATTTCTTTGTTTATTCTGCAAGTCATTTTCTCAAAACTTGGTTATACTGGTGCAAATTGCAACCAAGATCTGCTCTAACTTCTAAGCTGTCTCAGTTGAAATTTAAAAAAAAAATTAAAAGATTCAATTGTTATAGGAAATTTCAATTATTTTTTCAGAAGCTGAAAGTATTCAAGAATGTAAAACATAATTTATCCAAGATTAAATTAAAATTGAAGCATTACAAAAGGTATTAGTGGTTTTGTTTGTTTTCTTCAAGGAATTTAAGTTTGTTATACTGAATGAGTATAATTTTATTTGTATAATTTCATTATTGAAAGAAGTAGTAAATGCTTTAACAGTAGAGCTGCATGGGATTATTCAGTTTCTAGAGACAATCTTTGTGAAAACAGGTTTTATTTTGAATTGATATTAAGTGGAACCCTGAAACTCAAGTCATAGCCAACTAGACACAGTTTATAGAATTGTGGATTTGGACATCAGAGGACTTCATGGTCAGTGAAATTGCTATAGATATCAAACTGTATCAATACTGAGGAAAAGACAAATTTTTAAAGTTTTATAAAGCTACATTTGAACTAGTTGAAACCAAAATTAACTAAGTCACTGAAAATTCAGGACAAACCTAAAAAATATTCATATTTCAAAATATTTGTGAACTTGTTGGCAAAGTACACTGAGGTTGTAGTTCTTGATTTTGTGACCTAAGAAATAATTTGCTTAGCTTTGTTGCATTGCCTTTAATGTATCTTGAAATAGGTGCATTTAAAAAAAATTATTACAATTTAAAACTCCTAAACATTATAAAGGTTATTATTCTAATTTTTAGGTAAGAATCAATAGTAATTAAAAAATTAATATCAAGGATTGCAATATTCCATATTAAAATTTTAACATGGTCAATTTTTATTTTTATTCTTGGGTATAAGAGAAATAGAGATATATATATTAGCATATAGATTAGGTCTTGACTTTAATATAAATTAAAGTCATATGTCTCTTTTATTTTGTACGTTACTAGTACAAAGATTTTACCATGGTCTTTGACTTAGGTTTTTGTGTTATGTATGTTAGAGTATGTGGATGTTTCTTTCCTTAGTCTTTTTTCTATAATGAATACAGATTGGACAAAAGAGAGAGAGAGATAACTTGTCCAGTCTGTCTAGCATTTGGATCACTTGATACAAAAAGCTGCTTTTTCCAAGAATCTTTTAAATTTATTTTGAATTTATGGAGGATAACAAAAGGTAAGTCCTTCCTCAGTCTAATGGGCTAATATGCTATGACTGGGCAAATTTTGACTATTAGCAGAGTATTTCATACATTAAATAAATGTTTATTAAGGGAAATGTTACCTGGGCAGTAGACACTGATTTTTTGTTGGCAAATGTTCCCAGCAGATGCTCAAGCATCTGTGTAATCATTGTTTTCTTCTTACTGTCTTGCTAGCAGGTGGAAGAGAGGATATTTATGGTTAGAACTACAAATATGATCTTGAACCTCATTAGGTAATAACATACTTAGTTCTTAATATTAATAATTTAACACGTAAATCAGCATCCTTTTCAAATGGATAGTGGAAGTGCACAATTTTGCAAAAAATTTCCTGTCTACAAAATTTTGCAATAAAATCCTTCATTATATACTGCTCCCCCTTCAAACACCCTAACCACTTTGCCTGCGTAAGACCTAACTGAAACAATGGAAAGCATGTGTCATGAAGAAAGCAGATACAGCTATTTAGAGACAGAAAAGCTGAGTAGTTTGTATCTATATTTGATTCTGTGCTTCTAGACAGTTACAAAAAAAATTCCAAACCCGGTGCTTACACTGTTACACTTTTCCCACAGTTTTACAAGAACTGACAAGGTCACAGCCTGAGGTAGTATGGTTGCCAGATGTCACACCATTAATTACAATCTTAGACAGAATAGGTGTAAGTAAGGAGAAGCAAGGCTTAAAATAACACTTCATCCAAGTCTCTTCTAACAATGTAAGCACTTTTTCTTATTTCATAGTGTTAGGAGTATCACAATATTTTTATTTAATGAAAATTAATTTTTTAGCTCAATTTATTTGTAAGTGGAAAAATAGCTATTAATCTTATACAAACTGTGGTTTTAATTATCAAGCTTTTCATATCAAAAACACTCTTGACCGCATCAGATTCTGCCAGTGACCTGTAATTTCTTTGAACTGAACATTTGTACAATCACTTTCAGATCTATATGTTATCCATTTCACTTTAATGTATTGTATTCAATAGAAAACCTACAGCTTTTTCTGAAGCAGAGACAATATTTTTTCAGAACACCTCTCTTACCTTTGAAAGTCACTTTCTAATACTGAGATGCACATAAATAAATTATTGCCTCACTACATTGGCTTTTGATGTAAGTTTTCTACAAGTCATTTTTCACTGAATGAAAGCTGTATATCTTTAGTAGCAAGCTTGGTAATATCAAGTGGATGGTGGTTAGATGTTCTGAAACTTTGAGAGAGAAACTGGAAAATTGCAAATAATTTTCTATACTTTTGCTTTTGTCCAGCCTGCCTCTTCTGGACTGTGCATTCTTATTTCTCAAACAAGATTTAGTATAGGGAACTACTTGACCTGCTGAAGGTTTTCTAGAAGTTAGCTTTCATTATAAAATTACAGTTACTCAAATTTTCTTCTGTAAGAAAATTAGTGATGTAAAAAAAAAAAACATAACTTGTACAGATAAATAAATATATGTTAAAATACTCATATATGTCTGTACCTGTGTTCTGTTTTAAAAAAAAACCCTTCTCTTTACATAAATGCATTCAACTAATTGTATGCATCTGCATAGATAACTAAAGGGATATGTAAGGGATCTGTAAAGGGATAAGTCCTCTGTTTTGACATAGAATGGTGGAGGCCAAGATCTGGCACATTTCACAAAGTGGCTAGTGCTGTTACGCCAGTGGACTCAGGAAAACATATATTGCCTGTTATGGATCCAGTGCAGCAGAAAATACTAGACTGCAAAACCAGTCTGTGAATCATTGTACTCCATCACTAAAACCACATCCAACCATGGATGTTTAATACAGGAAAATCTATAAAAATATCCATTCCTCTTCCAATGTGCTCTCCAAATCGTCTTTAACCAGGCAAATGAGAAACTTTTAGCACCGGAAACAATAAAAATTGTGGTGTCATTGAACAGTAAATCTGAATTTTGAAATCAGGAAATGAGCATGATTGACTTCGCAAGATTTAGAACTATTAAATATTATTGCTCTTCGATGTGTTTAAGGCTGGTAAAATATACACAACAGTATCATTCACCATTACACAGAGCACTATAATTAAAAATTCAGGTGAAAGTAATATAGAAATTATTGCATTGATTAAAAAAAGTCTTGTAAATAGACTGAGCAATGTAATATGTTCAATGTCATCATGAAGGAAGTAGCCCATGTATGAGACTCTAATAAATTACTGCATATAAGTAAATAGTTATTCTATGCCTGTCTTCATATGGTATTCATTAGAAAAAGAAAAGAAATGCCTCCAGCAGTTTTTCCCTAGAAGCAGACAATACAGCTTTTGTCTTTTGAATCTGCGTAAGAGAGTCACAGGCTGGAAAAACATCTAAGTTTCCCTTGTGAATTAATGATATCTAAAAATAACAAGAATGAAATATGTTTTGATTATTAGATGAATGCTAAAGTGCAAGTAATGTTCTATTACATTTCATTCTTAGAGGAAAACTACCCTTTTCAGATGCATTGCCTATTTGCTTAGGGCAATCTCGTTAAAAAAACGTAACAGTAAATTATCATATACAAATTAAACTTTGATATGAAGGGAATCCTTAGAGAACTGGTGAGAACTACTTGCATATAAATAGTCACAATATGGTATGGAGGAATCTAGTGACTTACAAAGTAGTTTTAGGTAAAGAAGGATAAATTACTACAGAGAAATAAAGGCACCATAGTGATTCTCTTATGTGCCAGTAACCTGGAAGTTTTCACAGCAATGCTTTCATTCACTTTCTATTGCATCAGTGACTGGCTAGTAAATGATTGGCTGGAAGTATACTCTCCACTAGCATCAATTAGTGTAATTTCACTGAAATGAATCGATTTTCATCAAAGATCATTCACTTAGCATACTTCCACATGCAGACTGGAAAATCTGAAATCACTGAGCAGTCCCAGAAGAGTCATCCCCTGGCTTAAAGTGAGTAAAGTTATTTTGACAGTTGTGAATGAGGTTACTTCTAGAATCCTTTACAGAATTTTTCCTATAAATGGTTTAGAGCTGTTACCTGGCAGGGAAGATAAATCCAGGAACCAGTACAGCAGTAGTCAGATGGAAAAATACTTTGAAAAGCTGTCTGCTGCTGCTGAAATGCTGTGGAACCTTGCTTCTTCCACATATCTTTTGACCGTCTTGCCCATTCACACTGTAATATTTGTAAATCAGGGATTTCGTCTACTCATAGTCCAAGAGAGTGAGATTTTAATGTCAGTTAGAGCTCTTGAAAGTCAATTCCATGCCAGGAATGACAGAGCAGAGGTATGAGAAAAGAAATACTCAGAACTGATAGAGTCTTTAGTTTGAGTCTTTCCACACAGGTGTAAAACACCTATAACTCATTTATTCAGCCCATATCATAACAATGTAAATCTCTAGAAATTTCTAGAAGAAATTCTAGAATTCAGTTTCCATCAGTGTGCTTCATTACAAATATGTCTCCCTATTTATATTTGTGGATGTGCTTTCTGCAGAGGAAATCCCATTTCACATACTTGTGGAAAAAGTGCATTTTTTTCCCCACTGGATAAAATGATGCTTTATTAAGTGATTTATTAAATTATTTACAAATTGATTGAAAAGTTCAAACTTTTTTTTTAAATGCTTTAAAAATATATGTGTGTGTATATATATATATTTTTTAATCCCTTTACTATTGAAAAGCTATTTTAAGATGTTTGACCAGCTCTGACTTCACTAGCAAAAAAATCCCATGAAGGTCTGGGGCTCACAACCTGCATTTCATTGCCCTAAGCAGCAGGTGCTGTCCCTTCTCCCTCTGCTGTCCAGCAGCATCTGGACAGAATAGTCTCTGCCAATGTAGTCTTGATATAACTCATCTCTGGCCTGCTCTCTTTGGCTTTCTGGGACAAGCAGAGAACGATGAGCCCAATAATAAACCAGCAGACAGACAAGAAAAGACAGGCTGTGTCTGTTGCAGCCCATGTCAAAGATGAAGAAGGGTGAAGTACTGGGAAACTGATCTTTCTAACGTGACAAAGTGAGAGTGGGATGGTAAGAGAAAATGGCTACCAGGCTGGAAAGTCTTAAACCCCAATTCTTACCAGGAAAGTGGGACTACTTGTAATATATATAAGACTGTGTTTTAAGGAGCAGCTGCTGCTTTTCTCATGTGCACCTCATGTCAAATCTGCACTGTGAGCCAGGCTGATAAAGTGAGCTGCAGGGGACAGGAATTTTGACAAAAACAAAGAGTTTCTTAATTATTTTTTCCCTATATTATTTCTTCATCCTGTACCCTGTGCAGCTGCATAAACTATTGCCCTAGAAGAGCCATGAGGCTATGCAGGGCTGGGAGGCCTCAGTAGAATGTGTATGGCTGCTCAGGAGGGCAGTAGAGTTGTTAACTGAGATACCTCAGCCTAAGGATGAGGTTTCAGCTCATAGCTCATCTGGTGGGACTGTGGGCTGCTGATAAAAGGGTGATCCCACTTTTCCTCTTTCCTGTTGGACCTTCAATCAGATCTAGCAATCACACATCATTGAGAGTTGAATCAGCTTGTTGATCTGTCAGAAAACTAACCCACTTCCCCAGCAGGGAAGTGAGTATACACTGAGTATGGTTAAGAGACTGAATTGATTCTCCTTTGCAGCAGCACAATCTCCAGGCTCAGTTCAAGGGAAAGATCAGGGACACTTTGCTGGGAGCAGAAAATGAACAGATGTTTGCAGATTAGACCAGTTTAAATATAATATGCCACATAAAATCCCACACAGCATTATAACTGGTTTCAAAATCACAGTCCTGCTTATGGTGTTGGTTTTGTATTACACAGTGTACAGATTGGGCAGGAAGGCAAATCAAACTGCATCTCCTGAAGGATGCCCTCCTCCTAGCCTGGTATGTGCAGGCTCAAGGAAGAGCTGCAGACTCCGTGTTGCAGAGACCATACAGATTCTTCAGATTAGACAAACATTTTATTTTTCATGTATAAAATGGCCTTTCTCTTCTAATCCTAGTGAGATTGCAAAGCATTTTTTGTAGTTGTTGAATAATATTTAAATCAACATTCCTCAAATCATGCTCTTCACTTTTGCTAAATATCAGTATTACAGTGATTAATGTTTTCCATGCTGCTTATCAACATGCTTATAAAACTAAGAGAATGTTTTATTTACAGCAAAGACATGATCTAGATGAGTCATAAAAGAAAAGAAATTCTGCATTAAGAAAATCCTAACAGAGCAAGGGAAGATATTTTTACAAAGCCCTGAAGATGCATAAGGCACCTAATTGATGTCTCTAAGTGCCCTTCATGTCTTGAAAAATCTGCCCTGAATGCATGCTCCTTAGTAGAATGACATTGCTTCCATCAAAGGAAGCATTTTCTTTTCTAGGGTAAAATTGGATATACAGCTAAAGACCGAATTTTTACCCACAAAAGAGACTTTGGTTATGCATTCACCATGTGAGCATGTTTTGCAAACATATGAACCTTCTTTTTTTTTCCAAATGAATAGCCTTATTTATCAGTTTTGGCTGAAAGCCGAAGTTCTGGGGTTTAAGATTGTATCATTCTTAATATTGTTTTTACCAATGTAGATTTTAGTGATGTATTGAGGAGCACATTCAAACTTGCAGCATCTGCTGTGGGAAGAAGATGCAATGTTATTTTACATCAGCAATAATTTTCAGCTTTGGAACAACACATTAAATATGCAGTGCTTCCCTTTTCTTTAGTAAAGAAGTATGATCTTTGGAATATCCATGTTGCAGTCATTAAACCTTTCTTTTATTTTTCAGTCACAGAATCACAGAATGGTAGGGGTTGGAAGGGAACTCTAGAGATCATCTAGTCCAACTACCCTGCTCAAGCATGTCACCTAGATCAAGTCACTCAGGAACACATCCAAGCGGGTTTTGAAAACCTCCAGAGAAGGAGAGTCCACAACTTCTATCCAGAGCAGAGTAGAATGATTAAAAAGAAGTTTGCTATTTTGTAATCACAGTGACAAACTTTATTGCTTCATAAATAAAAAAAGTAGAAAAATGTTTAAGCTTTTGTGGAAGAGGGCTTATTTGGGTCATCACTAGCAGACAAAGAAGATGACAGAATATTTCCTGGCTGTTTTGTATACTGAAAACAACCTGCAAAACTAATCATAAATTGAAGATTTTTCACCCTTTTGCTTCTGAAGCTGTGAAATATCATCTTGTCCTCTTATACTTTTTAAATGTGCAAGGTACTTTGTGTCATGAAACTTATTTCTGAAGAACAATCCAAATTCAATGAACAGATCGTAAAGTTTCCTCACATTTAAATGTAGACTATATTTCAGCCCAGCTCTATACTTGCATAGAAGTCTTCATAAATGTTGTCAAGATGTTTTTGAAAATTATATGCAGAGGCACAGTAGGCTATCTCCTAACGAATGCAATGCCATTTCAGGATCTTACAGTGATGTGACTTGTGACTGAGGTCTACCAAAAACATGTAATGTGAGCAAAATGGCACGTTGCCGGTCAGCTTCACCTCTGCTGAGAGATCAGTACATCCATTAAGTTGCAAGATCCAACTTTAATGAGAAAAGATGTTTTAGGATACAACAGAGCTTTTAATGTCAATATTTTATTACTTGTTGGGACAACAGTAATAATAGTGTTCTGCAAAATGTAGAAATTGATACTGTAGGCTCCTTTTTGAAAAATGAGACTTTCATTTTTGAGAAGAAACATATTGAAATGTGCATATTCAGAAACAAGTTCACCAATTATGTCTTCTCTGCTATCTACTTAGAAAGCAGCTCATTTTGTATTTGCTATGTAACAGATGTCAGTTATTGATAGTTTTAATTTGCAGGTAATGAAGACCATGTTTGAACTTGTGACCTAAATGTGAAAAGTTACATATGTGCCTCTGTGAGCCATCCAAATTTTAAAATAGTTTCTTCAATAATAGGAAGTTTTATACCCAAAGGCTGTGAACTGTATTGCTTGACTGATACAGTCTGACGTTTGTGGTTTCTTTTTTTTTTTTAAACTTATTTCACCTTTACAAGCCTAATAAAAATGGATAAAACTATTTACAAACTACATTCAATTAAAACTAGCAGCTGCAGGTACATCGTCTAATGATAAGCTCTTCAGAAACAAAAGTATCAGGGCAACTCTTGATATAGCTGTGGTCTGTGGAGTTCAGAAATCAAGAAAATTGCTCTCAAGAGAATGGCATTACAGGCACAGCCTTACAGTATTGAAGTAAATGTGGATGTTTCCTGTGAACTGGAAGGAAAGGACAAGGAAGGCCAGACAAGAATTGCTGCTGGCATTGTGAAATCCGCTGACTTCCTGCAACCATTTTAGGGTACAGGTTTGGGGTTTTACTGCAAATGTTTCTGCCCATTAGTTATTTTATATGCTTTTATGCTTGAAGAAGACTGAAAAGAATCTCTTTTACCTTTTTTTTTTTTTTTGGTAAGGAAATGGCTGCAACACTTAAAGCCAAGAGAGACAGTCGTTACACAGAAAGTAGAACATTAATTCCTAGGCACATCTGCTACTATTGTTTTTGGCATTCTAAAATTAAATATAATATTTGGTAGTGAGCATTCTGACCTAAAACTACACTATTCTGTCTTTTATGTAGTCTAATGAACTAGGTATGATTCTTGATGTCTAACCATTTTTTATTTTTGGTTTTACAAACAAAATTCTAGCTACAAGTGAGTGCTCAGTCTTCATATTAGTCAAACAGGGGCTGTCTGAAGAAAAATACAACAGTAATATTACCTCTTCAGTTTTCACAAATATTCTTCCCTGTGAAAAAGTAAAGAGTAAGTTATCATCTAACTCCTTTTCACTTTTTTATTGCGTCCTCTATTCCCCCTAAGACATGACAAAAGAAACTATTGCTTCTTTTCCTTTTAAACAGTCTTGCTTAAGAAGAATAAACTTATTAAAATAGAATTGTTTCTTTTTAAATGACTAGGTTTATATTTGAAAAGATTGGGGCACACTTTTATTATGACCTGTAAGCCTGAAAAAAACAGTTCAAGTGCAACATTTTGTGGATCAGTTTTATCCCTCAGTCAGGGAAACCAGGAAACAAGAGACACTGAGCAACACGTGTCCTTGCTCATAAAACTTCTTACTGGACATATACTTTTACCTTTTAATGGAAAAAAATTTACCAGTTGAGGAAGGAAGTATCTGTGAAGCTTCTGCACTTCTACAGAAAAACACATGGCCACAGGGAGCCTTATATATATATACATATACACACACACACACATATATATATATAAAAAATTTTTATGGAGAAACTGATGAAATAAGCCCATATGTACTCCAATGCATTGGCTCTGAGAGTACAGACTTTGTATCTGTCACCTTTGTTATGTCCTTTTCTGGGTTAAAAAGCACTATGACAAGAAATTCAGGCTCGTTAACAATGCTTGTAGAGATGAGACTTATTCTGGGATGTGTTCTCCACCATGCCTGTCTTTCTGCATCTTCAAATCTACATGTGCCACTGCAGTCCTGAGCTAGTTTAGATGTCAATGTATAGACAGTATGGACAATCAATGAATAAGATGCATGGCTAATCATACAGAGCTAGTCACAGCAACAATTGTCATTATTTATTGTGTCTTTTAACCAGCTTTGACCCATAAACAACTAAAAACCAGAAAATTAGGCTACAGTTACCACAATCAATCAACAATATACAGTGATTTTGTGTATATAGTTTTCTTTAAGAGTCTATGATTTTCCAAGGCCATTTGAACATTTACCATCTATCTAATTGCTGGAAAGTCTTACAATCATTGTATTAAAATTTTCAAATTATTTTAATGCCTTTTCTGAATTATACTTAACTGAAGTGGAAAAGAAGACAATTGTGTCCTTAAAATTCAATCACATACAGTTATCTGAAAATGCTGTCTTGTGAACTCTTACAGCAACAGATGACAGTTTCTGCATGATGGGACTGAAAAATAAGGCACCTGTTCTAATTTTGTGCCATGATTTCTTGTTAGGTAAATGAACCTCAAGAGATTTAGTTATCTGACATGGCTTAAGAGAGGTCCAATGAGGACTGGAGCCAGTATGAAGAAAATGAAAGGGATGTATGGGCAGGAGGAGGGAGAGAAACACAAAGAGAAAATAAGGAAGGTCAGTACTTTGAGTAGCGAAACTAATTTAAGCCATATTTAGCATCATACTTCATGAGAAGACAAACTGGGGGGAAAAACTGCAAAGTTGTTTGGATTAGTTTCCTTAAAATCTAAGTTTATCAGTGCCATTTCTACAAAAAGTTAAGCCTTTTGATTCATAAGAGTGACAAGCGAGCAGTTTTTGACACCTTTGGTCAACACACAGGATGGAAAACTTCAACATACAGAGCCAACTTTTCTTAATAGTGTGGAAGGCTGTGGAATAAGATTCCCGAGACCAATTTAAAAATTTTGCCTCAAGTGCAGTATAGTCTGCTGCGAAAGTTGTTTATGGTAAAAACTGGCTGAAGGAGGGAAGACATTTTTAGCCCAGTTGACTTCTTCACACATGGCTGTCTTGTTGAAGACACTGCTTAAGGTAAGAACATAAACAAAAGAAAGACTTCTTTGAGGAACTGACAGAATTGTACAAGAATTAAACTGAAACATTCTAAGTCAAGGCCTTCCTTGCTTGCATGTCTGTCTCTTGACTCCCCTTTTGCATTAGGCTGCTAAGCTTCCAAGTTTGTCTAGGAAAGGAGGAACCTACTATGTTGGGGAAAAAATGCTAGTCTTTTGTTACTTATTTAATTTTCTTTCTTTCTTTGAGTACCACTGCCAACTTAGAAAGTTGCTTATATTTTTCATACTGACAGTATTGATACAAATTAGTATTACAGGCAAGCGTTATAATTCATAAGGTTTCCAAAATGATCCACTTGGAGCTATTCCTAGCTTTGCTTGTTGCACTACTGATAACCTGCAATCATAATTGTAAACCAAACAGTTTTAATAGAAAACAACCATATATCATTCAAGATACATCTGAAAAGGCTGAACTTCGTATTTTAAAATATATATATATATTTTTTTTTACAGCTCTTTTTAAAAAAGAGTCCTTATCTTCAAAATGGTCCTGCCCTGCCAGCAACTGAGGTCAATCAGACACACATAAAGAGGCATATGACCCTTGGCTGAGACTCAGGAACTCTTTAACTCTCAATAAGTGTCTTTCACACAAAAATGTAAACGCAATCAGGACATATCTTGGCCTCAGAGAACTTTAGCAATTAAACAATTCACTGACTTCAACCCACAAATACCTTTGATCTCAGCAGAATTTAGGCAAAATGTGCATTAATATCTCACAATCTTGTGAGTTTCAGCAAGATCTTTTTAACCTTGAAATCATTAAGGTAGTTGTGTAATAAGTCACACAAATAGTCTCACTGACTCTCATACAATTACATAGGTAAGCGAATTATGCATTATCTTTGCAAATCAGGTCCTTGATTAGTATCAGTTATATACCATAGGCAGGAAACAGGCAATGTTTTACTAGCTTCACATCAGTCAACAAATATGACTTGCAACAGCTTTTAAAACCCATATTGTCCACAGATTTTAACTCTTTGTTCCCTGCTAGTCACTTCTATGGGTCTCACACATCCCACATTAACACTCGTTTTGCTGCTCTTGATTTAGCTTTTTATTTTTTAAAAAGGAGACTGGCAAATAAGCAAACACCGCCCTTGGCTGAAGTTGCCTCAGCACAGCTGCCACAGCTGAAGATTGGAGACCCTTTTTTGCCGTGACGATCTGTGAAGCAAAGTTACACATAAAAAAACAACGCCTCTCCTCGCCCCTCGGCTTCACGCCGAGGGAGGCTTAAAGGGAAGACGAACAGGCGCCGAGACCAGCTCCGTGCCTGCCCCCTCGCTGCCAGCACGGCGCGGCCCTGCTGGGGAGCGCCCATCGCCGGCGCCTCCCGGCGGGGCGGCTGCAGGCCTGGCCCGCCGCTCCGGCTCGGGGCGGAGCAGGGGAGCCCCTCCGGCCGTGCGCTACCGACGCGGCCGTGCCCCTCGACAAAACAAATGGAGAGGGAGCAGTTGCGTGTGAACTTTATTTGTGAGCCAAGGCGAAAGGTCTAAAGCTGGCGCGGGATGGGCGAGGGAGAAACGGGACGACGGCGCTAACAAAGCGCGGCCGCCCACAGGCGCCCCGAGCTGGGCAAAGTCAGAGGCCCGTGGCGGACGTGCCGCGAAGGGCCGGCGGCGGGGCGGGCAGAGCGCCGGAGCGGAGGCGCCCTGGGCCCCGCTGCCCCCGCTGGCCCGAGCGGGGCGCCGCAGCCT
>WBNH01005995.1:146321-174893 GCA_013401255.1 Urocolius indicus
AGGGCCCCGCGGAGGCACCGTGGCCGCGCTGCGGCCTGCGAGGCTGGCGGGGAGCGGCGCCGGGCCCGCGCCGTGACCAGAGGGGCCCGCGGCCGGCCGCTCGGACCCCCTCCCAGCGCCGGCCTCTCCCCCCAGACACCCAGCTCCTACCGGCGCTGTTAGGCGGGCGGGATAAATTAGGTTGTTTCCCCTCCAGTTCACCTCTTTGGAGGTCGGGGGACGCCGCCGTCTCCGGGCGCGCAGGTGTCCCCAGGTGGCGGTTTCGAGCCGCCAGTGCGAGGCTTGTGCGGCGGAGGAGCCCTGGGGCGCGGGCTGTCGCGTCGTTGTGAAGTGCGGGTGAGCCAAGGGCTCCCGAAGGGGCGAGCGAAAGACCGCTTTCTGTGACAGGAGGCGCTTGAAAACTTGCCTTTGACCAGCAAACAACACCAGCCCCCCCAAACTTTGCCGGCTTTCATTGTTCTGGAAGCTGCTTCCCATATTCTCTTTCTCTAATGGTGCCGCTTCTCTCAGAAAACAGCTGGTCCTGGCCCATGCCTCCGCTTTGGCTGAAGTGTAAAAAGCTTTTGCAAAACACTGAGATTTTAAGAGGTGCAGAGGATGACACTACTGTGATGTGAAGTGCTTTTGTCTTTCGGGCTCCGTTATTCTTTCCCCTTCTGGTAACTTTTATGTGTAGGTTACTCCGTTGAAGAGGTTGGTTGCTGAACACATTTCAGTCAGGAAAATCTTCTCCTTTACTTACTGAATTATTGTAACTCTCTTATTGTTAGGGTCCATATCCTCTTTCCTATGTGCCAGGAACACTTATACCACGTCCAGCTTATTAATACACCTGTAGTTAAAAAATGCCTGCTGCAGGCCTCCTGTCTTAGGCAGATACTGTCTGCACAAGTGCTTAAGGAATAGTGCATCTGTGCTTCTGTTTTGGGTGAAAAAAAAAAAAGCACTGTTTTTGTTTGTTGTTGATAAACACTTCACTGGATTGTAGAAAATATGGAAGCTTTGGTACAGTTGTGAAAGAAATAACTTGGCTGGAAGACTTTAAACCAGTGGAGAATGTGTAGTTATTTTCGGAGCCTTCTACAGTAAGGCAGTAATTGTAGCTCACAGTTTTATATGAAGCTTATGAAAAGCAAACTTCAGCTTTTTCAAAATGCTTATTTTAATGAAGTGTCAGAGTCTCTGCTACCTATTGCATATTTTTTGGTTTTATGGCATTGCACTCTGTTTGGAAACAAGCTTTTACATAAATCACATTTACCTGCTGTGTGCTTAATCAGACATATTCCCTATATCCTGAGTTTTGAGATTTAAGTAGATTTTTTTTTAAAGTTGAAATTCAGTTCAATTAAGCCTGACTACTTACAAGTATGAGAGTTTACAGTGTAAAGTTACGTAGAGATACCCCCATTTGCTAACTCACTGGGAAGCTGCAAGGCTATGGAGTCATAAGGAAGAAGCACCATGTTGTTTCCAAGGCCTTTGTAAGCCTCACTTCATTACATTGCCTATATGCAGCATCAAAGTGTTCATGTGGATTCAGGAGACATGATGGATAATCCTAAACTTCATGAGAACTTGACATACTGAAATCTAAAAGAAATCGATATTAATTTATACTATTCCTAGATTGTGAAGTTAGTCAGTCAGACGCCTGGGGTTACTCATAGAGAGAGATAATTTCAAGAAATACTAACTGGTCCACATCATTCTGCAAGTAGATTACACCTCCTAACCTTCCTTAGTGCTGTAGAGGTAGCACAATGAGAGCGTGAGCTCTTAATTAAAAGTTCTTCTGAGGAACCAAGTTAATTCTTTTTGCTCTTTCTTATGAAATTTTCTGTAGTCATACAGTAACTTGAACATAAATGTTTTAAATACTTTAATAGTGTTGCCTTGAGTTCACTACTTATTTGCTACATTTTCTTTCTGGCAAAACTGAGGCCACAGTCCACTCAAGTACTTTATTTGCTGTTGCTTTACTGCACTTCTGGGCCTACACAACACTAGTTGGGTAGTGCGTGCTAGGGCATCATGTTGCAGGGAGCGGAGTGAGAACACAAAGTAGGTAGAAAGGAGACTGTACTCTTAGCATTTTGTTGATAATGCTTTAATATGTGTTAGCCACAAATTAGAGAGTGTAGCTGAAGTGGTTGTGATGCTCTAAAGAGCATCATGACACAAGTAGTTAAAAGGTAAATGTAACGTAATTTAGGAATGCAAATGCGAAAATTTGTTGAATATGAATTGGATAGGACTGGGATTGAAAAGGGGAGTAGAGTCTTATACAACTTGACTTCATATTGTAAAGGTTTAAAGTGGAAAAAAAATACAGAACTTTGAGTTAAAGAGAAATAACAATATTTAGTAATGTTCCTTATCCTTATGTTTGAGCCAAAATCAAATTTCATTCCATTATAGTGTATGATTATTTTTTCTGCAAATATGTATCAGTTTTCAAAAGATAACAGATGCAAAGCTCCCAAGTTCTTACAGATTCTGCCTCAGTACCTCCCAGTAAAGCTGTGATAGTAGCAGACAAGAAAGTATGTTTAAAAAAAAAAAGAAGTCTCCAAAATTTTCTTGAAGGTGTCAGATGGCAAGTTACATACAGTGGTATTTGTGTTTTGTTTGGGTGTTTTGGGTTTTTTTAAGAAAACAAGAAGGTTGTGCTTGTCATGGAATATTTATTGTCCACATTTAAAAAGCAGCTTCATACCACTCAAATATACTTCTGGTACCATAGAGGATAAAGATTCATGGCACACAGTGGATTCCTTCTTTTACTGCCATTTTTGCTTTTTCCTCTAGAAAGAATTGATTTCTGAATTAAAACTCTGTGCTATTTAAGTTGAATACATTTCTGTATTAGAAAGTTAAATTAGTTTTGAACTCATAGCCTTGGGTATTTGTTGCAGTAGGGTTTTTTTCCACTTTAACTGAATCTTCTTAAGCTATTGAAACAAAATGTGTCACCTACCAACCTTTCCTGGTGTTTAAAACCAAAAAAAAGCTGGGCTTGAATTACTGCCGTGGATGAAAAGGGAAAGCTGACAGTACATGAAGCGTTGTCTAATCTATCAGATATGTAAAGAAGGTTATACAAACTTTGCCAGAGTCTACACAGGATGAACGTGAATAGACAACATGATGCAGAGTCTGACTTAGTCTGCTTATCATGGTAATTTAAAAACGTTTTAGAAATTTAGCTGTCTGATCACTTAAGCACCCTTTACATAAAAATTGCACCAAATTTTTTCTTCTACCAGTTTTCATGGTCTGCTGACTCCTGCTTTTGTCATGTACAGACATGCAAACAATAAGCATCTGCAACTCCAGGTAACTTCAACAGGTTTTGAGGTGCGTGGGTTTGCAAACCTGACTGTTATTCTCTCTAGTCTGTACGGACTTACAGACCTATCTTTAGATATTGTTATTATTGAAAAAATTACTTAAACTGATACCTGTCGTGAAATTTTCTTTTGAAAAATATTAAGTATATTAAATACTCTAGAAATTATTGGCCCTTTTTTGTGTCCTTAAGCATTTGCATAACCGAGTTCCTCAGAGTCCAAAGTGTTAGCTTCACTTACGACAAAGATGTTACCTAAAAAAATTGGTCCTTGTTTGCTGCATCACCAAGAAAACTCTGCAAGTTAAATATAAGACTTTAATTGTTTATTGTGGATGCAAGTATATTTGCTGACTCTCCTGCCTCTGACTTTAAAAATCCATTGGGAGGAATTTGGAAAAAAATCTTACTTGCAGGTAGCTCCAACCTAAGGATTCCTGTACAAGTGCTACTCTCCAAACATTGCTTCCTATTGTGTATATATGGGGCACGTATAGTTCAAGAGGCTTCCTGTCTTCCATGGAATATTCTTTTCTTGCCAAGTGCAATAGGTTGATAATTTAAAAGAAATCTCAGGTCTGTAAAATATGTGGAATTTTTGTTATAAACATGAAATAATTTTGCTGTAAACTGCTGTAAAACAGTTTTGGATGAAAGCCATTTTCTCTGGCAGTGAAGGTATAAATAGTAGATGTTAGCATTGTGGTTTGTTTTTTTTTTCCCCAGAGTTTTCTTAAATACTCTCTAGTTAAAAAATTTAAACAATGAAGATGAATCTATATGTATTGTTAAGTAAATCATATGGATATGTGGTATTTTTCATGGCTTCCCAGTGCAATATACATTTAGCAACTGTATTTGAATTATTTAACTTGGAGTGGTTTACAATACTGATCTGTGAGAGGACTCGTTTAAGATTTTGATGGACTGAAGTTTCTATGGTAAGTGCAGCGAAGGAGATAAATTGTTAAATTTTAGGATTTGAGGTTGCAGACGTAACACCTTTGGTATCATTCCTCAAAGATATTCTGTATGACTTAAAACAATAAACAGAGTGCTACTCTTGTCAAAATTGTTGGAAATGAAGTTCCAGTCAGGCTTGGTTTTATAGCATGTAATTTCTGTTTTTCTTGAGTAGTTTTATTCTTAATTAATCTTGATGTTCCCTGGTAAATGTGCTAAAACAGCAGTTTGTAGGAGTCTTGAGTAGGTGATTGTTTTTCCTTCTCTAAAGCAGTCTGCATTCCTCAAATAGGTTAAGACCAAACTAGTAGGCTACTCCAAATGTTTCCAGAGCACGTTTGTTTGATCCCAAGATATTTCTGATATAGTGGTCAAGCTTCCTTTTTTTTTTTTTTTTTCCTTTCTTATTTAGGAATCCCTGTCTCCCAAGTTTGCCTTAGTAAATGATACAAGACCAGGCAGTTACAAGCTATAATGTTGACTGTGTTTTTGGCATGAGTAATGGCTTTCAATACCCTTGGAATCGCTTTTGGTGGTTAGTCAGGTATCAAATTAGGAGGTTTAATAAAATAGATACAGATGAGTGACATCAAGGCAAAAGTTTTGGGTTGCAGATGGTGTGTCTTTTGGGATGAGATTTATGGAAGCTATACTCCAAAAAACAGGGTAGGCAGCTTTTTCAGGTTGACTCTCTTCATTCGGGGTCCGGTGGAAACTGCAAGTTTCTTGCTAGATTCATTGAAAGAGAAGCTGTTTGTACAGACCTACTGAGTAGGGTAAAACCTGTGCTGGGGAAGTTTGCCAGGCTGAAATTTTGGTCAGCTTGAGGAGACAGACTCCAAAATAGTTGGTTTGTGCATTCAGAGGTATGAGTTGCTAGGTTATGTGTAAGAGATTAAGACTGGATCTCTGTAACATAGATGACTGGTGACTATTATTTTTTCTTTTTCCCTTCCCCTCCCAGTTCTCTCGTCAGTTGAAAACAGAGGCAAAATGAATGCTGATCCATTGCTCTCAGAAACATTGACTTTTCTCCTCTTCTTGGCATTTGAAAGGAAGAGAGCTGTTGGTTAGGAAAGAGTAATGTTAAGAAGTAACAAAGGATTAGCCTAGGCCTTTGGTATGGTTTTCTGCAAAAAAAAAAATGTAGTTGTTTAGGAAAATGATTACATGTACAAGTAAATATTCTGCAGACTTGTATTGAAGGGATAACAGACCAATGCACTAGTCTTAATTTGCTGTTGAATCCAGTAGTGGTCAAAAGATGAGAGTGAAGGGAAGTTGTTCCATCAGTACTGACTCAGATGTTCTGTATATTGCAACGGTAAGTGGTTTTTGAGATCTGCAGTATTTTAAATGTTGTTTGTCATATAAAACGGGAATAAAAATTGTATCAGGATTGAGAAGTATTATCTAGTCTCTTGAAAAAAATGGGGCCGATCCATTTTATTTATAGTGTATATACGTTTAAACGTATGTTGGAGAGAACAGGAGAAAAAACAAGTGTGTGTGCATGTATGTGACCCTCTATCTTTTGTTTTTCATGTATAGACTTTCAAGCTTAGCTAGCTTTTTCAGATGGGCTTCTGCACTCCTGGCTCTGCAGAAATTTGAGCTTGCTCTGGAGTTACCTGTCTTAAGGGCTTTGAGTTTCTGAGCACATTACTTCATGTGGACAGTGAAAATTTTCTTTGATTCTGCATGTGAGAACTTATACACTAATGTGAAGTTGTTTAGGGTAAGGCCTGAATTCATGTGAAAGCTAAGCATAATGTACAATGAGGAATCTCATTGATTTAAATATTTTCTTAAAGTTAATTAATCTTTACTGGATTGGGACTGAATATTGGCAAAATTAGTTTAGGGATGTGTGGAAAATTATTTTCTACTGATGTAGAACATTATTTAAGCACCCTGACCACTCCGCCCTCACTCCTTCCCCCAACACAATAAAGACTCAAACAAACAAAACCCAACCCCAAAAGTCTACCAGTTTGCATCGGGATAAAGCATTGTGTGTCTAAAAGACTTAACTAAAATATTCTCCATCAGACTGTCTGGTTGAGTAGAGAGATGTTTCTGTCTACAGGTAATGGGAGTAGAGGTGTTGGAGGGGAAAACAAACAAACAACTTCCTGATGTTAATCATGAGTAATTAAGAGTCTCTTTAATTTTGACCCAAAGTTAGAAAATTTGCCTGTAACATAAGCCTTGTCAGAACTGGTATAGTCCCATGAAAAGTTTTTATTCTGACAAATCAAGACTTTCTCAAAAAGATGGCTTAGCAGAGTTGCCTATAATGTCAAAATTCTGTTCCCATTCTGGTCAATGTGCTAGCTCTGCAGTGTTAACGTATGTGCCTTCTTAAAAGCACCCCTTGGACTTTAAAAGACTGTCAATTTAGTCTATTTAATGTTTGACCTTCTGTTTCAAGGGAAACAAAAAATTAAAATCGTTCTATGAGATTAGACTGAGATAATGCTCTCTGTACAGGTGTGTTTATATATTTGACAGTACTTCAGGCACAGCCATGTCTACTGTTTCCCATATATGGATAGGCTTTAAACCATAATGAAGATAATTAATTTACTCCTTGTCCTTTCTGGGCCTCCTGCCAGTGAAAATGGAATGAAAATACTTTCAATAAAGTATATTTTACATTCTCACTTTCTCAAATGCAGAGCTTTGGTTGCTTTCTGCAGTGGGTCCTAAGACCTTGGGAGGAGCAGCCAGGCTGAATGGACAATGAGGCAGCAGGCACACACTGGCTGCCACTTCTACTTGACTGATCCAGGTTCTGCTGCTGGAGTGCGTTCCAGGGGCAGCCGCGTAATTATAACAGGTACCCTGTGAAGATTTCCCCACTCTTTAAACAGTAAGAAAGGAAGTCCTCTTGCTCTGTTTTTTTTTTTTTTTTTTTGGTTGGTTGATTGGGTTTTTTCCTCCCCTCTAGTTTGTTGTGTTGTGCTGGCTTGTCTGTAAAATACTTCACTGATTGGATCCATTTTACTGACCACAATAGACTGATATTCAGTAGCAGATACCGTTTGACATTCTGTACGTAAAATTGTTGGATTTGAGGTTGACAGTGATCCTAACCTAATCTTCCTATATGTGGTCTGATACAGGTACAAACTTTAAGTGGGGAATGTTTGTCCTCTTAGCTTTAAAACTCTCTTAACTTTGTTCAGCAGTTGACAGGCTAGTTTATAAATCACAGAGTCAAAAGGAGGAAATAACTTAATGGAGATAAGGGAAATAAAATACATTGAAATAAGGATTGCAATAGAAATAATTTGGAGTTGTAATACTGGAAAAGAGCCTTGTTTTTGCATGTTGTGCTCCTGAGAAACCTGATAATATGTGACTTTTCTGTTGCTATCTTTTATGAAACACATTTTCTGATTCTGAAACCAATTTCAGAATCAGTAGTGAAGCGTTAAATACTGTAGTATTGTTTTAGTTGGGTTCATTAAGGTGAACACGTGAGTAGCTCTGTTTAAAATAATCTGTCTTTTCGTGCTTAGAGTTTTGGGAAAGTGAATGGGACTTCTGCCCACACACACACAGTCCCTCCTGTCCTTGCAAATTTGATTGTGTTTAACGGAACTTTAAACAATGATTGGAGTACTTACAAATGAAGATGCAGGCAATGGAGAGCTTGTCTACTTAATATTATTAAAGCTGTCTTATGATAGGTGTTTACGCAAGTATAAATAGTGGAGAAATAGACTTTTCAAACAAAAGGAGTACTTGGATTTGTTTTCACGTTAGTTGTTCAGAGGCAGTTTGAATTCTGTCTTGTATCCCTCAGAAGTGGCTTTTTTCCTCACTTCAGAATATACTGAATAAATCCAGCGTAATTATTCACTTTCCAAGTATTAATAGTTTTTCAGAAATTTTATTTCAAAAAAAGAAAAGATAATAAAATTAATTTTTTTTTTTAACTTTGTGGATTAAGTTACTTCTGTGTTGTACTAGCTTTTGTCTGCCACTGAAAGACTCGGTGCTTAACACTTTGTCTATTTAATACTACATAAGCCAATTTAATTTTTATTAGTAAGTGGGATGTAAATTGGACTTTGGTTTAAAAAAGACAAAAAAATATTATTGCAACCTTCTCTTAGAATGCTTACTGCTAATGTTACAATTTAGATATGTCCCATACAATTGTTGTAAAGAACTTCAGCAGCGTTGAACACATATTTTTCTGGGTGAAGTGTTTTTTTGAGGCTTAAACTACAGGTAACTTAACTAATATTAATCTCAGCTGAATTGCATCTTGTTAAATAGGTTTTCCAGAGTATAAATGAGACACAAATATAACTATGTGAGAGTGTATTCCTTATGCTTAATGTATTTCACCTTTAAAACAGATTCCCAAGCATGTATGAGTGAAGTATATTGTTGCCACTTACTTAGTAGGGACCATATAATAGGTGGATGCTAGGCCCAGCGTCCATGTGATGAACAAAATTTATTTGCAATGAAATATGAAATAAAATGTAAAATTATATAGCTAAACAGTCCCTTGTTGCTTGCACATACCTGTTTCACAGCCTGCAAACAGTACAAGCTGCATTTCCCAGTGATGTAAAATACAGGATGTTACAGCTGGGTGGCTAGAGTCCTCATTCATGGTGTAAGATAGCCAAGTTTAATTCTCCATTTCAGTCCTTTCTGGATGAGGACTACTCAGGACATCAGTCTTTTGGCTGCACTGTACTACAGAAAATTTCCTATTCCTCCTTTTAAAGCTGTTACGTAGAAGATTAACAGAGCTGAAAAAGAAAGGGCTAGAGATGGTATGTTTTCTCATCCTGATGTACTTAAGCCACTGCCTTGGAGAGAGAGAGAACTTGGCACTGACGTTCTGGCCTGGTTCATTCCGCATCTGAAACTGTTGCTGCACATTTTAATCAAGAAGAAGTGAGAATTTCCCTTCCTCGATGGCTAAATGACCACTATCCCAGTTGCTAGAATTTGTAGTTTGACACCCATTGGTGCAAGGTCCTTATGTGATCCAAAGGGTTACTGTGGTCATCCTTCCACTTCTCATGATATCCATAAGAAGAAGTGGTTGCCACGGTGTTCTTATGCATCATGATTCTGTGAGGTGATGACAGACAGTTTTAGAACATGCCTAAGGAGGCAAGTGGTGTAGCCATGAGGTAGGCATTGATACTGTTCTACTAACACTTATAGTACTGCTTTTATATGGAAAAAAATAAGGCTAAGGGCTACTGAAGAGATTTTAATTTTAAAAGCCCCAACCTTTGAAATTTTTGTACTTCCTAGATTAAGTAGCTTTCTGTAAGTAAAGGGGAGAAGAGTTTTGATGAACAACATTTTGAGTACAAGATTCTCCTATCTGAGGAGTCTTAAAGAACCTAACTCTTCTGGTATGACCTAAGTACTTACAACTTCTGTTGATTTTTAGAGGATCTTATTTTTAGGGGAGCTTAGTGGAAAAAAAAATCTTAACTTGGACAAAAATCAGATGTTTTATCTCTATTTTAGGTAAAACTGGTGGTAGTTCTGGCCTTTCCAGTTTGTCAAAATGTACTTTGCTTTGAATTGTATTTTTGGAAAGCAGGCCATCAGCCTCAGATCTGTTGTGTTGCAAGCAGAATGTGGTTGGACTTGTGAGAATACTACGTGCCTCACTGGAGACACCTGTTTAGCAAACTCAGAGTTTGTGTCATGTAAAGGTTAAAATCTGTGCAGAAATACTGTTGGTCTGTTTGTTAGTCTGAAAATATTTTCTTTCCATGTTGCATTTCCGTTAATGATGTAGAATGAATTTTGAAGGGTGATTTAGGTTTGGGGCTTGGTTTTGGTCTTTTTTTGTTACCCTTCTCTGTAACTGTGGCATCTTGCTCTTTGTTTGTGATTTGGGCTGTTTTATTATTTTGTTTTGTTTCCCCCCACGTTTTAAAGTCCTTTTGATACGTCACTGATGGATCTTCTATGTGTCATCCAGCTACCTGATACATCTTTGTACTGTAAGATGGGTGATTCATTCACTTACTGCTTTGATAAGTGAAACAGTTGGGCTGAAAAGACTTTCTAAAATACCTGCTGAATTGTAAAGTTTTAAAGAAATTTAGGAAGTTGAATTATGACTAAGTAGAGCAGAGTGATGGAAGGTATCCTGAAAGGCTGGATATGTCTCCACAGAATGATGAAACCCAAGGTCTTATGTTGCTTATTTCTTTATTGTCAGCAAACCCCTGAAAGAGACCACAAGCTTTAACTGGTCTCCTTCAGTGAGTCAGTGGAGTCACAGTAATTTGGTTCTGTTGTCATACATACATGGAGGAGATTACAGATTTAAATAGGTAGGTATTCACTCAAAATTTCAACAGGTCACGCACCACCCGCTCATCATTCTATCTTAGGGAAGTTCAGAATTCAGGTTTGAGTTAAATGACCTTACTTTGGCCTTATGGTGCATATTATTCAGCTTATGAATCCGTCTAAAGATGTATAAATTGAGCTCTCAGTGTTCTGGCTCGTGAAGCGTTGAATAGAGCATTAAATGCCTGCACATTAACATTTAAGCATCAGATACAGAGGCGGCAAAAATTCCCTCAGCGAAGCCAATAATTCTGTCTGTGAGAATTTGGAGTTTAATTAGTATACTGTAAGTAAATTATAGGATCATACATTTTAAAGAGTGATGGAGAGTAGAATGTACATTTTTGTCCCATATGTGAGGCAAGGAAAAGAATTGCTCAGTCAACTCTCTAGACTTTTCTCAACTTCGAGTTCTTGAACTTTTACTCTAATGAAATAGTGTCCTATGTTTCTTTTGTAAATACTTCAGACAAAGGATATAAAATGATTTTTCTCAATAATCCTGTTGTTCAAGAGGGAAAATATAAAGGGTTTTCCTCACTGATAGATATTGTCTAGGACTATTTTAGTGGTTGTATTTTAAATTTTCAAGAAAGTGAAATTGCTAGGGGAACTTGCTGATCGCTTTGAAATAAAGACTCAATGGACATTTTTAAAAATTTTGTATATGTTTTTTGCTAGTGTTATGTTACCACAGTGGATACCTTTCTCTGTAACTTCTGATTAGCAGTTAAAAAACCAAATCATAGTGACAAACCACTTTTACTTCTAATGAACAAAGATGGAATCTTAAGGATTGGAGGTTAACATATTTTTTTTTCTGTTACAATGAAGTCTCTGTGGAGCGTGGAATTGTTTTATGCCACTTTCCTCTGTGATTTTGGAGTGAACTAGCAGTTCACAACTTGCTAGTCAAAATACCAGTTTTACAAATATGTGCTATAAAGGCCCCATTGGCTAGATAATGTAGCTTGTGAGGTGTTTGAAAGTGAAACCTAACTTTTAAAAAACCAATTCTATGCATGTGCCTTTAAAGCTCTTCTGATATGTTGCTCAGGGATTTTGTTTCTGTTCCTCAAGAAGAGAGTATCCCACGTTTTACCTTAAGGAAAGCATAGTTGTTATTATTATCAGTCATACTTGCTTAGTGCTACATGGTGTAAGTGCTACTTCCTCTCTTTTCATTTTCATGTCAGATGAATTGGACAGTCAGAAGCAAACATGGTGATTGTAACAAATTAACAGCTTGTAATTTAGGAAGAATGACAACATTAAAAAAAAATTGCTTATGTCAGCAGGTAGTATAGTGAAGTATGGGAACATCCTGTGTAAACCCTTATAGTTTTCATCAAATGTATGGTATGAGGCTTCTTTTTTGATACTTTTCCTGTATTCTCCTTCTTTCTCTTACAGTTTCTGTACTTGCTTCTTTTCTTCTCTAGCGTTATTTTCCTGGGTGCAGACAAGCACATACTCGTGTTAAAACTGAGTGGTGTATTTCTGTATTGTCTGTTTGTTACATGCTCTGCATACTGCAGGGTAGATCCGTGG
Source organism: Urocolius indicus (assembly GCA_013401255.1). NCBI lineage: Eukaryota > Metazoa > Chordata > Aves > Coliiformes > Coliidae > Urocolius > Urocolius indicus. Next base: position 158,548 of record WBNH01005995.1, read on the forward strand.
TGGAGGCTTGGCCTGTGGAGCTGAATGTCTCTTCTGACAGCATTGTAGGAAAAATCATTCATGATAACCTGTTTTGTGTGTCTTCATCAAAATATCTCTGGCAGCAGGCTCTTTTTCAGCTGGCTTTGTTCTTGTTTCAGAAGTTTCACATAGTGACAGTGTTTCTCTGCTTGCTGTAGAAATAGAAGCCTGAAGTAGCCCAACATAAACTTTGAAAATGAAACCAACATAAATACAAGTCAATATGAAGTGGTAATATTCAGCTTTTGCATGTCTGCTAGGTGTTTCCTTTCCTTTTTGGGAAGAATTGGAAAACAGTTTCTCACAATTATGTTATTTAGTCACTAATATTAAAAGAATTGCTGACCACAGAAGTCTCTTTGACTGGTTTATTTTTTCTTTCTGGCATATGCTTTAAATGGATGGGCAGCATTTCTAAAACTGCATTTTGAGGTGCATCAAGATTCAGAAACAAACTGTGTTTAGAATTAGGTTTTAGTGCCTGTATCCATGCAATTAGATAGGTTATGTTCTTTTCAATACATGTTGCAGCATTTAGGTATTTGTGCGTACTTGTTCATAAAAAGCACAGCAGTTCTTTTTTTCTCCCCCGAGTGTCTTTCCTTTCTTCCTTTCATTTTCACTGTATTAGTTTAAAACAAACTTCTCAAGGAGCAGGCATAGAATTTTTTCCTTAATAAAGATAGTTTATTATTTTAAATTGTATACTGGTTCCTACAGGTAACATCAGAAAAATCTTAGAGCAAAATTATTTTCAAAATTATTATCTTTTACAGAACATTATATTGATCCTTATTGCTAATTGAGAAGCGGGCTTGTAGACCACTGTAGTCTTACAGTTTTTCAGACTGCTAACATAACTGAGTTTAAGAGAATTGCTCAAATTTCATCCATAAGCATAAAGTCCTTTTTATGCTGAAGATACCACTTTACCTTACAACTCAGCAGAAACATTTTGGTGTCTCTGCCCTTTGTTAGGATAGAGAATTGGGGCAGACCCTTACTTGGAAAATAATTCTCACACATGGTCTCCCAGCAAAGTTACATTTCCATATGAAAATAAACTTAATTTTTGCTGACAGACAGTCTACTTAAAGGCTGATTGCTCGAGTCTTGTAAAACAAACAGAAATTAAAACTCAGCCTGACTGCGCATCATTCTCATTCTTCATCTGCTTCTGCACAACTCTGTGGGGAAAAATAACACAAAGGTTTATTTGCCATCCATGTCTTGCAATGAAACATTCACATGGAGTGCACGTGTCAGGTTTCTTCAGTGACTTCTGTTTTTTGATTGAGGAAGAGTGTTTCACTTTTTTTTAGTAACTTGGCATGTATTGATCTGTTGCGTTATTTTTTTGTTTGCTCCTTTTCTCCTCTCTGATGGTTCATCAGGGTCTTAGAGACAAGTTGTGGCTTTCTTTTTTTCTCTAGTTTCATGCATGAAAGATTTTGTTAGTGTATTTTATCTGATGTCTACCTGAAAGAAAGTGATCAAAGGTGGTATTTGTGCCAGTCTTCTAGTAAGTGTATAACAAGTACAGTCTGCTTTGTTCCCTGTTTAGGTGTCGATTCTCAGTTGGTTACTGTTCTGGCTGTCATCCATCCAGCTCACCAGAAGTTCCTACTTGAACGGCAACATTAGTATCATGAAGTTGTATGTGTGCTTGAGCTGGTGCCAGCTGATATCTACTGGTGCTGGTTTCAGTTTAATATACCAGGTTAACGTGTCAGTGGTAGCTCCGGAGCAGACATGCATCCCAGTCAGCCATCCTTGCATAAGGGAGATGTAACCTTGAGTGAGGAATGTTAGTGTTAGTAACTGGTTTTGGCTATTGTAGCGATGAGATATTGTAGTTACAACACAGAAGAACTGTAATACAGAGATGCCATTTAACACTCTTCAGTTACTCCCCAGAGGAAAACTACCAATCAGATAGAAATATTCTGTCCTGCAACCAAATATGGGAAAGGAGAGCAGGACTTACTGCAAGCAGCCATGGATTAAGTAGTTTAAATAAAAAAAAGTCAGAGAAATTCAGATGGTAAAGGACATCCTTTTTCAACAGAGGCAACAGTCAAGGTATTCAGACTTATTCAATGGTTCTGTTCCTGGATTTGCATACAGTTAATTCCACTAATAATGTTGAAGAAAAAGTGCTTTTTGTCAAGTTTTCATTATTATTTTATCTGGCTTTTCTACTCATTACCAAAAGCATACCTTGCTTATTCTCTGGTAAAGGTTGCTAATAGTGATTAGGGTTACTCTGTATGTTGTTAGAACATTAGTGCCCATGAACAGTTTTCCCTTTAATGTTTGCAAAAGGAGGAAAATTTAAAAAAGAAATTACAAGATTACTGTTGGGATTTTTTGTTTGTTTGAAGTTGTCATCTGTGTAATAACTATTAAATTGTGTTGGCCTCTAGAGAAGCTGACACTGCTTTCTTCATCTGTTCAAATCTTAGAGGGTGGAAGTTTAAATTTGCAGTAAATAACATCTATTCAGTGTTTAGGTCTTTGAATAATTATCTTAAAAATAGGAGTCTTAAAGTACTTTTTAAATTTTATAAAGTGCTGTCAGATGAGCTTCTGATTTGTTTTTTGCTTTGTTCCAGTTTTATATGAGGTTGTATATCTGAGGTCCTCCACACTTGCTAGAGAAACAGATAGGCAGTCTTACACTGAAAGTTTAGCTGTTAGCAAGCAAGCAACTACTAAAACCATCTCCCATTTTTTGTTGTTTTCTGAGTGTAATAGTATGCAATGGAATTTAGATTACTGTTCATACTAAAGAGTAATACAATGTAGGAATTTTTATGAAGCTCAGGCAAACTTGTCACCATCTTTAATGTGTTAATTGCAGGTATAGTGAGAAAGCCGAAAGCTGCCATATAGTGTATGTATTCTATCAGAAACTGATGATGTTGTAAATAGCTGTTTAATTTCTCATTACTTAAGGAGTATTTGATGTATAGTTTTTGTACTCATAGACTGAAACTGCAAGTACATGACAGGAGATATCTTGAATCAATATTTTGTTACTGATTTGAAGAACGACACCAAACTCTGTGGTGCAGCCAACACGCTGGAGGGAAGGGATACCATCCAGAGGGACCTTGACAGGCTTGAGAGGTGGCCCCATGCAAACTTCGTGAAGTTGAACAAGGCTGAGTGTAAGATCTGCCACAGGGATTGGAACAATCTCAAGCACAAATACAGGATGGGTGGCAAAGGGCTTGAGGGCAGCCTTACAGAGATGAACTTGGGGGTGTTGGTGGATGAAAAACTGAATATGAGCCAGAAATGTAGGCTTGCAATACAAAAAGCCGATGGTATCCTGGGCTGCATCAAAAGAAGCATGACCAGCAGATTGAGGGAGGTGACTCTTCTCCTCTGTTCTGCTCTTGTGAGACCCTACCTGGAGTATTGTGTCCAGCTCTAAGGTCTGCAGTGTAAGGACATGGATTTGTTGGAGCAAGTTTAGAGGAGGCCCACAAAGATAATCTGAGAGCTGGGGCATCTCTCCTATTAAGGCAGACTGGGGTTGTTCAGCCTGGAGAAGGCTCTGGGGAGACCTTATAGCAAATGTATGGTACCAGAGAGGCCTACAAGAAATCTGGAGAGGGACATTTTATCAGGGCAGGTAGTGATAGCGCAACAGGTAATGTCTCTAAGCTCTACAGTGCTCTACTGTTACATTTTATGGAAATAAATGAGCAGGTAAACACGTATGTTAGGAAAGTCTAAGTTAACTGAAACATCATTAAGGATTCCAAGCCCTTTTTGTGATAGTAATTTTATTAAACTTTTTGAAAGCAGTTCTTTCTCAACCATGAGTTAGATTTTGCTGTATGTCTTCAGTATCATAGAATCATAGAATGGTAGAGGTTGTAAGGGACCTTTAGAGATCACCTAATCCAAACTCCCTGCAGAAGCAGGTTCACCTAGATCAAGTCGCATTAGGAACATGTTCAGGTGGGTCTTGAAGATCCCCAAGGAGACTCCACAAACCCTCTGGGCAGCCTGTTCCACTGCTCCACCACCCTCACAGTAAAATAGTTTTTTCTCATATTTAAATGGAACTTTATGTTTTCTGTCCTAAAAGTTAATGCTGTTTTACTTACATAGTAATGTATTCTGGCAGCATTGTTTATGGTGTTTGTCTTGGGAAATGAGTGCGCCTAACCAAGAAGTTTGAAAAAATAAATAAAGGACAGAAAAATACAAATAAACTTTTTGTTGATCTCCTTTTGCAAACATTGCACTGAGATAGCTTTGTGATTATAGTCCATAAATATATTGTAGTATCAAACTGAAACTACTATGCAGTGTTAAATAATCAAACTGGATTTGCACAAACTGCCTTTTTAACAAAAACTAATAATTTTTCACAAATTGGTGCTGGCCACTATAATAACAGTTAACATATATGATCACATGACCTAATCTTCAAATTTCTGAGAATCAATCTGTAAAGTTTTAGATTTAATTCTATTTGCTAATAATTTCACATTTGTATATTATTAATAGAAATTGCTCTTCAAAATGAGGTGAGCAAATTTAGTTTTTATTATTTTTATAAGCATAAAGGGAACCATGGGTAGTAACCTGCTAGTCTGCTAACGTGTTATTTTTTTGTCCAGAGGTCTGTGTTTTGTCAACCTGCATAATTTTAAAGATCCTAAGATACAGAATTTGTGATGAAAGTTCATAAGCCAGAGTTTCATTTTGCCTGTAATTCTGTGTGTTAACATCTCATTCCTTTTCTGGATCTGATTAATCTCCTATTTTCCATCTGTATATTCCATGTATTTCAGTGTACATAGTCACCAGGCTTTGGGAGTGCACTAGCATAGTTAAAAGTCTGCTTATAGTTGCAAATACCCACCAGGAGAAATTCTAGAGGTGTCTCTAGTTAGACTGTCTGAATTCACTGTACAGCAGATGGCACTGGAAGATCATGAAGTGGGAGACTTCAGTGGTGTTGTAATTAGTACAAAGTACTAGCAAAGCTGTTGAAATGCTGAGGGTTGCGAAGAAGTTGCATAGCTCATATTAATGTATTCCAGTGAGGGGTGCATGCTGGACTCTTCTGCTTCAGCTCCTCTAGATGTAGACTGTGGAAAATTCTACACTTGCAAATATTGCAGAATTACTGACATTCTTTAAGTACATGCAAAAACAGAAGACTATCTGGATCAATTAAGGTGTTTGACTTCAGAGTGTATTTGCTTCCTCCGGTCTTGGATAAAGTATGTGCAAGAGATGTCATAAGGTAGACAGAGTGGTTGAGTAGAGTAGAGTGGTTGTCATATGGAAGACTTGTTTAAAGGCTTGCTCTCACTGTAGGTGTGTTCAGTTTACTTCAGAAAACTTTGACTTGGCCTGCCATTCTCTAGATTTTTATGATCTTTCCTGGATGAATGAGCTGAGCTTCTGGATATATGCATGTTGTTTGTGATTTATATTTGAACTATGAGCCTTTATTATTTATTTCCATGAAATGCTGCAGGTAATGAGTTGTGCATTTGGACCATTATGTATTTTGCTTGATAAAGATACTGGCTACTAAGGTAGGCTGACATCTAAACCATTCAAAATTCTGAGCTTCCCTAAGAAAAAAAATGTTTTTTTTTTTACTTTGACTTTGTATATTGCCATAGAGATTTATCAGTTATTGGATTTCCATTTGTAAAAACCCCACATTTTGATATGGAAAGGCTAGTAAGTGTTGAAATCCTGTTCTTTCAAGTGGCTTGTTTAGTCAGTTACGGGGAAGCTGAAGAAATGTTCCTTCAACCCAGTTTTAGGTAACTAATTATTTTGAAATGCAACAATAAAAAAAAAAATTTTGAACCATTTTGGGGCTCTATATGTCCTCTTTCCCCAGTCAGCAGTGTGATAATGTTCTTTAATTTTCTTCCTGGCCTGGAAGACAGATTTTGCTCTGTTTCATGCATACATTTTAGGGTTACTTCCCCCAAGGTTGGAGAAATGTATCTGGGTAAATTTGAAATAGTATCAGCTTGTAGATGTCAGTCAGAAGCAATTGGAGAACATTGTGGATTTCACAAGTGGAGCTAATATGAAGATTCTCTGGTTTCTGGTACTACATATGCAAAGGCATCGTTAAATTGATCCAATGAGCAAAACACTCTGGCTTTGTCAGTTTAGGAGCAACATAGACTCCCCAAGTCATGTTTTTTCAATCATTTTGTAGGTTCATTTAGTTACAGGTGATGAAAAGAGTACTATAAATTCTTAATATGACAAAATCCAAATGGTTTAGAAATAGAAGGTCAACAAAGCATTTTGAGTCTACTTTTAGTTGTCATGTAATGCTTTCTTTATCTTTTTTTGTAATTACTTTTTCAGTTGTTCTGGTATGCCAAACTTAAGGCATATAAAATCCAATAAATGTGTTCTGCTCATGTTTGGTTTTCAGTACTTCCACATTTCCCAATTATTCTAAATATACATGTCTTACATTAAACATCAGTGGTTTAAAACATGAAATTTCTGAGTTCTGAGTGTATTTGTCAGAACAAAAAGAGGATAAAAGTAGTGTGTTAACCTTTGAAAACACATATGCGTGTCTCAACATCGCCTTCAGATTGTGCACGTGGAACATGTTTTTAAAGCTGTCAGGACTCCTGGTACCATAGGAGTTGTGTTAAAAGTGGAAAATAAAGCAGTGAACCTGTAATAAAATACTGGTCCTGATTTTTAAGGTTTTAGTATTCATTTGTAGGAAGAGTTGGTTCTTTTTTGTTTGCTTTTTAGGAAACAAGGGTTTTGGGCATGTTTATTCTTTGCTGATGACAAGTAAATCAGTTTACAGGCAGTAGAAAAACCTTTTATTTTCTCCCATTGAGATAAAGAAAAGTACTATTTCGTTAGGGAATTAATAAAAGGAAATGGGAAGAGCTGAAGATACTCTAAAGATGGACTTGGGAAATTTTGGAGATTATGTCAAAGACGGAACAGGTCTTTGTGGTAGGGTGATGCAGGTAGTGTAGGGAATTTGAAGATAGGACTGGGGTAGAAATGCAAGTAAATCAGGTTTTAGTACTTTTGCTGTTTATGACAGTGGTGTTCAACACACTAGCAGTAGGACTTAAAATTTTCAAGGCATTTTAAGGTTCAGAATCCTTAGATGCCTTGCATTGTCTTTTAGTTTGCTTTGGATATGATCCTTCAGACCACAAAAGTTGGGCTGGGTAAGAGTAATAGTCAATAGACTGCTGTTTGATTATTGTTACCGTTCTCCTTATATGCCTTCATGTAATTTTTTTTATCTATTATTTAAGAAAATAATTTTATTTAGTTGATAAAACTTACTTCAGCTCATGTCACTATTTTTATTTTGCTCTGTTTCTTGTGTTGTGATACCGTGGGAGAAAAGTGGGAAGTGTGTACATAAGGGCTGTATTATTTTCCCTTCAGTCCTCCAAGCTTGGAAGATGTCTTGAAAGATTCTTAGGTTCCTCCAAATTAGCCTGGAGCCAGCTTTTCTGCTGCAGTTTGTGCTGTTAATATCACATGTAGAATAAATAAGGCCTTCTGCAAACAGTAGTACCTGCTTCTGTTGCAGCAGCCACTTCCCTCTCTTCCCTTTTCCCTCTGGTTCTTCTCTGCAGAGCTGCTTGCTTTGGGAGGCCTAACTAAAGTTTAACAACAAGCAGACAAAAAACACAAAACAGACAAACAGCCGAAAAGTCAAATGTATGGAGGAGGTAGGCACCTGACTCTGAAGATGCCAGATGGGAACAGTTGGCTGGGACTTCAGCAGATGTGTCTGCTTGTCAGAGATGCTGGAGGAAGAAAATGTCTAATAATACTAAGGAAGGGAAAGCCTGTGATTTGTCTTTCTCTATGCCTAAAACAAGAGTTTGGAAATCAACTTTTCATAGAATCAATTAAGTTCAGGAGGGGACTTCTATGACTTGCTCTAAACAGATGTTACTTTTCTCTTAATGTCTTGATTTTTTCACTAGAATTAGTTTTCCTACAATTTTGTAACTATTTGAATATTCCTTAACTTGCCTGTGTAAAGAAGTATGAGCTTTTAAGGCCAGATTTTTAAGACAAATCACAGTTTAACCTGGATGTAGGAATCCTGTTATTTAGGATCTCTTCTATAGTTTCATTTTCTACAGTTATTTTTGTGAGGGATTTTTTAGGAGCCTTCTGAAAGAGTGGGGTGGTTCTGTACTTGAAAATTTTATATATGTCCATTAAAACACGTGCCTATGAATGTGATCTGGTGTGTGTGTATATTTAAAAAATGGTATGCTAAAAGCAGAAAAAAGTTGTAGAAATGTCCAAGGCAGATGTAGTAGGTTATTTTTTTTGACCCTGATTGGTTTCCAAGTTAGCCTCTCTGTATTTACTTTTATTTGATGCCTGTTACTTAAGTAATGCAATTTCTGTTCTGTAACCCTTATGAATAATTTTCAAAATATTTCTTTTGTGAAGTTAATTGTCTTTTATTTGTTTCCAGGAAATGGCTCTTGAAGTTAAATGAGGCTGGATAAAACACATAAATGAAGCAGAAGCTGCTCTGCGTGTGTTAGGGCTACATCACCACAAGCAGTGCTGATCAGCCAGACTTGGTAACTTGTCATAATGAAGAAAATTAGTCTCAAAACAATTCGCAAGTCCTTTAACTTAAATAAAAGTAAAGATGAAAGCGACTTTGTAGTGGTTCAACAGCCATCATTAAGTGAATTTGGAAAAGATGACTCCTTGTTCGGCAGCTGCTATGGCAAAGATTTGGCTAGCTGTGAAGTCAATAGTGAAGATGAGAAAGGAGGCAAAAACAGATCAAAAAGTGAAAGCTTAATGGGTACGTTAAAAAGGAGGCTTTCAGCAAAACAAAAACAGAAAGGCAAAGGCAGCACACCATCTGTAAGCTCTGCAGATGATGACACCTTTTCTTCCTCATCTGCTCCAATAACCTTCAAAGACGTGAGAGCTCAAAGACCTCTGAGATCTACTTCCCTCCGTAATCACCATTACAGCCCTACTCCTTGGCCCCTTCGACCTACAAATTCAGAAGAGACTTGCATCAAAGTGGAAGTGAAAGTTAAGGCCTTGGTCCATTCCTCCAATCCAAGCCCAGCACTGAATGGCGTTCGAAAGGACTTCCATGACTTGCAGTCAGACAGCGTATTCCAGGAACAAAACAACGTGTTAAAAAATACGGAGTCTCAGAACGGGGACTTGCATCTTCATATCGATGAACATGTGCCTGTAGTTATTGGATTAATGCCTCAGGACTACATTCAGTATACTGTGCCTTTAGATGAGGGAATGTATCCTTTGGAAGGATCACGTAGTTACTGTCTGGATAGTTCCTCACCCATGGAAGTTTCAACTGTTTCTTCTCAACTGGGGGGAAATGCTTTCCATGAAGAAGAGAGCCAGGTGGATCAGGATGTAGTCGTTGCACCAGATATCTTTGTGGACCAGACGGTGAACGGTTTGTTGATTGGTACCACAGGAGTCATGTTGCAAAGCCCAAGAGTTAATCACAGTGATGTCCCTCCACTCTCACCTTTGCTACCTCCAATGCAGAATAATCAAATCCAAAGGAACTTCAATGGATTGAATGGCACAGATGCCCATGTGGCTGAAAGTATGCGCTGCCATTTGAATTTTGATCCTAACACTGCCCCTGGAGTTGGGAGAGTTTATGATTCTGTACAGAACAGTGGACCTATGGTTGTGACAAGTCTCACAGAAGAACTGAAAAAACTTGCAAAACAGGGATGGTACTGGGGCCCCATTACACGTTGGGAGGCGGAGGGAAAATTAGCTAATGTGCCTGATGGCTCGTTTCTCGTTCGAGATAGTTCTGATGACCGTTATCTTTTAAGTTTGAGTTTTCGTTCCCATGGAAAAACTCTTCACACTAGAATTGAACACTCAAATGGTAGGTTTAGCTTTTATGAACAACCAGATGTGGAGGGACATACATCTATAGTTGACTTAATTGAACATTCAATCAGGGACTCTGAAAATGGAGCTTTTTGCTATTCAAGATCCCGGCTTCCTGGATCTGCAACTTATCCAGTGAGACTGACAAATCCAGTGTCTCGTTTTATGCAGGTGCGTTCTTTACAATACCTGTGTCGTTTTGTAATACGTCAGTACACCAGAATAGACCTGATTCAGAAACTGCCTTTGCCAAACAAAATGAAGGATTATTTACAGGAAAAGCACTACTGAAAGCTTATGGGAATCTTGCATCTTGCACTTTGGGAATGACAACAACAAAAAGAGATTGAATTACAGTTTACAGACTTACATTGTTATCAAAATCTTTTGCTGCCATAAAAATATTTCTTTCTTTTTTTTTTTGTGTGTGTAAAAAAAAGTAATGCATTTGGATTTATGTTTGTTTTGGGGTTTTTTTGTGTATTTTGGGGGGCTTGTTTTGTTGGAAAGAATGATCTCAAGTTTATTTTTAGAAGTGTGAAATAGCTATCTTTCATCAATGTGCAGATTAATCACAATGTGAATGATAAAATTCTCCTTAATTTCCCCCAAGTCCTTTGCTGCTATCCACTGTGATTTTTATGCATTGAAAGCACATTTCATGTGTATTCAACTATAAGTAAAAGTCAAATGAAACTTGTTGAATGGATTTTTTTTTTCCTTTGAAATAGCCTGTCTTAAAAAAAAAAAAGATCATGGATGAAAACATATTGGTGTTCTAAATTGCAGAATTTGCATCTATGTTTAAAACCATTTCCTCAAGAGATATGCCCTAATGTAGAACTTGTAGACAGAGACGTTTGATGAGAATATGGTTATGCAGCATATCTTTGGAAAAAACCCACCTTTCTCCTGTGCTTTGTATTGTCTGTACTCTTTTTTTGTGTCCGAAAAGGTTGGTTCAGCCTTCCTCTTGTCTCAGCATTTTGTCCTTCTAAAAATGGCCTTTGAAAAAAAAAAAAAAGACAAGTCTATGAAAGTCAGTGTGTAGTACTTACAAGGAGCTTGTGGTGTTTGGGTCAAATATTACCTTTTAAAAATAATGCCATCAGTTAAACGAACATCTAGTGGGTGTCCTGTTTCTGTCATTTTCCCTCTGACCTTCTCTTAGGGGGTGGACGGGCAGGGGAGAATCGCCTGGATTTGTAGGAAGACTATAGGAGTTACTATAATGGGAACATAAATTGACAAGCCATTTTAGTGATGGGGTAAAAATTCTGATAGGACAATTTCTACAGTATATAGTCAAGCTACTTGAAATTTTATAATTTCCCCTTTTCTGCATTTTTTCCTCTTCAGAAATGCAGTAATACACTAATATCCTTTGAACATTTTCTTCCCCCCCCCCACCCTTTTTTTCTTTTTTTCAAATATGTTTTGGGGAGGAATGAACAAGACTGGTAATTTTTTTGATTGAAGATGCTTAAAATACATCTCTAAAGCTCTGTTCTCATAGCCTTTCAAAATATGGGGAAAAGAGGTTTGGATATTCACTGACCACAGAAAATGTTTAAGTTTATTGTCATGAAATATGTTTTTACGTATGAAACACTGAACCAGTTAAGTAAATGTTTATGATTATCTGTCAAAGATTCTGGCATTTAAAAAGCTTACAGTTATTCTAACCTTCTGTAGGGAAAAAAAAGACTTTCAGCGGGGAATACAGGCTCTACACTAATATTTTCATCATGCAAGGTTAATTCATGGCTTTTACCTGTTTTGTTTCATTTGTATCCTCTTGTCGTCCCGTGTGCCCTCAGCCCACTCCCTTTTGCCCTTGATTCTATCATATCTGAGATATTTGTTGAAGGGGTTATAGCTAGCTTGGAGGAGAGGCTTGCTTTGCCTACCTCTGACGCTGCTTTCTGTTTTTGAGTGTCATCTTCCCTGTCTGTAGTGAAAGTGGCTAGTCAGTAAATATCAGCTTAGAAAAGGCTGTTCATCTTTGATACAGCTTTCTTGTTTAGGTAATTTTATTTAATCTAGCCTTTTTGTCCCCTGAAATGAGTCTTTAGTAACGAGTACAGTATTGCTGCAAGGTGGTGCAGTAGCACTACATCTTGGGTTGCCTGAATTGATAGACGAAATTTATATTTTTTTAATTTATTTTTTGACCATAATGTTTAAAAATAAATAAATAAAATAAAATCAAAGGTAGATAAAGTCTGCCTTTGCTTTTAAGAGAGGGAGAATAAGGAAAGTTTTTTTTTTTAGTCTGATAAAATTTTAAAANTGAAACCATGAATTCTGTTTTCTTTTTTTTCCCCTACTGACTAAATTCCTCCCAGCGCCACCCCCCCCCCCCCCCCCAATCCCGAATCAGGATCACTAACTTTATTCAAAAAGGCACAATAACTTGTTGTATGGTACAGTGTTCTGATTCTGTCTGTGGGGAGGAAAAAGAAAATAATTTGTATGGATTTCAGATGCATACTTTTAGAAGAAAACCTCTGGCATTTTCTTCACTTTAAAAATTCTTTCCCCATACAAGCTAGAGGGTCTATGCATTCTACAGAATCTTTGAAAGATTATAGTATATTAAATATTTTCTTTGCCATTTAATACCACTATTGAGTACACTAAACATACGTTTATGCTATGCCACATGCATTAAATTATTAGAGTGAAACTTAAATGTTTGAAGCTATAATATCCAGGTCTTATTGCTGAATTGAAAATCATGCAAGAACACACATACCAAATTTTTTGCCCATGCCTTCAGTTTGTTCACTCACACGTTGATTTTTATTTTTTAAAGAAAACCAAAATGCAACAACTGTGCTTCGGTGATCCATTTTTTTTTAATTGTCTTCCTTGTTGTGTTCATAATCTGTGAAATTAATCAGGTCAAGTTAACTTTGTCATTTTTTTTTCCCCACCATAATGCTTCCTCAAAAGGAATGCTGTCGAGTGGTTGAGGCCTAGGATGTGAGAACCGTATAGCACTTTGCTTCTAAATAAAAAATGGTGGTGATATTTCTACTAAGTCTCAAAAGATTTTAAATCAGTAGTAAATAGACACAAATACTTATTTTTACAGGTTTCATTAATGAGAACCTCATGGTGTTTTTTCATATTGAGGTAACTGGCCAGCTATGTGAAGGAACCCAGAAAAATTACCTTGAAAACATTAAAGATACTTACAATTTCTTACAATAAAGATTAATATAAAAGAAACACAGTAACATTTATGTATGAGAAAATTCAGAAGTACTCGGAGTAACTACAAAAATTTGGTTGACTTCTGCTTCTTGAAAATTAGAGGAACACAGTGTCCTTGACAAATAAAAGGAAGATGATTGAATATATTTTGTGGATTTTTGGAAGTAGTTACCCTAGGAATAAAAGCTAACTGACCATGATCCTTATAGTGTAGAAATATGGGTATTTATTCAGCACAACAGTTTAAAGTTTCAAAAGGTATGCTTTTTATGCAATTGAATTATGGAAAAAAATGCTTTCGAATATGAAACTTTGAAATAAAGCTCCTTTTTTGAACATTTGAAATGATTAACATTATTGATAACATTGTTTTACCAATTAGAAGCATAAAACAACATCTTGTATTTGGAAATAGAAAAATAAATTTGCACAAATTTCTCTGTGTGGTTTTTTTTTTTTTTTTTTTTTTTTTTTTTTTTGTAAGCCAGTGTTATAAACAACTGAAAGTGATTTGTGTTCTTTGATCTATTTGAAAGATATAGCACTTACCCCGCTGTTGACATAATGAATGCCATCTTTTTATCAAAATGTTTTTCTGTCAGAAGGATCAGGAATGCAATTATTAATTAAACTCTTTGTTCTCATATGAGCTGACTTTGCATTTTGTTAAAGCCATTTTTCTTTCTGTGAATTTTGACTGCTGGGCTAAGTGAAATCTGTGCAGTTTTTGTTTTGATGCATTTCATCTATGTGAATACTGGAATCACACCTTTAAAACAACATACCAGCAATATACAGGCTATGGTTCTGATGAGGAGTATTTCTCTATCATTGAACTTTCAAATTCTGAGCAAAGCTATGGATAAATTAATGGTTGCCAATTTAATTTCTTAAAATCTTTTTATAAGAATGAAAATTTCAAGCATTCTTTATAAATAAAAAATGGACTAGGTTGTAGTTCATAATATGGGAAATATGGCGTTGCTGTATCTGGAAAGGGTTCTAAATTCTATACAGATAATAAAACACTCTTAAAGAATTTAATGTGGATGCCTGTTGGGTTAAAGAATTTTTATAGTGATGATGGAGTGCCATGAAGTTAATACTTGCAATCCAAATTGCTGTAGTTTACACTTTTCTCTGTTTCAGACCTGGTGTGCATTATTTGTACTAAGCACACCACAAAGTGAACTATCCAAAGTCCATTGATTTTAACGTGTTTTGATTTGTAAACAAAATTATAGTAATTTCTTGCACATTTTTGAAAAATAATTGTATAAGGATTTATGTATCTGCTTCTGGATACAGTGTGTAAATAAAAACTTCATTCACAAAATATTTGTGGCGTGTTCTATACCTTAATGATGTTTTGAACCAAAAAAACCTGAAAGATATTTTAAAATTTGGACATCTGATTTCAGTGTTTAAATTTTAATGGTTACAGTTTAAACCATTCTGTATTTTTTTTTAACCATTGCTAGTTGACTTTCCTAAATGTTGCCGTATACTGAATATATTAATCCCTACTTTTTAAAGCAAGAAAATAAAATTCCAGAACATTACTAGAATGAGAGCTTTAAAAGGTCTGCATATATATAATAAGCTAACTTTTGGATAATTTTTGTCCTTTTTTCTTAAATTATGTAATCTCCATTTCATCCATGTGTATGTCAAAGGTAATGTACTACCTCTTGGCTTCCAAGCAAGCAAATAGTTCTTATTTGAAATTCCAAAATTAAAAAAAATAATAATAATATGTGGTGTTGATCTTCATATATTCACTTTATCTTGTTCTAGATTCAGTTTAAAAAGGGAGTGGTATTTTAAACTCTGGAAATCACACAAATATCTCACAGATCATCAAGGATAAACAATTTCTATATTACAAAAGATCTACATAATTGTTCATATGTTTTCATGGAGTTGGGACTTAGTCTCACTACTCAAATGCAAGATAAGACCACCAGCCCCTTAAGTCTTGGTTATAACTGGTTTTGTTTTATTAAAACAAAAAAAACCCTAGGCTTGGTGGCAGGTAAGTATTATTCATATTGTCTGCAGCTGACAGACCTTAAGGACAGAATATCTAGAAAGTACTTGAAACAGTAACTTAGAAGTAATTGATAATATTTACCATTTAAGGGAAAATTGCCCTACTGCTGGGACTTGCATTGCACACCTAGTATAGTAAGTGGTTGTTCCCCTAGTACATGGAGAATCTTCTTGGAGTTTTTTGCAAAGTATGCGTGATGCTTTTCTCTACATTTGTTCTATTCAGAAAAAATTGTCAAAAAATAAACTTACCCTCAGCTGTTGCCTTGGTAATTGGTAAAAAGTAAGTGTTAATTTTACAGCTACGTATAAAATTAATGTGATCTGGGCAGGGCTGAAATGTTTATAGTCAAGATTCCTGTAATCCTAATTATTTCCACTTCACATTTTCGCAGCTTCATGGCTGTGAGAACGGAGGAGAGATGGTAAGATGCTGATGGATGCAGAAAGCTTGCTATGTGTCTGATAACGTAACCCTTATACTAAGGCAGGGCATGGTGGTGGCAGGGTAAATTAAGTCATCTTCTGCATTTAAGGTTAGAAAGCTGTAAGATATAGTAGAAGTCCTTGATCTTTCTTATGAAGATAATTTAATGCTTAGAATGCAAGTCATAACCTCTCATAACTAAGTCATTACCTTTACTCCAATTAACAGTGGTATTTGGGAAAAAAAAAATCAGTTTTTCTTCAACCTATTAATTTTGGAAATAATTTCCTTACATATAAAAATAAATACATTTTTTTTCACTTTAAAATCTTCAACTATACATTGACCTCAATACATTTTCAAATGTAATTGATTCTAAGTGTGTAATCATAGAACAGTTTCCTATGGATAGCTAAGCAGCAGAATGTTAGGCTGAATTTTGTTAAAGAAACAGTTATTGCTGTTGTAATCATTAAAGACTGCCTTCTGTCTCAAAATATCCTATAATATATAATTTTAGTATATTGTTCTAATAGAATATAAATTCTACTACTTTAATGCACTACAAGAACTAAATAATATTTTGCTGATGGTCCTACTGAACTAATGAGATATGAGGTGAGAGCTACCTAGTATAACAGAATGGTAGGGTTGAAAGGGACCTTTAGACATCATCTAGTCC
>WBNH01005995.1:175247-227780 GCA_013401255.1 Urocolius indicus
CCTCCCAGTTTGGTGTCATCAGTGAACTTGCTGAGGGAACGCTCTTTTCCCTCATCCAGGTCATTGATGAAGATGTTGAACAAGACGGGCTCCAGCACTGATTCCTGTGGAACTCCACTGGCCACAGGCTTCCAAATTGAGTCTGTGCCATTGATCACCACCCTCTGGGCTCTGTCATTCAGCCAGCTCTTGATCCACCTCACTGTCCACTCATCCAAGCCACACAGCCTGAGCTTTCTGGTGAGAATGTTATGTGAGACAATGTCAAAAGCCTTGCTGAAGTCAAGGTAGATGACATCCGCTGCTCTCCCCTGATCTAGCCAGCCGATTATGCTCTCATAGAAGGCTGTCAGGTTTGTCAAACAGGATTTCCCCTTGGTGAATCCATGTTGACTCTCCCGATAACCATCTTTTCCTTCATATGTTTAGTGATGGCATTCAGGATGAGTTGTTTAATCACCTTTCCAGGGATGGAGGTGAGGCTGACCAGCCTGTAGTTTCCTGGGTCATCTTTCCTGCCCTTTTTGAAGACTGGAGTGACATTGGCCTTTCTCCAGTCCTCAGACACCTCGCTTGTCCTCTGTGATTGTTGAAAAATGATGGAGAATGGCTTAGTAATCACATCAGCCAGCTCCTTCCACACTCTCAAATGCATCTCATCAGGTCCCATTGACTTAGGAGCCTTAAGCTTACTCAAGAAGTCTTTAACCTCTTCAAGCAAGTACTCTGCTGTCATGGTCATCCTATTATCCTTGCTGGTCTGGGCTTCCTGAGGGCCAACCTTGGTTGTAAAGACTGAAGCAGAGAAGGCATTCAGTAGTTCAGTCTTTTCTGCATCCTCAGTCACCAGGGCACCCTCTGTGTTTAGTAGTGGGTCCACGTTCCCCTCATCTTTCTTCTGCTGCTGATGTACTTGAAAAAGGCTTTATTACTATTTTTAACTTCCTAGGCTCTAGCTTTCCTAGTTGCACCTGTTCATGCTCTGGCAACGTTTCTATACTCTCGCTTAGTCGACCCAGCAGATCCATGGAGGCCTCCTACCTCCTTTTCCTCCTTTCTTCTGCATTGGGACACGCTGATCCTGGGCTTGCAGGAAGGGGTGCTTGAAGACCTATCAGCTGTCTTGGGCACTTCTACCTTCTGGAATCGTATCCCATAATATCATGGCTAATGTCATAGTTCCATGACAAAAATTGTCTGTCATAAGAAAATTACATAATCCTAGTTTCCAACCACCCGAAAATTCCCAAGTCCTTCCTTTCATACGATTGCCATGCACAACTGTGAATGCAAAAGATTTGTGAAAGAACTGCAACAAAATAATCATCACTTAATATTTGTTCAAGTATAGCTTTCCTGCTTCAGTGGCATACGTTAAGTATGAATAAGTCAGTGTTAAAGACAAAAGGTTGTTCTAGAGTGAATGATGCTGTAATATAAAAGAGATGTACATAACAAATAATTTCTAAAGAATTTGAGAAGGACAGGCAGTATACCTGAAAATTAGTTTTTAAATAACTTTTCAGTGAATTAATTATACTTCCAAGAACCACTTACAATGTTTGATTCAACAGACATTGATCTTTAAGAAAGTTGTGGCTTCTTGGTAACACTCAAATCATGTGATTGCGTTATGTAATTTTAATTTTAATATACAGAGTCTTAAGATTTGTTTGTTTATTTGTTTGTTTTGTTTTTGTGGGGAGAGGGTTGAGTTTTTTCCAGTTTGTCAGGTCTGCTACTCCAGGAATGTAGAGGTTATGTTTTGCACAGGCTGAGTTAGGAAACATGTTTAGTTTCATAGAGAACTATTTTTTTTAAACTCTAGGTAGTGTGTTCAGTCATTGGAATGATACTGTGCTTGTAAAACTGTAAATGTTTTGTAGTATAGAATGTGTGATGTACAGTACAATGCAAGAGAACAAAATTATTTAAAAAGTAATAGCACTGAGCTCCTAGATGAAAAACTAGAATAAATGTTTGGGATTTTTTTTTATTTGGATTGTATTGCTGTGTATTTTTATTTTCTATCATTAAATGCAAGGAAATTTAAGAGTAACAATGTTTTAAAAATAATTATTTTATTTTAAAAAACACCAGTAATTGTGCCTTATGATACTGACACTTCTTAATATACACACCTACCTCAGGCCATATGGGTGTGTACAGGTGTCCGTTCTGTTCAGCACTGTAACTCTTAGTTCTGACACTTCCCCTACCACCACTTCATGCAGCCTGATCATTCACAACTCAAATCTCCTGAAACTTTAATCACTTATTGTGGTGTCATTTCCCCAGCTACCTTTGCAAGCTGCTATGCTTACTGTAGGGGATATTAGTTTTAAAACTGCAATGTGACTTAAACTCTATCACTTTATATTGGAGAGAGGAGGGAAGTAACAACATAAGCATCATTCAGTTGGCTGGCATTCAGCTGTATGTGCCGTCAACTGCATTAGGATTCGTACAGCCCTGTGAAGATGCTCCATGCAATGCCTCTGGTTTAAATCTTTGGTTTCAGCAATGTGGTAATGATTGCAGCTTAACGACTTGAGGGAAGTTATGCTAGAGTTAGAACAGATAAAATATTTCTTTCTAAAAGTCTCTGTAGTAATCTTCCATGTATGTATTGGTGCTTGAGACTTTTAATGATTTAAGAAGGGCATTCTCAAGAATTGTCATAACAAGAATAAGAATATTATGGCAGAGAAATGAGCTTCCATTTATATCTGATGCTGCTAATCACATTTTACCTCCCTTGAGTGTGACCTGCAACTACTCAAGGTCATTACAACTAGACCACTGATGAAGCAACATGCAGGTTGCTGGCCAGGGGCAATGAATTTATATCTGGCAGCTGATGTACTGAGGGTGAACTGAGAACAATGATTCGTTATCTTCCAGAAAAGAAAATCTAGAGGCGGAAGTGAAACTAGGAGGGACAGGTTAAAAAATGAAGAGGAGGAGGAGGTGCTTCATACAGCTGATCTTGAGGTGTGAAGCTCCTTTTCACAGGATGTTTTAAGTGCTAAGAATGTGTGTGGGCAAGAACATGGTGAGGTTCATATGTTAGAAACACTAAATGCTAAGATAGTGCAGGATGGTACGGAAGGCATCTGAAGAGTAGACCATTTATGCTTTTTTATTTTGGTTGTCTTTTCCGGAATTAGGACCTAACTGGACAAACTTGATATTGAGCTGCAAGGATCTTTGAAATGACTGTATCTGTGCTTACATTTTTAGACTGAGTGAGAAATTGTAAATCTTGAAATCCCGTCTAACAGATCTTGGTTTTATATTTTAGGGTCAGTAGGAATTTTAAAGATGAGTACATTTTTCAGTGTTTTGGAAAGTGTTACTTTTTTCTTTAAGGAACCATTAAACAGAACAGTAAATGATTTGGCATTTGCAAGGCAAAGGATTGCTCCCAGTTGGAGCATCTAACAGATTTTTCAAGAAACTCTTTTGTACTTTTTTACCGCAATGCCACTGTTAATTCAAGATCAGCTTCAAATTCATTCCAGCCCTGAAAGCTTTGAAAAACATATTGAAGAGAGATTTGTGTTTGAACCAATATAAAATCAATATAGTATAAATATTTCAGAACATAAGAACAAGAGCAGATCTGAAATTACTTTATTTCTCCTGTGTGTGCCAAAGTATTGCTTCTGTGAGTGTGTTTGCACAGAAAATGATAGAAGTCTCTCTATATCCGTTTGCATCAAAAGAAAATCTGACCTGCTTATCCTTATAATTGATTGGAAGCACACTGCCAATTCTTTCAATTCATACTGTAATTGTTGTATTATAGGTTGATTTGTTTAAGTTAGAGGTGATGAAATAGCTAGGAAAGATAATGAAGGAAAAGAAGAAATGAAAAAATATATTTTTTCTGTTTCTATATGCAAATACAAGAAAGAAGAAATACTACTTGATGGATTGGAGACATCTTGGATGAAGAAGACTATCAACTACTTTACAGGGGTTTTTGTATGTCCATGTGTGTGGCTGAGATTTTTTTATTGTACTACCCAAATACATAATGTCTAAGCTTACTCCAAGGTAATTTATAGCTTACTTCTGGAGATTTTTCAGAGACTGTGTTTTCAAAGACCTATCAGAAAACATCTGCATTCTGTTTGTTTGTTTTGTTCTTACTTTTACAGATTACATTGCTGTAGGAGACAAATAGCAAAGTCTAATTTTTCTGTCCTGGATAGTCTTGGAAAAGATCAAATACTCTGCTAATGAATGGATTAGTGCTTTTTCTCATTGCTTTATGAGTCTGAGATATTTCCCAATGGAAATATATAAATAGATTTTGATAACGAACAAAGAGATGATGTATTTTATTCCAAAAGTAGTAATGCTGAAGGGCATGTCAAATGCTGCAAGATCTTTTTTCTCTAGGACAGAAACTGAAAGCCACCAAACATGTTGACCAAAGGTTTTTTTAAAATGGTGTGAAGTAATTAAAAGAAATACGTGTGTAATGATTAATTTCCTAACTCTAAAAGAGTATTAAAAGGATCTGCAACATGGAGGTTTAAGAAACTTTGAGACCTTATGCATGCAGAACCATAAATGTTTCTGCGTTTCCTGTTCACTTTCAAGGCTGAAATTAAAAATATTATATATTTGTAATTCAGCCTGTTGATAGTATTACAGCAAGAAAAATCAGATGTCTTTTACATAGTAGAAGAAAGATTTTTTTTACATTATTTAAAAAAAAATCTCAAATTCTGATTTGAGATGGTGGATATTATGAAAATGGGACAAACAACTGTAATTCTTGCCTTTCTCTAGGGATCTCTTTGGAACAGATGCTTATTCTTTTGAGACGAGGTGATAGTGTTTCATTTAAAACACAAATTATGTTGGAGTTTGAGCAACTACAGAAAAAAAAAGGATGAACATAAATTTTTTCTTGCCTGCAGACGTTTTACAAGTTTAAAATCTTAGACTTAAAATCATATATACTTTACATAAGCATGTTGCAGTTGGCATGGGGCTTAGGAGAATGACAAATATTCCTTCACATAATATATAGAGGCTGTATATTATTAAAGTCTCATGTATCCTTAGTAATAAGATAGTATTTTTTTTCTGCATATATTCTTAATAGTTATTCATGCTATGTGTTGGAACTCTATCTAAACACATTTTGAGCCAACCTAAAGATTTTCCATGCCTCACACACCATTCCTACTTGCATTTTTAAATATGTTTTACTTCTTTCACTAGGCACATAGTAATGTTGATACAAACAATATTCTATTACCTCATAAAATCATTGGCCTTGTGGTTCACACAGATCTTCTAAATGCAGGTATTTGTAGGCATAAAGCATGAAACGTTTAAAATCAGAACAGAAAAAGGAGCTCATTTGCCCCATCTTATAGGACTAGCATCCTGTTTTTTTTTCTCTGTTTCCAAGAAAAGTAACAACAAATAATGGGTCTCCATTATCTAGCAAAGAGCTTAATGTAGCTACCCGCATTTACTTATGCCTGAGAAAAATTGTGGTGAACCGTGCTCTTTCTGTGCTAAAAGGCAGTTGTATGACACAATCAAGGATATCACAGAAAGGAGAGAAAAGAACTTCTTTCTAATAGGAGCAAAATTAACGTAAACTTACCGGTAGAAAAAAAAAACAAAAAAAAAAACCCAAACCAACAACCCTCAAAGTGATGAGGTTTCACTTTTTCCTTCCAATTTTGTATGCATTTATATATCCCTTTTAAATTATTGATGCTAATTGTGGGGCTGAATTGTGTGTGACTTTGCAGCAGTTGTTTAATTTCCCTGAACTTCAATGAGCTTGGCAGAACAACTGGACAAGAACAGAAGGTCACTGGAAAAAAATGGATGGGAAAGGAAAATAAATTTTACACAAAGCACTGTGTTTTGGGGTAATTTGAGAGGAGGGAGTGAGACAAATAATAAGCTGGATGCAGACTCCAAAGATATCACCTAACCTACTCAGATATTTAACCTGCTCGAAGGAATAATCCCATAGAGTTATTTATCTGAACATATTATCTATCCATCCATTTCTGTGCAGGTATGGTTGTGCAGATGTGTATGGCTGAGAGAGGACACTGAAGAAGTTCAGGCAGTTCAAAGGAGCATTTAAGGCCTTGTGAATGCACTTGTGTGAATTACTCTCATGCCATCACAAGCAACAGGGTAGCACGTAGACAAATGTTTACTTTACATGGAAATATCTGTAATCACATATGTATGTGAATAAACAGCTTGAAAGCACAATATGGAGCAGTAAAATAGGGTGCATTTCAGTATTACATGTATTAATAGTTACTTGGAACTCAATGAAAAAACTTGTTTCGTTTTTGTTTTGTTCTGAACTCCAAGGGATCTCTTTTGTGTTAAGTAGACTCAGGGCAAAAATTGCACTTGGAGATAGAAACCAGGTAGCTTACTACAAAAGTTTTGGTTGAATGGTATGAAATGTGTATTCCTTAAAAGATAATTCCCAGAACTCTGTAAATGAGTGGAACTGTTTCTGGTTTGCCTTGTAAGCTAAATTAGCCCAAAGTGTCTTCTAGACCTGTGTTTCATATTTTAACTTTAAGAAAAAAAAGTATTCATGAATCTCTGACAAAAGCGTACTCTTAATCTTTTGTGTTATATACCATTAAATGAATTTGAACCATAAATGTAAACAAACAGTTCCACTTGACCTTTCTGGCTAGAAAATCAGGAGCAATTCATACAATGACAAATGTTCTTACTGAAAACTACAACATCGCTTTAGCAAATCAATATAAACTGCCAAACACTGATGAGGCACTGCAGTTCAGAGGCTGTTGTTAGTCAAGATGTTGGGAGCAATTATGCCTCTCTGAATGTTGATAGTAGTTCATCTGTATTTTCTATTCAAGGTAGAAATTTGTTCAGGCATGAACATCAAATTGTAATGGAGATATTTCTACAAAATTAATCAAGCCAAATGGTTTTGCCAAAAAACCAGAAGTGCTAATTTATCAGAAGGTATAAGAAACTACTGGTCTCTGTGTTGTGAGGGATTTTTGTTAAATAACGTTCCCAGGCTGATAGATCCTGACTTTAGGGAACCTGTATTTACTAAGAACTTTAAATATTTATTGCTAGGCTTACTTGTGTCTTATGTTCTGATAACTCTTATTTCTCTAAGTAGCTTGATAAATATTTTAGTGGTGATCTGGAGGTAAAAAAAGGTGAATAACGCAATCATTTGTGTATTTTAAAGTATGAAAGTTCTTTCTATCACGTTAACATTTCCTGGTTGAACACAAAAAATAAGAAGTAGCCTAAAACCAAAGGGACAATCATGTCCCTTGCTAGAGGTTTCAAAGTTTGTCATTGTACAAACAATACAGACATTGTACAGACAGAAGCTATATTTTAGAAATCATTCAATAAACAGATTATTTTGTAACTGAATTGATTATCATTGTAAATTTTGTGTGTTCTTGGAAAGTGATTTGAAGGGGATTCACCTTCTGCTTGCATTGAAATCAAAGCATGTTGCCTTCAGAGGCATTAGAATATACTATTTTTTTCAAATTTCACAGTATGATTTGGTTTATTTTTATTATGTAATTTAGCCACTGGGATAGCTCTGGTGGCAAAGGAGGCAGATTCATACAGG
The DNA here is from genome assembly GCA_013401255.1 of Urocolius indicus. Classification (NCBI taxonomy): domain Eukaryota; kingdom Metazoa; phylum Chordata; class Aves; order Coliiformes; family Coliidae; genus Urocolius; species Urocolius indicus. The sequence goes on from WBNH01005995.1 coordinate 182,902, forward strand.
CAGGTACTGTAACACGTGGTCAGATCACTATTGATCACTAGATACATGGAATCTCTCTTCCAATTAAAGTAGTTGTACAAAACTGTATGCCCCCCCCAAGGATATCAGTGGTCAGTGCTCTATTCAGCTTTTCTAGTGTACCATGAGAAAGCTCTGTCCAACAACATGTTACTTATCCATTTATTTGTCTATCTATTTTACTGAGCTTAATGAAACATAATCAAACTAATTATCATCTGTCTTCTAATTTTTTGAGGCCAGTGGTGCCAGGATCGTGATTCTTTCCATCTTGGATGATGAAAGCGTGAAATTGGCATATTTGTCTAGCAATGATGTACATGCCAGTGAGATTGCTTTGTGAAACTGGTTAGCAGTCAGCCAAATGCTGATTCTACACCTTAGGACATTAAAGATGATATCTTTTAAGAGCAAAAACTTTCCCTTAACCTTAGGTGCCCAGAGCAGAAAGGCAATAGCATGATTTTAAATCAGTTTTGAAAGTATGCTAACCATTAACCGCTGACAACTGCAAAATCTAGTTCCCACTACTGACACTTGTTTTGGTGTAGCAAAGATCCCAGTGATATCCCTGAAACCCAAAGAGGTTCCAACAGGATTCTTCAATGAGGCAAAGGTGCTGTTGTGGGATATCCACCTCCTTCTTTCACATCTGAAACCATATTTTGATCCAAAGCCTTGAGGACAGTTACTATAAAAGGTTAATGATAATGGAATGAATATTCACATCATCATAATTTTAATATAGTGAGGAAATTCTGGGAAAATAACTTAAATTTTAATAATACTGCTATAATTTTAGCATTTCAAACCTCTTGACTTAATAATATTTTGCAAATACTATAGAGCCTGACAGCTTTGTACAACTACCAGTTAGTGAAGGAGCTAAACAACAGTAGCTATTTTAAATACATTATGGGAAGTCATAGAATCATAGAGTAGTTTGGATTGGAAATGCTTTTAAAGGGCAATAAAGGGTCATCCTCATCTAGATCAGGTTGCTCAGAGCCCCATCCAACCTGACCTTAAATGTTTTCAGGGTTGGAGGGCCATCTACTGCCTCTCTGGGCAATATGTTCCAGTGTTTGACCACCCTCATTGTAAAAAAAAATCTTTATATCTAGTCTAAATCTAATCTCTTTGAGTTTAAAACTGTTACCCTTTGTCCTGTCACTACAAGCCTATTAAAATGTCTGTCCTCATCTTTCTTTTAGACCCTCTTAAGTACTGAAAGGCTGCAATACAGTTTCCCCAGAGCCTTCTCCAGGCTGAGCAACCCCAATTCTCTTAGCTTTGCTTCACAGGAGAGGTGGCCCATATCTGATCGTATTTGTGGCACTTCTTGGACTTGCTCTAACAGTTCCTTATCTTTCCTGTGCTGATGGCTCCTGGATAGAGGTATTTAATAGCATTATCAGATTTTGCTGATATACACTGAGTAGATTGCCATTTGTTATGTTTCTTTGTGAGAATGTGACCACGATACCTTCCCAGTTTGACTTCTTCAAGTTGCAGCTTTCAAACAAGCAGCGTCAGGCATACTTGCTTCTTTAAATTAGCCAAGTCTTGAGTTTTCAGAGACATTAATATATACTCTCAGCTTTCATGCCTTTGTGCTGTACTGAGACTCATAAAGCAAGAGAGATTGACAGGTTCAGCATTTTGCTCATCCAACACAGAGAAATAATTTTGAAGAGTGATTTGTGGTGTTGCAGTAAAACAGTTCATAAAGGATAGTGTCTTCTAGTTAGAACTGACATGCTATTACATAGGAAATGCTTTGACATTTGAAGGAAAAGTCAGCTGTTATTTCCTCGGTTTACAAAAGGCTATTTGAATGTGAGACAGAGGGAAACACCTCATCAAACACCTTGTTTCTGGGAACGTTACCTTCCCTGATAGTTAATTACTTATAGAGGATGCCATTTGATAATTAGTGATAGGTTTGTGATTGTGGTGAAGAATGGTTGGGAAAAGAAATGAGACAGACAGTAATCCATACAGCATTTCTGTATGTGTAGAAGGCATAATTTATTAAAGGACAAGCCTTTAAATTTTCTATCTTTGACATATTAAGATGACACGAAATGGGAAGGTTGAGACAGGCTTAGCTAGTTTATTCCCACTTCAATATTCAGCAACAATAATAAGATTAGACTGTATTTTCTTGTTATCAACTGACTTGATACTTTTTAATACAGACTAGAATGAAAGCTGTGATAGCCGTCCCCAGATATTTGAGTCTATTTCCACTCTCCTTTGATCTTCCATGAATTTTCTTACTAATTCTGACTTATGCCTCAGCTCAGTTCTTCACTCTCTTTAAAAGGAGCCAAAACAGGTCCTAACCATCAACTTGACTATTCTTCAAATTTTGGGAGCTACTTTGCTTGTGGCTACTGCTCCTGCCTTGGTGATTGTGGGAAGCAAGCAGGTCCCTGCTGAAACACCAATTATACAACACTGCTCTCTGGGGAAAAATAATTATTTTTTTTAATGTATCATCAGGCAGGAAGTCAGCTGAAGTGATTAGTTAAGAAGGGTTAATTTTTAAATGAAATATGTAAGTTCTAAATCTTTGTGAAGAGTAATTGGGCCTAGTACTAACATTAAGTGGCTGAATAAGACAATGATTCACTTGCTGAGTTAAGTACAGTGAAAAATTAGAATAAAACTCCTTTATATCAAAGACAAGATTAACCCTGTCTGCTTTATCCTTCTTCTAAATATGAATTTTGCTGGGTGGTGGCAGAAAAAAGTGTGGGACTTATATCCTGACTATTTATTGGCATAATATGGAAAAGTTTTGGCAAGTGCTCTGCCTAGAGGGGTTGTGGAGTCTCCTTCCTTGGAGGTCTTCAAGACCTGCCTGGACATGTTCCTATGTGACCTGACCTAGGTTGACTTGCTTCTGCAGGTAGGTTGGACTAGATGATCTGTAAAAGTCCCTTCCAACCCTACCATTCTATGATTCTATGTTGCAGTGTAAGGTTTGCTTATTCTTAAGTTGTGTCTATAAATTTTAGGGGAAAATTTGACATGCTGCTAGTGTGGCTATATGCAAATACTAAAAATCTGCGAGGGACAAAGAGAAATAATGTAAGTTGATCTTATTCCTTATAAGAAAATAATATTATTATAGCTTAATCAACAATATGAAAATAAGAACTTAAAAGAACAGTAAAATTCATGATACTAAGATGAAGAACATTACAAAGTGAATCGTAATTTAGACAAGTATAAAGAATGTCTATATTTGGTTGAGCTAAATCCACAATGAGGGCAACATTGCAGTGCCTACTAGCCACTTGCTGGAGCATTTACTGGTGACTGGTGGTGAAACTGAAGTAAATTGTACATACTTACTTACCAGTGTAGGCAAATAAGATGCAAGGGTCAGAGGAGATGAAGGCAGTGCTCAGCAACTCATGTGCCTGTAAGCCTGAAACCCAAATATCCTTTGAGAATGAAGTGTAATTTACTCTCAGTTTTCTGCATAATGGAGGATTTTGTTGCCCAAGATAAAAGCACAGATAATACAAACCTATACAAATGAAGTTAGAAAATAACGGGGTCTGTGCAGAGCCCATGCAGCCCACTGTCTTGCACAAGAAAAAATTACTCCTTTCAGTCCAGAGCTGAGTTGTGTTGACTGTAACCTGAATCTCTGACAATGTCTACTTTCAAACATATGAACATGCACAAATTTTCACTGTAGCAGGGTGGATCTAAGAGACATTCTACAATTTTTCAAACATGGAACATGATGGCATTACCAGATGCCAATAAAAAAAAAAAGAAAAAAAAAGTCATGGAAGAGTTTCCTATGTCCTCAAATTCCATATGGACAGAAGAAGAGGACACATCTGAGGAAAGTCAAATGGGTACTAGTAGCCTGATATCTTGGGAATGAAAGACAGAATCAATTAAATTTTTGTATCCATGCCCACATAATTGAAAGCAGAATCTTATCTGGGAGTTTAAAAAAGGTTAAACTACTTGAAAACTCCGGTCTCATGCTCTTAAAGTTATGAGGAAAACAACTGTGCATGAAAATTAGCAACTGAGTGCTCAGCAGAATTCAAATGAAACTTACTAGTCTTTCTTCAATGAAAACTGATGCTGAATGATGTGTTAATTTCAGGTGCTCTCTAAGCAAAAAACTCATTTTCAAGTGACTTCTATTAGATCCTATTATGTTGTGGAGTTTTAGCCTTGAATTACAAAATTAATTACTTATTAATTACTTCTGTGCCGCATGTTATACACAGTTCCTGCTGCAACCATGTAACCTTAAGAGATACTTATGCATAAGGTGCTAAACCCTAGAGATAATAATTTTCAGTCAATTACAAATTTCCTGATTGATGGGTAGAAAAAACTGGAATTTATTTTTGCAATTTAAAATATATCTAAGATACAGACACAGCTAATCTTTTGGTGTGGACTTAGTCCTAGCCTCTTTTAGCAACAGCGATGTTCTGTCACTCTGATTTCTGCTGCCATTATTCTTTAGAAACCTTGCTTATATGAGGAAGTACATAGCTTATAATATGATACGTCTAGCACTAAGTTAGTGGAATTTCACAGTGGTGCACCTGATGTTTTTTGTAAGGTAGCGCATTTATGTTTATATAGAGATCTCAAATCCAACCTGCCTCTTTTAAATTTTGTGCTTATTACTAAACCTTTTATGAATTAATGTCTCTGAAAAATTAGCTCTTATATTTTTTAACATTTGTCTTAACAGCATCTTTGCTAACATAAATTTGCATAAAAGATGATCTCTCAGCAGAGGGGCAAAAAACAGATGGTACCAGAATTCTGGCTGTATTTTCAGGAATTCTGAATCTGGCATGTAGTTTTATCTGAGAAACACTCTGGTGCAAGGGGAGAAATTCAGATTCTAAAAATATTTTTGTCACATTTCTCCAAATGAAAATTTTCACCATCTCATTTCGAAACTTACAGAGACAGTACACAAGTAATTGATATTTTCAGAAAGCTTCTGGCTAAGATATTAGATTATCAAGACCACAATTCAGAAATTGTATTGTAACTTTCTTTACCACCTATACTTCCAGTTTCTCTGTATGACTCCTCCAGATTTATTCTTATAAGTTTTATTTTGAAGTATTCTAACACAGAAGAATTAGAACTGATGTAGATATGTCTCTCATACTTACTATTTGTTATCATGGGTCTTTTATAAGTACTTCATTGCCATATGTCATTTCCAGGGACTACCTTGTATATAATGGTCTTAATGTATTTGCTATATCTATTAATTTAATGCTATAGAGCTTACAGAGCTGTTGGCATGGATAACCTCTCCTTTTATAGCTATATGCATACACATTATGTTTCTGTGGTTCTCCCAGACATTATTCAAAACATTTGATATTTAGTGTATAAGCTATCTCATTTCTGCTATTTGTTTTCTATTTTTCAGGTAAAAAGGGAAGCTTTAGAATCTCCAGGATTTATGGGCTCATTTATGTATACCGTTCACTACTGCACCCTTTATCAGTGATGCTTTTATTTATAATGCAATAAAGTGGGTCATTGTCACTGAAAATGCAATGATAGAGTAGTAAATGATCACTAATTCTGCAGCTTTCATGCCATTAAACTATGTGCAGAGAGCTAGGGGTGGAGTAGAAACTGGCACATATTCAGGAAAATGCATTTCCTTTTTCAAAGTGAAATGTTGGGTGGCTTCACTCATGCTATTGGTGAGGGGATCCGCCTAGCTGATGGGAGCACTGTAAGTCCTCTGCATCATCAGGGGAAGAGCCAGGGTGTGGAGGAAGCTGGTTTGGAGATTTTTCAATGCCTGGATCTAAATACCCTATCAAAGAAGTGACACGGTATTTGACTAAGAAACAATGGTAACACTTTGCATTTTCTGCCAAATACCTCAAAATCCTTTCAAATACTATTATACCTGTAAGTGTCCATTAATAAGAATAAGTAGTATTTAATAAATGTGGAACATGCAATAAAAGAAGTAATCCTATTTACTAATTCACTTTCTGAAACTCTCGGTAGAGTCATGATACCATTTTCAGATAGGTTTCAACAGAGTATAGGTCTCAAAAGGTGTTTGAGTAATTTTACATATGAAGTCTGCTGCAAAACTGGGAACAGAACCCAAATTTCCTGTTTTGTGGCTCTGCTATAACAAAACAATCCTCTCTCCTCCATACAAGTAATGATTTGGTCATACAGCCCATCTAGTGTTTTATTATTTTTGAGTTGGAGTAAGTATATTAAAATGCATAATGACATCTGAAGTAAAGTGCAAGGCTTTAGCATAAACAAGGAACAGTTATACCCAGGCATCATCTAGCTCCTCCTTACGTGGCCTCTGTTCAGGATCTTCTACAGGCAACAAAGCTTGTGAAGGGTCTGGAGAACAAGTCTGATGAGAAGAGACTGAGGGAGCTGCGGATGTTTAGCCTGGAGAAGAGGAGGCTGAGAGGAGATATGATTACTCTTTACAGCTATCTGAAGGTGAGTTGTAGGGTGGGTGGGGGGTAGTGTCGATCTCTTCTCTCCTGTAATGAATGATAAGACATGAAGAAATGGGCTCAAGTTTCACCAGAGGTGGTTTAGGTTGGGCATTAGGAGCAACTTTTTCACTGAGGATTATTAAGCATTGAAACAGGCTGCTCAGGGCAGTGGTGGAGTCACCATCCCCGGAGCTATTCAAAAGATGAATAGATGTGGTGCTGAGGGATATGGTTTAGTTTAGTGACAGGCCTGGTAGTGTTAGGTTAGTGATTGGACTCGATGATCTTAAGGATCTTTTCCAATCATATCGATTCTGTGATTCTAAGACCATTTTGTACAAAACATGGTTGTTTTCACTGTGTATACCCCTAGGATGTGGGTATTCATGGTATTGTATCTCCTTTACTGATATATGTTTTCCTGTGGTCAGTGTTGCTGTGCCAGTGGTCATCCAGAATGGCACTTCACAATGGTGCTCCTAGGTTGCTCTTTTGGTGTGAGGTTACCACCCTTTCTACTACCAGGGCTGTGTTATATGAAATATCTCAGAAGCGGGATTCAGATGAGAGATGGCTTGCAGAAAGCTTCATTGCTTCAACTGTGACTAATTTTGATGAATTAATAATGTGGCATCTTATGAATGACTAGTGTGGTTCTCATTATTCTTGGCTGATTTATTCCTTCCCACAGCTGAGGACTTGGACTGTCCAGCTGCTCCTGTCCTCTGACAGCCTGCTGATGTCAGTGTTACAAGTCATCAGTGTGGTCATATGCTTTCAAGTCACAGGTAGTAACTTCTTTCATTTTTTATTTAGGTATGTCATTCTGGTCTTGGAAAGATCAAGGAGACAAAGTCCATCTGTCAGCTGCTTACTAGCCATGTCCTTTGGGGGACAGTTCTGAGCTTGATTCTGTGTAATATGCTCTTAATGAGCTGAATGATGTGACAGAGACATTTGTTGTGCTCTCAGCAGATAATAGTGGGCAGATCTTCTGTTCAGAAGGATCTTAGTAGGCTGAAGAAATGGACTTACAGGTATTGTATGAAGTCAGTCAGGGGCAGAGTCCTGCATGTGGAACAGAATAACCCTGTGCACAAGCACAGTTTGAAGATGACTAGCTGAAATACAGCTTTGGAGGAAAGGCCATGGGGATCATGGTGAAGAGCAAAGTGGCCATCAGCCAGCGGTGTGTTTTCACACCAAAGAAGGCCAGCTGTATCCTGGGCTGTATTAGTATGACTGTAGCCAGTGAATCAAATGATGTGACCCTTTCACCCTGTTGGGCAGTTCTGAAATCAATTTTGTGGTATTGCATCCCATTTTGGACCCACCAGTGAGATGCTCAAGAGGCTGGAGCACAAGATATATGAGGAAAAAAAAAGTGAGATTGAACAAATCCAGCTTTGGGCTGGAGGCTTTGAGAGGAAAAAGCTGAGAGGGATCTCTTATCTCTATCCAGAGCTACCTAGTGAGAGACTGTAGAGAAAGTACAACTGCTCTTGGAGATGTGTGATAATAAGATGAAGGATACAAGTTTGTACATGAGAAATTTCTTCTAGATGTAAGAAATTTACTTATCTATTTTTTAGTCATAATATTGCTCAAACACTGGAACAAGTTGCTCAAAGCATCTGGGGAATCTCTGTGTTTTCAGAGATTGAAAACTCAGCTAGACAAGAACACAAGACAAGACAAGAACACAGCACAAGACAGCAATCTACTTTTCATGGTCCTATTTTGAGCAGGGAGTTGAACTTGACTTTCAGAGGAGGTCCATTCCAACCTGAATGATTCTTTGATTTCTCCCAGGTTTGTGTAATCTGAACTCATGAGCACTGCTGTACCCTTGCAAGCTTTGAAACAGTATGTTAGAAACTGCTTATCCTTAAAGTTATTGGCTTGAACCTTAAAAATGAGTGTTATACAGAAAATGAGCAGTTGTAACCATAAAGTACAGCTGTATTATCTTTAAGGATTTTGTACCCTCTGTGGTTGTTTTAAATTGCTGTCCATTAAAAAAAAAAATTGAAACACCAATTATTGATTCTATTATAGAGCTGACTCGTGGCAGATGAAACCAACCCCGTTTGCTTTCCTCCCTCCCTCACATAGTTTGGGCTATATCAGTCTTCATTACAGCAGCTTCTATTTTTACCATTATGACAGCTTTCCTGCGATATTTCTCCAGCTGGTTTGATTCTGTCCTTTTGAACTGATAAAATGACCTCAATGCCCCAAAGCACATCATTCTTCTGTTCACATCAGTAGATTTTCTTACTATCTCCACCCATTCATGTTTTTTGCTGCTGTCTTCTATAAATAACTCTGTGGTACTTAGTCCAGGATGCTGCACCTTCCCAGCTTCATTTGCCATTTGTGTTTAACATACATAAAGCAAAGTACACTTAAAATCTTACAGTTTAACGCTTGTACCTGCCACTTCCTAACATTCTGATTATGGATCACATGTATTGAAAAGAAATCATTACACGTTTGGGTTTCTGCATTGTTTCAAAATTGTTTGATCTATGTTATCACAGCAGACACAGCTCTGCCTTTATGAGACAGGAAGCAGGAAATATTAAACAAATCAGAAGGACAAAAGTAGCAGTTCCACCGAGGCAGCATTGCACTTTGCATCAGACACTACAAGATGGTCTAACAGGCTCAGTATATTCATCAAACTGATGATAGGTTTATGTCCCTACTTTTAATCCATAGCCCAACTCCCCAGGGCATGAGAGATACGTCTGCAATAACTGGTACAGTATATTTACAGATATCTGAATACAAATAGAAAGCTCATCTGTGAAAATGTGTTCCAACTGTGCTCACACAAGAGAGAGCAAGAGACTGAAAGCAATCAGTGCGAAAATAATGTATTTGAATATTTCACATCTGATTTCTGACTTTCTCATAATTGACAAACTAAAAATTTCATCCTGATCGGTGTTTAATATTGTCACAGTAAAATAAAAACAGGATGAAATTTATTTAGGTGTTCTTGGACTGTTGCTGTAGACTTGTCTAGGCTGGGAGAATGATATTTTACACTGTTTGTTAATACAAGTTAACAAATACCATGTAGTAGAAAATTGTGCACTTATATGTAAAAATGTGCTAGCTTAGGGGTAGATAACCCTAGAACTAGCTAGAAGAAAATAACACTAAAGTAAGAGACACACTTCATGTGGTGACACTTTTAAAGTTCAACCTATGTTTATACCCAATAAGGACAGGAAATGAAAGTAGAAAAACTGAAAATCTGTTCAGTGTGGAAATGAAGAACTGCCTCAGCACCGTGTATAGGAGTAGGAGAAGGGTGTGTCCTTTCTTTGTTCTATTATGCAAACCAGACAATACATTCAGTAATTCAATCTAATCAGACTTTCACAATCAGGTGGTGGCATAGAGCTATAGCAAATATTTCCTGAATCCTTAGCCAGGCGTATTTATACCAATTGGGGAAAAAACATGACATGGTAACTCCTTCATTGCCTACATTCTTCACATATGAAGCTGCAGTCTCATGGACTCTCTTTTAGATACTTTGGCCATTGTGACTTCCCAAGAAGAAAAAAATGCTGCTTCTATTTTTACCTCTCTGTCAAGGATATGCCATGGCCTCCCAGAAGCAGCTCTGCTCACGTAATAACCAGAGCATAGCCTGGTGAGGTTCACCCTAGGTCACAATCAGTTCAGCTTGAATTTTCCTTCTTCAGATTAATCAAGAAAAGATTTTATTCTGGGAGATATTGGGTATTTATTAGGCATTTTCAGATATCCACCCTTATTTTCAGTTGCAAATCAGTCCTCTAAATTACAAATAAATTAGGGATTTCAGCAAATATATTTAAAAATTATCTGAGTATTCATGCAAGTTTTCTACAACTGGTAGAAATGCCAGGCAATAATACAACATCAAAGCTTTTGCAAAACAGCCTGTTAAAATGCCATGGCATAGGCAGTGCCAAACTAATTAACTTATAAAAATAAACACATTGTAGAAGTTCTAATATACAATGTTAAAAAATTCTCAAAATGTATATGCAAACTGCGCAGTGGAACAGCATTGATTGATTCACTATTTAAGTGACTAAAGACAACATTCAGGAACACAGAGAAAATTTTTGCTTCAGTGAATGACAGACTTTAAGGTAGCTGTGCAAGAAATTATTAGAATAGTGAAACAATCCCCATGCCAGAGCCTTTAAATAGTAGAAGTAAAAATTTTTCATAGCTACGACTTGCAAACATGCATCTCAAAAAACAAAATCTGGATGCAGCTATGTATGCATGCAAACTGAAAGTGGATTCAGCTTCCCAGGAAGGTCATTATTACCCCCTCAACCACTCAGAGATGTAAATTTACTATAATTCCTTAGTTCTTTTCCTGAGAGACTCCTAGTCCCAGCTGCTTCCCTCAACACTTCTTTGATGGTGCGAGCCAGTTAAAGGGGAGAAACAATACTCGTGACCCTCTGCAGTTAAAAAGGTTTCAGGTTTCTGACATTAAATATAAAGTTCTTGCAAGGTGTGTGTGGGTGTGCAGCCTAGAGATTAAATGAAATAATTATTGCCAGTTTCTGTTGAGTGAAGTAATAAATAGATTTAATTAAATGAATATGTTCAAGGATACTAACTGCTTACAGAAACTGTATTAACAAAAGAAAGTAAAATTAATTATTGGAAATACTTCTGTATTTTCTTGTCACTCTCTGTAAAGACCTAGCAAAAATAAAGACCACAAAAATATTTGGGTTGATATTTCCATTCCTTAGCTGCTGGGAAAATTGTCTGTTATCTTAAAAGAAATTTAATCAGAAATAAATGTATACCTTTTCTATTCTCAGTTGTATTTTTTCTTTATTTTCAGTTTCAAAAAATTCCTGTGTGGATGAGCATATAGTTTGTTTTCACCAGTTTATCCATGATACTAAAACTCTGGGAGCTTGCTATTGAAGTAAAGCATGTACTGATACCTAAGGACATTATTTCATGCTTGGGAACACTATATACCTGTTCCTCACTGCCTCTGGCAAGGTACAACCATGACAAATACAACTATTCACATACTACAAGTGGTTTTCTTTCACTTAAATCTCCAGATGTGATGTTTTAATAAAATACTTGAATTTGAAGGAAAATAGCGAGTTGGAGAAGGATGAAAGTTGCATTGGAATAGGGATAATTTAGGTGTAGTCTCCTGAAGCTGTTAAGCACTTAAGGTAAGAGTCCTTTGATTTAAAAAAAATCAAACAGCTCTTCTTGCAAGCCCATCATGTATGAACAGTAGTTTTGCTGTGAAATTCCATGTGTTTGCAAGGTCTGACAGATATTACAGTTTTCCTTCCCATTGTTTATTTTTTCCTTTATTTCTGTTACTACCTTAAGTTTCACACATGACCTTCCCATCTTCAATTCCTTTTCCACCCTGTATTTTGAAACTGTCTATACAATGTTTCTTAATTGTTTAGTTAGTAATTTTAAGTGAAAACTACTCATTATTTTCTTGTTCTGGTAGTCAAGGATTTACTCCCCACTCATTAAGACTAACTGTAAAACCTGGTCCTAATCAGAAGAATCTAAAAGTCCTTCTGAGACTGAGGCTACACAGACATTTTGACTCCTTGTTTTCATGAAAAGGAGTGAAATTTCAGAATCTGGAGAGGTTCGTGTTGTGCAAGCATGAATGGGGAAATAGCCTATGTGTGTGCACCTGAATGTAGCCACCCATACGCTATTACTCACAACTGAGGTCCTGTTTAAGATTCTCTTTTGGGCTATTTTTTCTGTTGTCGCTGTTGTTTTTTTTTAGTTGGTTGGTTTTGTTTTTTTTTTTGTTGTTGTTTTAAAGAAATGTTTCTCTTTCAGGTTTGCTAACTTGCTTTTCTCAAGATGTCTTTCAGATATATCCCTCTAAGGCAGATATGGATAATTCAGGTGGGCTGGATCAGGATGATGTTGTGGTTTGGATGTATTTTCAGTGGTCTGGCTGCATCTGTGACAGAGTTTATTGGTGGAGACCAAGCAGCTCATTTCTGGCCATAGTTTACAAAGAAGAAGGAAATTAACAATTTCTTGCTGAGCTATGTTTAATATTGTTACACTAAAATAAAAACAGGCTGAAGTGTAATTAGCTGTTCTTGGACTGTTGCTGTGAGTTCGTCTTAAGCTTTAGGGAATCAATAAGCAATTAATAACTCTTTCTCCCTAAAATTGCATCCACCCTGCTTGGGACACAGAAGGCTCTAACAAACAGGCTGAAGTCAATATGCTTTTTTTGTTTTGGTTTGGTTTTTAATTAGCATGGCCTGAACTGGATTTGTTTCTCATCAGGTAAGGAGAACTATCTCTGTTGCCATGTCACTCCCATGTCATCGTTATGGATATATGCAGCCTTAGAAGAAAGAATCAGTTGCATTCATGTAGATATGAATCCTGGAAACTAAATGATGTTACCAACTCTTTAATATAAGAGATATATCTAGAAAGGGAGCATTCTGGAGTTTTTTTATACTTCTGAGTGAATTACAGTAATAATATCACTTATGCTTCTATTTCATCCTATAAGTTAAGAAAAAAAATAAAGAACCGAGAAACCTGATAGCCTAAAGGAAGCAGCCTAAAGAGATGGTGAATCATATCTGTCATGGTTTGACATGACAGCTTTTTCTGGTAATGGGGAAGGGGCTGTAAAGATGGCGCCGGTAAGAAGTTGCTTGAAACTCTCCCCAGCTCTGAGCCAAACCCACGTCTGGGGCCGAGCCAATAAGATGCTTCCACGATCACTTTTTAAGAAGAAACCAAAAGAGGAGGGTTCTTCTTTCTTGTTTCTTCTTCTTCTTCTGCCTCTTCTTCTCCAGCTGGTGGTGGTGCAAGGAGTGGGAAGAGTGAGAGAAACAACCATGTGGACTCCAAGGTCAGTAAGGAAAGAGAGAAGAAGGTGTGCTGGAGCAGAGACTCCCCTGCTTTCTACAGAGAGGACTGGTGAAGCTGAGATTCGTTTGCATTTTGTTAAAGACACCATATCAGGGGCAGAAACTCATTTTACTGAAGACCCTGGACCAGGGGCAGAGACTTATTTTGCTGAAGAACCCGCATCAAGGGCAGAGACTCATTTTGATAAAGAAGACACCGTACCAGGGGCAGTGACTCACTTTAAGGACACTATGCCAGGGGCTGTGACTATGGCCAGTGGAGCCTGTGTCCCGAGGGAGGGACCCAATATTCACATAAGCTATAACTGTGAGAAGGAACCCATGACAAAGAAGCTCGTTAAAATTATGCCCAGAAGAGGCCTTGTCCTGAGAGAGGGACCCTATAACTGCAGAAACTGCAACCGTGGCAAAGAATCCACGTCAGAGGTATTCACCAAAGACTGTACCCCACGTAAGGGACCCTGGATCGGCAGAACCTGCAGCTGCTGGGAACAACCCACACCAGAGAAGTTTGTTAAGGACTATGTCCCGGGAGAGTGGCCCCGTATTTGAGCAGGGGAAGAATGCCAGGAGTTGTCCTCCTCTGAGAAGAGAGAAGCAGCAGAGCTCATCTGTGAGAGACTGACCACATCCCCATTCCCTGCCCCCTGGAGCTGTTGAGGGGGAAGGAGGTAGAGATATTGGGAGCAGTGAGCTGGGCACGGGAAGAAAAGAGCGATGGGGGATGTCCTTGTCTCAATCCACAACAACCTCGATTATTTTTTTTTCCTCCCATTTCGCTGGGGCCTCCGCCATCCTAATGAGGGTGGAAGTGAATGGGGGGCATCGAGCAAGAGACTGTCGTGGTGCTTCTGTGCTAGCTGGGCCAAACCACGACAATATCCTTCCTTGGAAGGCTTATGCCTGTATTGACAAACAGAATTATGCTAAGTGAATCTGTTTGGAATCCAGTTTGTTTATGGTATGAAGCAAAAGAAATTATGGTTATGATCAAACCTATTACATATGGGGAGTATGTTTCACTTTTCATTTTGCAGTTGTTCCCTATACTTTCTCAAAAGTGGTGCAGAGAGCACAGAGCACAAATTTTGTATGTGGAAATATATTGGAATGAGAAAAATCCTGATCTGAATTTTTGGCTTTCCTCACATGTGGATATATACAATTACATTATTCTATTGATGCTCTGTATATAGTTTCACTCTCAATGCAGATATACTGAAGAGATACCAGCGTTTTTAATGGTGACATTACCAGTGCTATTCCACACAGCACTGCAAAGGCCAGTATTGTTTTGCTTCTGTCTAGCATCCCCTTCTCCCCTTTTCCTCGCTCTGTTGGTTTTGGCTGGGATAGTACCTAGTATGGGGCTATGGTTTGGATTTCTGCTGAAAATAGCGTTGATAACCCAGAGATGTTTTAACTACTGCTGAGGAGTACTCACACATCATCAAGGCCTTTTCTGCCTCTCACATCACCTTACCAGCAAGTAAAATGGGGTGCACAGGAAAATGGGAGAAGACATAGCCAAGACAGCTGATTCCAGCAGATCAAAGGATTATCCCAGACCATATGACGCCATGCTCAGCATAGAAAGCTGGGGGAGAGAAAGGAGCAGGGAGGTTGTTTGGAGTGATAACATTTGACTTCCCAAAGTAACCATTACCCTGGAGCCCTGCTTTCCTGGAGATACCTGAACACCTGCCTGCCCAGTGGAAGCAGGGAATGAATTCCTTCTTTTAATTTTCTTGCTTGCATGGCTTTTGCTTTACCTATTAAACTGTCTTTGTCTCAATCCATGAGTTTTGTTACTTTTAGTCTGATTCTCTCCCTCATTCCACTGGAACAGAGTGAGTGTGGTGCTTTGTTGCCAGCTGAAGTTAAATCACAACACTCATACCCTGTTGCTATTGGAGCAGCAATGTAGAGAAGGGAGTTCAGGAGCTGTATTCTCCTTTGTCTCCTCTTTGGCCAAGGCATTCCAGTGCCTTCCCAAGAAAACCCTGGAGCAACGTGAAACAGAACTACAACACCTGTGGGGCTACTAGGAGCCTGCAAATCCCAATATGGGGCTGGGCAATGGAAGGGACTGGGCAAGGGTAAAACACAGAGTGCTAATGGAGATGGTTTCTAGCCTTTTTAATATTTCTCTAATGAAGGCAGAATGGGAAGTAGTTGGAAGAGGCGAGGAAGGAAAGTGAAAGATCATTATTTCCACACACATCAGCTGTCAAAAGATACACATACTGTTCTGTTATCAGTATTATGAGAAATCCAGATGTTACTGCTCATCAACACATCATTTTGGCTATAGGCTATGTGTTTAGTGTCAATATACACATAAAAATAAGATTATATGTACACGTGGATTCTGTATCCTTCTGCATATGAGTATCAAATTCATTACTATTTGTCATCCTGATGCAAAAATTTTGTAGCTTTTGCTGTTATATCAATCAGTTCCATTGAACCAGTCTGACGCAAATCTCTATGAATGTGACATGTATATAAAAGAACGTGATACAAACATTGATATGGTATCTTGAGAAATGTACAATATTTTAGATATAGCTCTATAGCCTTAAGTTCTCTTTCCATGGGAAGTTATGTTCCTATTTGGCAAAAAGACTAGCCTAATCTGCCTTGCATGTCTTTCATCCTTATAAGCAACTGTCAAGGAACTTCCAATAGAGACTTTAGCTTTGCAGGACTTAATGGAACTGAACTCTTTCTACTTACAGTAAAGTGGCTAGATGTGAGATATTTACAAGCGTAAGACTGTATTCCTCAGGATAGGATCTATAGACTATAAACATCACATCTAAACTGTGTTGCATCAGGGAAGAGAAATTACATTAATATTTTAAAAATACTTCTTTCCATCCACTACTGTCAAGTCATAGTAAAAAATGTCCAGAGCAGCCAAACTAGTCTGTTTCCACGCACCAAATAATTAAAGACCTATATATTCATATAACTGTCATGCAGTTATTAATAAATGCAGCCTGCCTCCCTCTCCTTTCTCCGAGAAACTATTACTCCCATTTCAGCTGGTGGTGTACCAAGTGAAACAGGGGAGTTGGTATGACCAGCGTGGTACAAAGCTGTAAATCCCAAACCACTACAGTGGTACCTTTACCTGTGTCTGGAAGGGCTTGTATGTAATTTGAACTTTGGCTAACTGTTGTGTCTTATATAATTCTAAAGGGCTTCTTTTCTCGTTAATAATCTTATCTTTGGCTAATTCTTACCACATCATTGCTTCCTTTTGCATACCGACACAAGGCAGAATGGGAAGTAGTTGGAAGAGGCAAGTTTTCTTGTTAGCAGTAAAAAAAAGTAATCTTAATTTTTATCTCATTCAATTATATAAATTATTTCGGTTTTGACCTAATTTTTGTATTGAAGAACTTCCAAAACTAAAATCAACAAGACGAAAAAAAGTTCAAGTTTCTATGCTTTCTCCAGTTTCTGCATTTTTCTTCTTCTTCTGTACATCCTGCTCACCAAGATCCTAGATGTAATAGACAGCTTCTTTTTTTTCTGCAATTAATTATGTAAATGTAAATCTGAGTTTTTGAGAAATAGTGCTGAATGCTTTAAGTTGTGCCAGCACTTAAGAAACTTCTGGGCTCTTATTTACATACCATCTTTTTTTTCCTCCTAAATGTAAATGTATAGAATAGTTAAATATTTTTTCTTCCGGAATTCACTAGTCATATTTGACCAAATACCTCTGGCTTGTTGTCTTTTGGGGTAAAGTTCTAACCTGAAATGTAAGTTTTTTACATAGAAGATAATGAGATGGAAACACTGGTATCAGGTGAAAAAGTTCTGTTGGTTTACTTTCAGCATCCCCTAGTGGTGATATTTATTATTTACTTATCAGGCTTTTACAGAAGAAGTAGTTTGACAGATTTGCTCAGAGGAATTAGAAGATCAAGAAACTGATGATGCCTTTAAAAATATGGGAAAAATATGAAAAAATATTTACAAGTCTTACCTGTTAAATTAAAAAAAATATTTTAGAGGTGAAAAATATGAGGAAACAGACAAAAACCTTTATTTCTGGAGTCATGTATCTGGTTTGCTGAATGAATTTTGACAGGGAAATAAAAATATAAAGACGTGAATTTTAAAATGGACTAATTTTTGTTTCTTAGACACAAACTCTTTACTATTATTGTTTACTTTTATGACAGCCGAAAGTTAAATAAAAATATTAAACTGAAAGTGTCAAACCTTGCCTTTATCAAATGTATGTTGAGATTGTGCTGCTGTCTGTTTACATTTTGCTTACATTTGAATTTTAATGCAATTAAACATTTTAGTGTCTAATCCAATTGATAATTCATGCTTCATTTGTTAGACAACATATAAGAGCGCTTAAAAAAAAGGCTTGAGTGACTCAGGAGGCTGAATTCTACAGATTTTTCACTGATATTCAAGTTTCTCTCTGAATACAGTTAATTTGCAACCAAAAAGGATTTGTGCTGAAAATTCTGTGTGTTTAAACCTGTAACATAATTTAAACAGTCCATAATTAAAACTAGTTTGTATTGATACCAGAACTCAGAGATTTCTGAGTCTTTTCTACCTCTAAGTCCCTATCCACAGTTGCTATTTTATACATAAGCATGATTTGAGCTAAAATTGCAAGCAAAGAGTTAAAAGTTACAAATGTTTAAAAGTCCTAATATTCGCTCATCTGTTGTGCAGACACCTGGAACCAAAGGCCTTAGGAATCATCCTGAGAAGAAATGGAGAGAGCGAACCAATCAGCTTGAGAAGAGGCCAAATGAGAGAGACTGATGGCAGCAGTAAACTGTGTTTTGGTGATAGGCTGTAGGACTGAGCAGAAAAATAACTTCAAAACAATTTCAGCAAGGCCACTGTGTTCAAATTAAGATAATTGCTTCATATCTTCATTTCTCTGTAATGTGTATAAGGAGCATTATTTCATTTAATGGTGTGCACATTAGGTGGAGTGATCCCCTGTGCACCCGGCACTACAATAAAGGGTCTGACTTAGAGCTGGGGGCAGTTTCGAACAACTTCTTACACAAGCCATCTTTACAGCCTCTTCCCTATTACCAGAAATGGCTCCACAAGAACCCATAACATAACCAAAGGAAGATGGGGAAAAAGAATTCCATTAATTGCAGGAAATGAATGTGAAGTTGCAATTCTTGGTCTCTATTTGCTACCATGTATGCCATTACAGCTTGGCAGGATCTATTCAACCACCAATCTCTCTTCTCCTTTCCACTAGAAGACGTGTGGTTATGCTTATAATTTTTGATGGACTCTGAGGTGGTTGTGGGCCTTATGTGTTCCCCAATACATGCGATGCTCACGTATGACTGTTTTGTTAACTTCCTATATAGAACTAGAGGCCTGTATGAGACAGGCTATCCATTCAGGTGCCCTGTGAGGTCTCTCTGTGCCTGCCATATGATAAAGCTAAAAATAGCACCGTTTGTCAACAGGAGTATATCTGGGGGTCTCATGATAGTCTCAAAGTTCTGCGTTTCTCACTTCATGCCAGGTCCTTTCTCTTCTACTCTGAATGAAATATTTTAAAAGTTACTGAGATGATAGGCAGAGTTGGAATGGAGCTGGTGTATATAAGTTTCCAGATTAGTGGCTAAGAGACTGAATTTGCAAAGGCTATGTTCCTAATTTCGAATTCTTTACCATTTGCTGACATCTTCTCTTGGGATGAAATCTTCAGATTTTGTTGGCTTCAGTATGGTGTGGTGCATTTAAACACTTCCTGACAATTTAGAGTTGAGCAGATCCCAACCCAACGTACCAACAATTATTTTGCTGTTCTGAGTTAAGATGGATTGATAACCTCACTGTGTGCTGTTGACATTTATTTGAATATATTTTAAATGTTTTTTTATTTTCCTTTTGGCTAGTAGTAGATCAGAACCTACCAGCCTTAAAGCAGTCAAGAAGATATTTCAGGATATGTATAACTAGTGCCAAAATGGAGACAGATGCCACTAGAGGGCTGATGAAGAAGATGAAAGCAATGTGGAGGAATTTGCATTAGAAATTGTATTACAACAGGTGTCTTATCTATTGGTTGATTAACACTGTGCATTCTGCCAATAAGATCTGTAACAGGTGACTGAGAAACCAACGAGGAGGGGTGTGCTGCTGGACCTGGTCCTGACAAATAAGGAGGATCTGGCTAGGGATGCGAAGGTTGGAGGCAACCTCGGCTGCAGCAGCCATGACATGGTAGAGTTCAAGATCCTACGTGGCAGGCCACTCTCCATCATTTCTGAACAATCATGGAGGACAGGCAAGGTGCCTGAGGACCGGAGAAAGGCCAATGTCACTCCAGGCTTCAAAAGGGCAGGAAGGACAACTCNTGGGGTTGAACAGCCTGGCCACGCCCCCAGCGGCAGCTGCGGAGAGTTAATTCTATCCTGGCCAAACCCAGGACAGATGGTTATCAGGGTGAGTCAACATGGATTCACCAAGGGGAAATCCTGTTTGACAAACCTGATAGCCTTCTACGAGGGCACACCTGGCTGGCTAGATGAGGAGAGAGCAGCGGAAGTCAACTACCTTGACTTCAGCAAGGCTTCTGACACTGTCTCATATAGTATCCTCACAGAAAAGCTCAGGCAGTGTTGCTTAGATGACTGGATGGTGAGGTGAATCGAGAGCTGACTGAATGACAGAGCCCAGAGGGTGATCAACAGCACAGAATCAAGTTGTCTCCTAACAAAGAAATCATAGCGTAATTCAATCACTTCTATGTCTGCTAATTAAGTGGATCTTTCAAGGCTCTAATTTCCTCCAAAGTTAAAAATCCCATTCATGTGAATACAGTGAAAGAAAGTCAACAGCAGGAACTGAGAATGTGTTACTTCAGAGTGCTTCATAACATGCACTCTGCATTTCCCTCTAATGTAGTTTAACTCTCTCTAGTAGATAAAAATATTTCAGCTGTTGTTCCACTGTGTAAGGAGGGATTCAGAAGTGACCTCTTTCAGCCAGAAAGATGAACTTCACCAACCCTAAGTGGAACACTAAAACACTTATTCAACCAAAGCTATTTGTTGAATTACCAAATAGCTCTGAAATAACCACATCTTCTTTTGTCAACAGATTTAGTTTCTTACCTTGACCCCAAATAAAACACATGTTAAAGTCTTGGCTGGAGGCACAAATAACTTTTAAAACAATCTTTGTATGGGTGGTACCAGCACAAATTGCATCTCTGCACAAGAACTAACTGATTTACTCGAGTCAACTGTCATGTGAATTGACTTAGTGACAAAAAATGTAAGACTTGCCACTTGCAGTTGTAATTTGTAATTTTCCCTGATATTGCAAGGGAACTACACAGTCACTTTTTGTCTAAGGAAGCTCTCACTGGCTTCAAGTTCTCAACTCTACAAAGCAGCCTAAACTCATTCTTATCATAAAGTAAAAAAATTAAGAGATTTTTTTTTTGCGTCAGTAGTAGTATTTCTTCAACAGAAGAGCTCCTCTAGTAATGGCATGCAGAGTGATGCACAAAGTGTCTTTTAGGAGGTAATGATTGCAATTTGTTAAAATCCTTGTTGAGTATTTCAAAACAATGTTGTTCATGCAGGAAAATACATATTGAGAACTCTCTACCTGGAAACATAGGAAATCAAACTGGTAAACTAATGGATTTTAGTTCTGTAATGAAAGAGCTCCAACCTCAAATTTTGAATTTAAATCGATGTAACTTTAACCTGCAGAAACAGAAAACTGTAAAGAACAAGCATTGTACCAACTTTGAAAGTAGGTCAGGAACTAAATGTAGAATTCAGCATGATAGGATGTTTCTCAAAGGTAAAATTGTGGTCATGCTGGGAAGTATGATTGACAGTGGAAAATATCTTTGGACTACTCAAAGATCAATTTTAATTGGAAGTTAGGTCAAGTGTAGGAAAGTAACTTTTGGTAACCAAAAATTTATGCCTGAAACTAACTGAAAATAATGATCAAAATCATAGGATTCTAAGGATCGAGGTGACCTTAAAAAGTCTTATGATCCATCTGACTACTCTTAGGCAGAATCAACAGCTAACTCATTTCTGATATGTCTAAACTGTTCTTGGAACTTCAGTTTGTCATTGCTAACTACGTTACAAATACTATCATTATTAACATTAAGAAGCTATGGCATTCTTTTCTTTCCTTACTTGCAGTGGAAATATTCTTGTTCTGTCCTTCCCAGAAACAGAGATTAGTTCATGTTCTTTCTTTGCAGTTACTTCATTAAGTACTGAAGACTGTTTTCATAAACTTGTTTTGTGTGTCCTTCTACAAACTTGAACAATTTCAGTTTTTTCTTTTTTTCCTTATATGAAATATTTTCTCGACATTGCTCTTAGATTCCTTTCTATTGGTTTATATTTTTATTTAGTATTAAACTGGACACAATACTTTGGGAGAAGTTTTGTTTTTTATGAATAGAGTAGAATTTTCACTTCCTATGTCTTATAAAGGTTTAACTTTTTTTTTTTTTTCTCCCCCCCGCCCCCAAGAATATGCTGTTTGTTATACTTGGATTTACTCTTTAGGAAAATAAGTTATTACTCTAGTTTCTTATCCCTTTGCTTTACTAGATATGGTTTCTGCTACCTCTCTCCTCTGGTTTGTTATGTAGCTTTTATATTACATTTGAGCCAGACAATATGGAGCAACCAGGACTGCTGAAACAGTCCCTCAGCTGCGGTGAAATAGTTTCTGCAACAAATCCCTTTTCTCTTACAGGACTTGCAGCTGTGTAGTTTAATAGTCAGGAGAGCACACTGACTACACGTTCTTCTGATTTCACTTTCTCAACACTAAGAATCAGGAGACAAGATAAGTCAAACATGGATCATTAACCACAGATTTCCCAGAGTGCTCCTTTTAACAGCTGCAGCGTTACTGAGCATAACTCCCATTGAAAACTCCTCTAAAATCTCAGAGCTATGACTATCAGTCATAAAATTAACAACTGTTTTAATTCTTCACATTTCCTGTCAGTGCCAATTTAATTCTTTAATTCATTCACTTCTCAGGAAGAACCTTCCATTTATGTAAGAGTCTATGATTGCTTTTTTCTTTTAATTTTTTTTTTTTTTTTTGTTCAGAGCAATTTTACCCAGTGGGTTGATACATTTTCCTTTTCTAGTCAAATATGTTGTGCTGTTGGTTGAAAGAGTCACTTCACTATTTTATTCCTGTTCTGCTCAAAGGAGTGGCACAGTGGTTTCAAGGACATAAAGCTCCCTGATGTCAGACCCTCAGATTCTCTCATGGCTGACTCGCCCCTTTGTCCTTTTGAGAAAAGTAAACGGTAGTTTTCTGTGTATGCACTTTTCAATTGTCAACTTAAAAACCCAATGCCATAACTATTTGGACAGTATACACCTTTTTCACTCCATCTGAATACTATATGGCTTTCAGTAAGTGTCAACATTGGTCCAACAATATGTGCTTCTCAAAACATATAGAAGAAAACCCATCCCTCTTGAATGAATAAATTTGGTATCATGCTTGAGCGAGATATATAAAAAGATGATAGAATATTATTTGAAGCTTTAGAAGAAAGGCAAGAAGCAACAGTGACTGACCTTAAAATAATCGTTTTTTAAAACAACCATTTATCAGGCAAAATGTCAGAAAAGATTAAAATAAAGAAATTTGATTCTTCTGTGCAGGATTTTTTAGGTCCTTAAGGTTGAAGCTTATTCTGCCTGTCAGGACAACAACTAACAAAAGGCTTTCTGAGGACTTTTGCTGTGATATTTGGGATTATAAAAGAAGAGTTAAAAATGAGTATTTTGCTTGCTCCAATAGTGATCTTCAGACATTCCTAAAATGCTTTTGCTCAAACTTCTTTGCAACCATTGCACAAATTTGTCTTGGCAAGTCTGTTACTGATTTGATCTTTGTTTCAAGCTTACTCTGTGCTTGCAAGAGCTTGGGTATTGATGGTGAATGTTATTTTTTTTCCTAGTGGCAACTGAGTTTCTTAGTAGTCATAAAGCCACTTACAAGGGGGAAATCCCATGTAACCATTAGTAAACTTCCCTCAGAACATTTACAGCTTCTGTGGACTGTAATTCTTGCTCACTCTGTGAGGAGTGCTTATGTCTGTCAGGCTATTATCCTTGATGAACCTTTCCTCTCAAGCTGTCCTACCACTCTGTGGCATTCCTATATGAAGATGTTTTGCAGTTTCAGTTTCTGAAAGCTGCAGAACATATTGTTTTATAATATCTATATGCACACACATATCTTTATAGCTATATCTATATCTGTACTAACTATACCTGCATATATCTGTGAATATATATTTGTATGCATGTATATGTATGTACATTTTCATATATATTCCTACATGTACACTGCAGACACATGTATAGGTATAAATTTAAAGGCTTTAGAAGTTTATTTTTTCTGTTTTTTTTTTCATTTTTCCATAGATATCTAGCTTTTAAAAAAAAAAAAAAAAGTTCCATAATATTGCTCTTCTTTGAAAATAGTAGTATGTTACCATAATGCATAGCTTAGAGAAAATGAACTCTGAAATACAAAGTCGAGAGAGGCAGATAGAATTTTAATCTGCTCTGTAAGAACATAAGGATGTCTCTGATGAGAAAAAGAATTTGATTTTCCTGTGCTGATGTCTGCTTTTCAAACAAGAGCTTTTTAATTATATCTGTCTTCTTTATATAAGCTTCGTCCTTGGTTAAAATTTACAGTTCCTCTACTGCATCTAATACATACCCCTCAGTCCTTTGCTGGATCTGGAGCAGTGTGTGACAGCACTCATGAGAACTTTCTTTGATCGTCAATCTTCTGCCCTAGAGCTCCCCACTCAGACTTTCTGGAAGCTGGTTTCAAATTACTTCCTTAACCTGAAGGTGTTTGTGATTATTCTTTAAGTTTGAATGTATCTCTCTTGTTTTCAATTTAACCTTTTTAATATCTCCCTTTCATAGAGGATTAGTGTTTATTTTGTTTGAGTGACACAGTGAAAGAAGATGTAACTACTACAGTTGATATAACTAAAAATATATGAGTCCTTGGGAATGTGCAATGGAGATAGTATGGTATATAACTGCAGATGAGCCATATCACTATTCTGTTAATGTAGAAAGAAAGGCTTAATTCAGTTTGATTTCTTTTCCTTATCTGTATTTAGCTCATATTTTTCAAGGAGAGATCATGAATCTGAAAACAAAGGTACATGAGAGAAAATGCCTGTTTCACCTCTTAACAATGTTCAAATTATCTCACTTCTACTGTATAAAGACATTGTTTATTTGTTCACACTACTATGGCTTCCAGTAAGTCCCTGTCACCAGTGGATGAGCTCATTACAGTCTTGCCTTGAGTATGGCCTCCAAATGAGCCTGGTGCAGTTGATGCAATAGTTGCTGAGGTTATGGTCTAAGAAACTAGGAATGGACAAGTTATTCCTGATTCACATTTGTTTATTGCAGTCTGTGACTGTCTTTGTCTCTTCTAAGTCTGGTTACCAGCTCCCACAACGTGAGCCCTGCAGGTGATTCTGGTCCTTTATAGAGGCACATCTGTCAGTGGCTTTTCCTAGAGGAGGCTTTCTTCCATCGAGCTTAATGTTTTGCACTGAGCGCTTATATTATGATCTAGTGGAAGATCATGTGAGAGAGAAACTATGGGAACATTCTGAGGAGTGAAATATAGTTGCTATGACAAGGGAGCATGGGGTAGGGGCTAAACCGTGGCTGCGACCCGAAATGCGCCAGATATTTTTGGCAGTGTCATCTTGGGACATTATCATTTTCTTCTTAACAAAAATTTACCATCTATCATATTACCAGTGGTCTAATATCCATTAGGTATGTTTGAGAGAGAAAAATGTCCCTCTACCCGTAAAAAAGAAAAGCTGTCCTGAAACCAAAACCCCAAATCTGCCTCTCCTCCTCCCAAAAAACGCCATAGATGGGAGCAACCCATGTATAAATAGGGGAAAAAAAAGATTGTTATACATTCTGTGGCTTACTTTTCTGACAAGTATGTATGTTGTCTGCCGTTTCAAAAAAATTTGGTGGTATCATATTTCACTGTTTGAATTGCAGGACCAAATGAAACACAGGAGAGTCCTCCACATTTCTTCTAGGTCAGTTGTATCCTTAAACATGTTTGTACCACACATCATGGTGTAGACTGAGAGTGAGGTATTCTAGGCTTTGACAGGTCTCCCTCTCCACCTCCCATGCTTCCATATACCAACAATTCCATCTGCTTTCCCTTAACACTTGCACATTTTCCTGCCCATCTATAGTTTTCAGGTAGATATTTTCCCCTGAAAGAGTGCAAAAGGGTGGCTGTAACTTGTGAGTTTTTGTGGAATTTTTGCAGTAGTGTTGAACAATTAAAAATGTTACAGTTTTATCCCTGGCTGGGTGCCAAATGTCCACCAAGTAGTTCTATCACCTCCCTCCTAAACTGGACAGGGGACAAAGAAATATAACAAGAGGTTCATGAGTTGAAATAAGGACAGGGAGATCACTCAGCAGTTAATGTCATGGGCAAAGCAGACTGAACCTGGGGACAAATGATTCAATCTATTAATGAACAAGCAGAACAGAGCAGGAAAATGAGAAATAAAACCTAATCTTAGAACATCTCCCCCCATTCCTCCTATTCCAAGGACTCTCCTTTCTTCCTCCCAGCAGTGCAGGGGATGGAGTTTACATCAGTTCATTGCAGATGGACTTTGCCACTACTTCTTCTCAGCGAAAGGCCTCATCACACTTCCCACTGCTACAGTGAGGGGTCCCTCCCACGGGAAACAGTCGTTCATGAACTTCTCCAGCATGGGTCCTTCCCATGGGCTGCAGCTCCTCATGAACTGCTCCAGCATGGGGCGTCCCATGGGGGCAGCTCCTCACACCCTGCCCCAACGTGGGTCACACACTGGGAGAACAGTCCTTCAGGTACCAATTGCTCCAGCCTGAGTCCCTGACAAGATCACAAATCCTGACAGCAAACCTGCTCTTTCAATGACCCCCAGGTCCTGCCAGAAACTTGCTCCAATGTGGGCTTCCCATGGAGTCACAGCTTCCTTCAGGTATCCACCCACTCTGGTGTGGGGTCCTCCGTGGGCTGTGAGTGGATCTCTGCTTCCCAGTGGCCTCCATGGACTGCAGGGGCACAGCTGCCTCATCATGGTCCTCACCACAGGTCACAGAGGAGTCTTTCTTCCAGGGCCTAAGCACACTCCTCCCCCTCCTTCTCCACTGACCTTAGTGTCTCTGGAGTTGTTTTCTCATTCTCACTCCCTGATGCTGCTGCTGTTTAGCAACTACTCAGCAACTTCTTCCCCTTCTGAAATATGTTAATCACAGAGGCATTACCTCCATCACTAATTGTCCAGGCCTTGGTCAGTTGCAGGTCCATCTTAAAATTGACTGATAATAACTATCAGCTACAGGGGAAGCTTCTAGCAACTAAAGAGTTGCTAGAAGAGCTATAGCCCCTCTACTACCAAAACCTGGCCTAGATAAAACCACTACAAATCCATAGCAAATGATTAAATCAGACCATGGGTTTATCTCCAGTGAGAAAAAAATCAGAAGCTAGCAGTTGAAATTTATAATAAATATAGCTCTGCTATGGCTTGGTAGCCAAAGTTCTGGCATATATTCCCACCTCTAGTAACTGAACATATCTACAGTGTTCATTTCAAATACAGAAGAGTAGCAAAAAAATGGTCATAAATGTTCCTCATACCAATATTTTGTAAGTGAATAATTAAACCTGTAAAATAATGGAAAATAAAGTACAACTTTTAAAGCCAAGATACTCCAAAATTCCTTAATCCCACAAAAAAACCCCCAAGGTGTCTTCATTTTTTCCTTATGGTCATGTCTGTTTTGATCATTAAAATGAAGGTTTGTTTTCTGAAACAACTGGGGGATTGTAGCAATTTGAGATGAACTTGTTGTCTCTTTTTCCAGTATATGAGTTCTGCGAAGTTATTCTAATGAATGTCTATTTTGCTATGAAGTGGCAGAGAATTACCCTCAATTAATCAGGAAATCTCAGCTTGCTGCTATTATGAAAATTTACTTTAATGATTTGAGAACTCTGTCTGCAGTGAGTAAACAATATGAGTAACTTTCTGTATTAACATAATGGTTTCTTGTCTTAAAAACAGTACATTTTTGAAAGTGGAAAATACCAAGAAAATGAGACTTCATTGTGATAAGCACAAGCATCTAGATCTTTTAGGGTGTAATTAGATGATGCAGATCACTTGATCCCTGATGTTTTTCACAGCGACAGGTTTTTATGGAATCAGAAGGTGAAAGAGCTAATTTTAATGAGTTTTTATTTGTAAAAGTCTGCACATACATAAAAAATCTCCAACTGTCACAGCAGCCAGTAATTGGCAGAGAGATGCTTTGATAAAGAAAGGAAGAAATTGCTGCTGGCTCAAGACAGGTGGACATCAACTTGAATCCAATTTACATTGTAAAATGCACAATGGAAAGATTTGCATTAGTTTGCCTAGATGAAAGGCGGCTCTTAGTCAGAGCTCCTCATTTACTTTCTCCTCTTCCATTTCTTTTCTTGCCCAAGCACTCAAACTCTCTGTAGCTAAGTTTTAATGAAGATAATTTGTTCAGCTGCTGTTTGAGGCAGCTATTTACTCAACTAAGACTCAAATCTGAACTCACGCTGGGCTGAAAAGAAGATCCAAACTGATAATTGGACAGACCTGAAAGTGAATAGCCAGCTTTACCCACAGTTTGAATTGAGTGTATCTACAGTGTCAAGTTGCTTTTATTTGGTTGCCTGGTCAAGATCCCTTGCAACTCTTACTAGGCCTTAAGAAGAAAGCTACAGTGGAATGTGCCTTCTCTGAAAGGTACAAGAAAGGACTCCTAATGGGCATGTTTGGACTGTCTAAGTGATCCTAGCTACATGTTTAAATGGTTGATCCATATTTAAACTGTTAGTTCAGATCCAAACTTTCACTGTATCTTAACATTTTCTGACTAAGAGTCCAACATTGTATTAAGTGATGGAAAAGTAGGCTTATTCTTGTTCTGGAACAGATGCTGAAGAAAGGCTGGTGAGGAATAGGTGGGTAGTCTGAATTTTTTATTCTTCTATAATTCCTTCCCGCGTGAGTCAGAATTAATGGAAATCAAAAGCTTGCCTACAGAAGCCTAGGAATTTCTTTGTGTGTATATTTTCAGGTACAAATTCCAAGCTTGCAATCAGCATTGTGAAATTTGTACATATTTACACATGTACTTTAAGTTGGACTTACACTGGTGTTCCACTATTTGTTAGATATTTGATTCTGAGGTGGCATTCCTTTTAAAAATAATCTTACCTTTACAGATAAGGCTCTTGGTGTCTTTTAAAACACAAAGTGGTAGATCAACAATGTAAAAATGTGTTCCATTGTTTTTAAATATGACTTTTCTTCTTACATGATGCATGCAACTTACTAGTTTATTAAGTTCCTTAACATATGGCTATGTATGATATAAAAAAAAAATCTGAGATCATGGACTGCTGAATTCTTTTGTTTCTCAGGTCAAAATGTCTCCAATAGAAAATGTTGGCAAATGTATTTTTCTTGACATGCCTTTGTAGCTTAAGATTTACTCTACAGTTTTTTACCTATATAATCTGCTTTCAAATATTCCCAACAGAGTACTGAGTCAGGCTACCTAGATAGACTGACAGGAATGTCTGACTCTATTCAGGCCATCCACATGGATTTTCATTCAGCAGAAAGTAGAGTCTGAAGGCAAAGATGGATGAAAATTGTCTTAATGCAGGCACTTTGGGAAAACATGTCCTGAAGATGGGAGCATGGTCGCAATTCAAGTATTCACACTTTGCTTCTTACAAGTAAGTGAAGAATGATGTAGTCACTGAAACTGAATATAGGATATCTAGTGTACAGAGTAGCCTTCATATCCCATGGCCAACTCACTTTTCAGGGTCCCCACTGGGTCACAGCCTCCTTCAGACCACCACCTCCTCTGGTATGGTGTCCTCCCCAGGCTGCAGGTGGATCTCTGCTCCCTTGTGACATCCATGGCTTCAGGGGCAGGGCCTCACCATGGGCTGCAACACAGGCTACAAGGGAATCTCTCTGCTCTGGAGCCTGGAGTACCTCCTGCCAACCATTCTGCACTGACTTTTGTATTTGCAGAGATGTTTATCTCATGTTCTCACTCCTTTCTCCATCTGCAGTTGCTGTTACGCAGATTTTTTTTTTTTCACCCTTCTTAAAACAGAAGTAGTACCAGCATTGCTGATGGACTCTACCTTGGTCAACAGTGAGTCCATCTTGGAGCCAGCTGGCATTGGCTCTCTTAGATAGGGGAAGCTTCTGGCATCTTCTCACAGAGGACATGCCTGTAGCAAGCCCTGCTATGAAAGCCTTGCCATGCAAACCCAATACAATGAACCTCTATTTGAAGGATTCTGTTACACTTCCCATATGTCCTTTCACTTTTTTTGCATATTTTTTCATGCGAACCTTACTACTGAAACATTTAAAGACTACGAAAACATGATTGCATGCCAAAACATAGAAAAGCTTTATGTTCCATTTAGTCCTCTGAATTTACCTGCGAATCTTAGACTAACAGACTGAATTTCTGTGCTGGATAGAGATGTATAGCACTAAGAAAAGAAACATATTAAAGGTATTTTCTGATATTTTGTTGTGTCTCTACATGATAATACATTGATGAGTGTAGCATTCCCTCCTCTGGAATATAATCTCTGGTTTCTTTTGCAATCTGAAGTTGAAAAAAAAGAAAAAAAAAAGCTTACTGTTGTAATTTCTGATGTTATAAGGTTACAGGCTACAACCTTGGGAGATTTTACACTACGTTTGATTTTTATTGTTTCACAAAATGGGACCTGTTTTCTGACAGTCAATAAACTGCAGGTGATACTCCTCTTATAATAGATGTGAATGGACTGTTGCTGTTTGCTATAGCAGTTTAACTGTAGGGCAATCTTATAAGGGGTTTTATCAGGAAAAAAGACTATCTTTTTTTAGCCACAGAATAATTTCTTTATTTTCATCAAGTTCCCTGGTAATATTGGTAACTCATCTGAGCAGGTATGAAAGAAGCAGAAAGCTCTCTACTTCTGAAGTTCAAAACAAACTGAAAACTAAAAATCAGTATTGGTGGGCTAAAATTAAACCACCCTGAACATGTGCTAATATTCCAAATCCCTCATGGTAAAGTTTTTTTTTCTTACGTTTAAATGGCATTTCCTGCATTTAAATGTATGTCTATTGATATTTGCCCTACCACTGAGCATCACCAAGAAGTCTGACTTCCTCTTCTTCATTCTTTCCTATCAGATATACATAGACAGAGATGTATATATCACGTGGTTGAGGGAGATTATGCTCTCCCTCCGCCCTGGTGAGGCCTCATCTGGAGTCTTGTGTCCAGGTCTGGGCTCCCCAGCTCAAGAGGGACAGAGAACTGCTGGATAGAGTCCAGTGCAGGGCCACCAAGATTATCAGGGNCTAGCTGGTCCTGCTTCTGCAGGGGGGTTGGACTGGATGATCTCTAAAGGTCCTCTCCAATGCCTACCATTCTATGATTCTGTGGATAAGAATGCAACAGCCTTCTCTTGATCATCTTTGTCACCCTTTTCTGGAGTCTTTTTGATATATCCATGACTCTCTTGCACAGGGGAGCCCAGAACTGGACACAACACTGACAAAGTAGTCTCATGAGTACTAATGAAAGATTGCCTACTTTGATTTGCTGGAAACTGGTTTTCAAATGGATCTAAGGGCATTTCTGGCATTCTTTGATGAAAGGCTGCATTGTTGGTTCATTTACAGATCACAGTATTACTGTCTTTGTCATCTTTTCTATCTTTACATGAACTGTATGCTCACTCTCAGTCCTTCCTCAGAATCTTATCCAATTGCAATGCTCACAGTAGTTGTGAAGGATAAAGAAAAAGTTTAATAAAAATGCATACCACATATATAAACACAATTTTTCAGTCTTTTCCATCTTTTAATTACTATTTTCAATTCTAAACTGTGAATGCCAGAAAAGGTCATATACATATATAGGTATAATATCAAAGTTCATATTTTGGAAGTGAAAAGTCCTTCACTTAAGAAAAGCATGACTTAGTAACATCAGTGTGTTATCAACATTGTTCTCACACTAAATAAAAAACATAGCCCCATACCAGCTACTGGGAGGAAAATTAACTCTATCCCAACTGGAACCAGGACACATACCAGTGGCAAAATAATCCACTGCACTCTTCTAGTTGGAGAGTTAAAATACAGACGTAGCAAAGAGTCAACATCTTTCTGAAGCCCTGTATCAGCAAAACCCATTTGCCTAGTATGAGAAACTAGAGTGAATAAAGCACTCACAAACAGTCATTTAATGGTGTGTATGTTTCCAGTATTTTTTTCCCTAGTAACTTTAGTTCCCATATCTAGCCACAATGTTGTCAAGTTCTCATCATCAATATCTTCTCTGTATACCTCTTTTTTTCCCCTATTACTCTTTTTAAAATACTTATCTGTATTTATTTTTTAAATTCAGGTTTAGAAAATGGATTGGTTACTGGGTAGAATGGGAATTGTTAGGGAGTAGAAATGGAGAGAAGAAAAAAATAAGAAAACATGAAAGACGTAAAGAGTGCAGCAGAATTGGATTTTGGATTCTGAGGTCAGAAAGCTCAGTAAAGCATGTAAATATCAGAAAATGTCATTTGGAATTAACTTAAATTTCTGAATCTCATATGACAAACTCATTATCACAAATGTTTAACGTCTGTCTGGTGAAGGTGACTAGGTCTTCACCTGCAGCTTCCAAACATTTTACCTCCTTTATCCTTCCTTTATTTTTTTCCTAGACTTTTTCTTCATCATGTGGGATATTATGTTATCTCTGGGATTAAGGATACCAGCTTTAAACTGCAACCACACACCTCCTCTGCCTGCAAGCTACCCTGGTTTCTATTCCTCTGTAGCACATTTTGTCATCTCTGATAATTATGTAGGACAAGGAGCTGTGTAGTTCCTCCACCTTTGATATCTTCTTGTGTTGTTGATCTGGCAAATCACCTCTTGAAAATTCTCTTTATTCTTTTTCTGCTGTTAAGTGCTTGCCATGTTTTAATAGAACAGATTCTCTGGCTGGGGAAAAATTACCAGTTAAAACTTGTGAGACAAATCCACTGTTTTTATTTCTTTCAGCAGCTCTTCAGTGTCTTTGATGTGACTCATACATTTGCATTAAAAGCTGTCAGTGATTTATTTTAAAAAAGAATTAATTATCCTTTTTGCTTCCTTGTGAAAATTTAATGGAGTTTTCCAGTTTAATTGTAAATATAACCTCATGGAAGGAAATACACAGGTCACTAATAGAACCATAGCATTAATAGTGCCAACAGCACCAATGAGAGATAACAAATATCTAATATTGTGCAAACTTCACTTCAGTAACTTGTGCAGAACTATTTGAGTCAAAGGAGAAAAGCAGCTGTTTTCCAGGAGTCATGCAGAATGATTAAATGTCCTGTTTCTCACACAGTTCACTATTTCTGCACCGTTCTTTTTCTCTACAGACTTGGGAAAAGAAATGACACTTTCAGGAGGTGGCTTCTTTGGCTTTCTAGGGAGTTTTTGTTGAACTTGATCTCTTCCACCTTTGTTTTTTTCTGAAGTTTCATAAGGAACAAAAAAGGGAACTTCAGTCCCCTGAATCATTAAATCATCACAGTCTCAGCTGTGTATTTTTAAAAAAGCTTCAGTCTCCTCCAGCAAATCTTTGATTTCCCCATACTGCTAACAGCAGGAGGCTGTCCTGCCACTACTATCAGCTTTTCTTTATCTGAAATTTAGGACTGATTTCTTGGCACTACTGAAATTTTCATACTGCTGCAATCAAAGAGAAGGGAAGGACTGAGTACCTCTCTGTTGCCCCGAATTTGGGCTGGTGTTGACTCAAATAGTATTATAAAGTTTTTTACTCCAGCCAACTACCTTTTCAGGTTAATTATGTTACCTATAAAGTAATTTGGTTGTCTTAATGACAAAAAAGGCTGGTAAAAGCAGCAAAGAGATGACACCAGTTTTATTTGGGACACTTCAGTAAGTAAGAGTGATTGTCACATATCCCATCTGAGACTCATTTGTATCTCCATTTGAACACAGCAAGGGCCTCAAATACCAAATATATGTGTAATGTCAATCTCATGTGTCTTAGTGGTACAGATAACACCCCACATCCCCTCTTGGCACCCCCCAGTGTTTAGAATTTGTAAAAATATCTGTCAGTTGACCTCAGAACTTTTACAATAGTCCCTTAAATCAACACACAACCTGAAAACTAGAAGTCTCTATTCTTATTTCTAGGTATCAATAAAGTCTCAAAATGGAGATGAGTGTTTAATGATTATCACTCAGGAAGCACACTAATGATGGGCCTAAGAATGGCATTTAGCATTACAGGGAAAAATCTGTGTGGGAAAAGAGACCTTAAGTATATATTTACAGGGAACCTGACCCTCAAGATCTGTTTTAATGATTTTAATTGACTGATATCTCATCTGTTAGAATTATCAATTATAGAAGAACAGAAAACACCAAACACAACACTGTAGAAAACATTAAAGAAGATAAAATATTTACTTTCATTTTATATCTGGGTATAATATTCTTCTTCATCAGTTTTGTAATGGAGTTCGTTCATGTAATTGTTTATCCATCACACAATTTTATACAGAGTCACAGAAAATAGCATGGTTTGGGTTAGAAGGGATCTTTAAAGATCATCTAGTCCAAACCTCTTGCAATGAGCAAGGGCATCCTCAACCATTCATAAAACATTTCACAAAGTCTGATTTCCGTTTTACATAATATCAGGAAATTCATCAGTGATTTGA
Organism: Urocolius indicus; assembly: GCA_013401255.1. Taxonomy (NCBI): domain Eukaryota; kingdom Metazoa; phylum Chordata; class Aves; order Coliiformes; family Coliidae; genus Urocolius; species Urocolius indicus. The sequence goes on from WBNH01005995.1 coordinate 217,349, forward strand.
CATCATGTCAAACCATGCTCCTAGGAAAACATATTGAATACAGAGTTCAAAAGATTCAGGGTTTCAAGACAACAAATTTGATCTGTGTTTTTAAGAAGGCAGGATATACATCTGCCCTTCAGCTAAGAATAAGCAACAGAAACCTTCCTTTGTGTTTATATCGGTAGTGCAAATATCTTTGCTAACTAAACATTAAAGTACATACAAGTAACTTTGTACTTGATTATCACTAGTTAAACTTGAAGTATTTTCTCAAATACTAGGCCTTTCAGGGTCAGTAAGACTTCAAAATGGCATAAAATCTCAGTGAAGAAATATTCACAGAAAATATCTCCATTGGCCTATCTGAATATCTCCATTGGCCTATCTCTTCCTTTTTAGCTAGACTTTGTTTTTTAACTATTATTCCAAAGTTACATGCTTGCAATTCTTGTAGTTCCATCACAAAAAGCCTGCAAAGATGCAGTAGAGAGGCAGTAAAATTTTGGATGAGATAATGTTCCCAAAGCCTGCCCAAGAATGACTGCTCTGAACACAGACAGCTTTCCAACTTCTGCAGTGTTGCCTGACATAGGCAAAACATATCAGTTGAAACTTAAAATTAATTGTTATTTGAAAACAAAATAGTATTTATTGGTAAATAAATTGCTCACAAGATGCGTCAGGTTATGGTCTTATTCTAAAGACCAGCTGTGGTCCAGCTTTGCATTTGCTGCGATGCTTGCTTGATCTTAGGATTACCTACTTTTTATGGTGCTAACATACAGTATTTCCTGTGTGAACTTTAAATAGTCACATGAAAAACATAGATTTGTTAAATTAAATGAATTATTTATGGCAAAGCAATTAAAGAACAGACACTTAGCATATCTTAGTGCCAGAATAATTAGATTAAAAGACACACTGTAATTGAACAAAATAAAAGTAACTATACATCGTGTAGTAAAAAAGATTAGATAAGTCTTAGACATTAAGCACTTAACAGTTTTAGTTGTTTAGGATAGGCATTGCTAGCTTTATTGCATAGATATCTTCAAAATGTTATCCAGTCATTACAGTAAAAGCTAGTGGAAAAATGCTTGCTCATTGAATTGTTAACTTTCAATTAAATAGTTTGGTGATGTAGACATTTCACACATGCTTTACTGGTCCACATGTTCCTGGCGCTGAATAAATTGAATTTTGCTTATATTAATGTACGTGGTGGAAGCGAGAGGGAAACTGATGTTGTGTTTGGCCTTCAGTGTTTTGTTTATAAAACAAAGGAAAAGATACTCGGTTAACAAAATCTGAAAATGAAGTATAAATCTTTTCAGATGATTTGGAATATAATTACTGGTTTTAGGAAGGAAAAAATTAATATAAGATGGAGAAGTACCTATTTTTCTTCCACTTGAAAATGTTACAAATGTTTATATTTCCTTTAATAATACAACCATAAAGATATTATTTAATAATGAAACTATTGCACAGTTTAGAGTTATGTTTCGCTTGTGCTTACATAGTGATGCCAACCTCAGACCGTGTATAAGATGGACCAGCTGGAAGGAAAAAAAGCAGCATCTCTCCCACCTGTTCTGCAGGATGGGTTGCATGCTGCTGGGTTTCAGGCATTCTCATCTTCCTCCTGGTGCCATCTGTCTTTTACAACAGGAGTCTGAGCTCTCAGAAAAATAATTTTGCATTATAAGTCCTTTCTAATGCTCCTATCTAATGAAAGTGACCTTTTTTCCTCTGCTTTAGACTGGATGTTCTCTCATTTAACTGTAATTGCTTCTCACTGTAGACCAACAATGATTTCAATCCTCTGTAAGAAGTTTAAAAATTCAGACTTGGTGCTAAGTGTATTTTTATTTGCCTCATTACAGTTTTTCCTCACAGAGGCAGGTGCTAAAATATCTGTAGAAGAAGAAAAGAAATCTATGAAAAATCTCTAGTATCCTTTCAGTAAAGTGAAAAGGACATAGTCTAAAATGAATAACCTAACAGGAAATAAAGTGGATGAGTCATAAAGAAAATCTATAATTAAAAAAAAATGATGAAGTATTTGGAAGATTTAGATTATTAATATATAAATTTCTATGTATACTTATACACTTATTATTAGTAAGTATACTTTTATATTTATTTTAATGTATACAATTATTAGTATATATAAACACAAGGCCATATAAGCACAAAATACCTCAGTAGTTGACTTATATATGTCATCAGGCTGTTGAAAATAACTAACACATTTCTGAATTAGTGGTACAGTGAGTGTTGAACAAGTGGCTAAAAATAACTAGTAGGATTATGTTCAATTTACAGTGAAATTTGCTCCCTATGATCTTGGTTGAAACCGATGACCAGTAGTGTTGTAGTTATCGCTTTGGTTGCAGACAAAGGGATGAAATTTCGTTTTTGTATTCAGTCAATACAGCAGCATAAAATTCTGAAATTTCTGATGAAATTTATTATGACAAATCCCATTAGCTGTAGTACTTAAAATAACTCTGTGCTCCTACAGGTATGATGGGCAGTGATCTAACTTTGCATAGTTCTCTGATTGATATATTTGTAAACTTTTTGTGCATGAGTGTGCTCACTTGTGATTTTCTGTCTCCAGTCTGACTCATCAGTTTGAATGTACGAATCAGCAGCAAATGAGATACAGTTTAAATAACAATACTGATATGGAACACTATGCACTGAAAGGAGTCCCAGTCGTAAGCAACACTTGAGCATCACATCTAGAATACTTAAGCAAGCTGTGAAGGAAAAAAAAGTGTTGTATTATTTTCTCGCCAGGTTGCATCTGAAGATGCTGAAACAAGCTACTTTCCTAACAGGAAGGAATGACATTTCTTTCCTGGAAAAAGAGAGTACGTAGTGCAAGCATTTAATCTCTGCATTGACTGAAATTGATTAAGAGATAAAATGTTTGAATGAATCAAACTGTTACCTGATCTAGCTTCTAAACCAAGATACTTTCCTTCACTGAAATGTAGTATTTTTTTTCTCCATTACAATGAAAAAAGACTTAGCAAAATATTGTCAGAAGTAAGAGGTCTTTCTTCATAGGAATGTGTAGATGGGGCTGTGAGCCACTCATGGAGAAGTATGCTGTGATGTGACAAAAGTACAGTACAGTTGCATGTCTGCAACTTCTGATTGACACATCTTTGAAACGTAACAGCAGGTAGCTTCATAAATCTTTGCTACAGAAAAAATGATTTTGTGTCAAATGATCTAGTCTATTTAATGTTATCCTACACATAATGTTATCCTCCTACACATTTTCAGTAATTTCTGAAAACACAGCACAGCACCCATCTGCCTCTTCTATGAGAAAACCCACTGGACTGAATTATACTCATTCGTACTTCAGAAATAATATTAACTTCAGAATGTAACCAGTAATGTCTCAAAAAAAGAGTAATTTTCACAGCTGAGAAAAAGGAGGCAGAAAGCAAACGGTATTACTTACAGTGTTTCTGTTTGGAAAGTCACAGATTGCTGGGACTTTATCCAGTACATCTATACTGACACCAAGTACCATCAGCAATAGACAAGAATTAGAAAGCTTTAACAGAATTAGCCTGGCTGAAACTTTTCTATTGCAGAAAAAAAGGAGAACATTTTAAAAGAAAATAACCAGATGCATTAATATGAGTGGTTTTTAAATTGACAACAGTTCTTTTTCTGTCTGGTACCATGATTCTTCATCTGTTTTCCTGAATTAAAAAACCATCCTTCTGAACAAAGCTTTCTAAAGTGGAGTTCTAATTACAAAGTGATGGAGAAGAAAACACTGGAGCCATTGCTGCATGGTAACAGTTTCACCAAATTGGAGTGCAGTGCAGCTGGGAACATCACTGTGATTCAGGTATAACTGTAACTAACAAGAGATAATCTGAAGACTGAATGACTATGTATCATCTGTCCCTGCCCCTCAATGCACTGTGGAGCCTCAGGCTGCACTTATTTTGTTACTTTCAAACTCCTTTAAGTTTAGCCAGTTCATCATTTTGGCTAAATTTCTGTTAGCTTTGGAAACAATAAGAAAAAAACAAAAATAGAAAAAACCATTTTGCTTCTGACTGCTTAGTGGCAGGGCAGAGATTTATGTAAGAATCTGACTTCTTCAGTCATGCTCATCATGCCCAACACTATTAAAATTCTCCCTTATCTGTAAGATACTCCAGGCTAGTCTGTTCACACTACTGTGTTTAGAAAGCCTTTGTTTTAACAGTGATAAAAATATCTCTTTTTACTAAGAACTTCACACAGAGAATACAGTTGTATACTTCAGACCAGATAAATGACAGTCATATTAAATAACACATTTGTTCAAATCTTCATCTTTTACATATCAACTCACAGGACAGTACTTAGAACAGGGTCAAGATTCCACCTCATGTATTAAACTTAAGGAACCCACTGCATGTCTGTGCAATTGCACTGATACAGAAGATAGTGAGATCTGATTGGAATCTAATTGGAATTTTTGAACATATTTTATCTTCAAATATGATTTTTTTTTAAATAATACCCCTTCCCCTTTGAAATATTCCTGGATTGTTAAAAATTTCTCACATAATTCTTTTCAGGCTGAGATTGAATTCCTACTCAGACATGATAGGTAGCCTGTGGTAGTAGCTGGTTGTGCAGGAGTTAAGACAGTAGTGGGAATACAAAATAGTTTAGTCAGAGTACGATTTTGAATTGCAAACTATATTGCAAAGTAATGTTCCTAAATAAGTAAAACAAAGCACAATACATTCCTGTTACAGAACCACAGGATCACAGAATGGTAGGGGTTGGAAGGGACCTCTAGAAATCATTTAGTCCAACCACCCTGCTAAAGCAGGTCCACCTAGATCGGGTCACACATGGATGCGTCCAGGTAGGTTTTGAAAACTTTCATAACCTCCCTGGGCAGCCTGTGCTGGGGCTCCATCACCCTCACAGTGAAATAGTTTTTCCTTATGTTTAAATGGAACTTTTTGTGATCCAGCTTCATTCCATTACCCCTTGCCCTGTCACTGGATAGAATAAAAAAAGGTGATGCCCCAATCTCCTGCCATCCACCATCTTGTTTTTTGCTAGTCCATTGATTGACAAAGAGAAGGAGGTAGTTTTCTGAGGAAATATCACCAAGTATCTAAATTTCTTCAGATAGAAGTTATCTTCAAAAACAGTGCTTGATCATCTTCATTAGGAGGACCTGTTGAGGGTGAAGAAATGTCCTTTATAGTGTTCTCCATTACTTACTAGAATATATATCACTTAAGTAAATGCCAGTTTTGAAGAGGTCAGTGAAAAGGTATGTGTTTCTTTACATTCATTATGACCATATATGTATAATATACATTGAACAGACAACATTTTTAGTGGTTAGGTGATTATGGATGTGCCTTTGATAGTTTTTTCCTTCCTTCCACCAGCTTCTTGTGACTTATGGGTTTTGCATCTGAAATCTTGATGACTTTCTGGGTTGCTCGCTTTTGGAGAAAGCTGTTCTTAAGCAAATCAACACAGTTGACAAATCTGTGTAGCTGATGAAATCCATCTCAGGAGACAGCAAGTATTTACTGTGGCTGACATCTTCAAGGCTATAAAATGGAAGTGGACATCCTCATTTCATTAAAAGTTGTGGCAATTAACACTGATGCTTACAATCCAAAGCTTTCTAGATTTAGTTATAAGCTAAATACTCTTTTAATAGATTTGTATTTTTGTCATGCTATGCATTTTTTTCCTTTTTTTCTTTTTGTTTCTTAGTGAATAAACTCACCACATCTGTCTGTAGAAGCCTCCAGAGAAAACTGCAAGAGGAACTTCCTCTTTCAGCGTCAGCAGTAATATAAGGAAAAATCACACAACAAAGATTACAAGTACTTACAATAAATGTAACAGGACTGGACTTTACACTCAGCTTGAGTATGAATATGTTAATATGACTGAAGTGCATGAATGCACAAGAATGGTACAATGCATACAAAAATTATGACTCATATTTGAAGAGTTAGACTTCTCATTTTTAAATGGAATTAAATATATGTTTTAGAAAGCAAAGTATCAAGAGTGATTTCAGTATGTTTCTCCAATTTTGTGAATTAGGATATGTTTAACTTAAGAAATTTCTTAATTAACATAATGTATTACTTTTACCTGTAAAAGTGTATGTTACATTCAAGAAAAATATTGCAAAATATTGGTAGGATCTGAAATGTATATTTTAAAAGGATAAATGTATTATCCAGATTGATTGCTTGGATGCATTTTCTATTACAGTGAGGCCACCATAATTGTTTCCTCTTTGTCCTGTAACAGTAGCATAAATATTAAGTTTAATAAACTTGTCCTTATTATATACATATATACAATTGAAGTTATTGAATGGTTGATATAACATGACACCATGTAAAATCTGTGGGTTCTGAGGATAGTGCACTGGTTTATATGTGTAATAAATGTAACAAGGAAGTGAGGAATGATGAAGAAATTGACTTTTTCAAATAGGCACTTTGTCTGTTCCATAAAAACTTTAGTTTTGAAACCAACTATTAATTGTGTCTGATTTTGGTGCTACTGTTATTGCACTCTACACAGCCTCAAGGAAGATTGTGGCTAGCCTACCATGTATTCTGCATGAAGCAATAGTCTTCAGATCAATGCAATTTGAGAAATGCTGGTAAGCTCTGAGTATAGCAATGGACAAAACTCATGGGTTTCTCCTCACTTACATACCATGTTTGTCTTAATGGAGATGAGTAGATACCTGAATTCTACTAGCTCTAGTGGATCTCAGCATTATTCTAAGGCAACTAAGAGCACAGCTTTTCAAAGGAGGCTTTGTATAGGTCTGGGATGTCCTGAAGAACTGTATTTCCTTTATTTTTCAAAAAATGAGTGCCTGACATATTTATTTACTTCTCTGAACTAATAATTAAAGGCAAATCATGTATAGTAAAAGCAGAGATAGCAGGGAAAACAGACAGTGCTGACCTCAAAACTTGCAGAAAATGGACTCAAGAGCTCTTCAGGCGTGCTATTCAGTTTGTCCTTTTTTCTCTCTTAATTCTCTGCACCCAGTGAAGGACTTTTTTTTTTTTTTTTTTAAACTTTTTTCCTTTCTCTTCCCATCACAGAGATCTGCCTCCCTAGATGATTATAGAAAAAAACAGTATATTTTCGATTTCTTTGCTGCTTTCCTTATGTCTACATCCAGGCAGACAGCATGGTTAACGGAGCTGAGTCCCTTCTGAGTTCATCACTGATGTCACTGAACAAAGTAGATCTAGATAGGGATGGACCAGAAACCAACTTCTCTCACCGGAGTACACGGAGGAACATGGTTAGTGTAAGATTCTTGAGAACTAGAGTGGCCTTGCCTTTTTTTGCTTGATCTTGTTTAAATAAATCCCTAATGGTGACTGATTTCAAGAGCCCCTTCCACAACTGAGGATGTGATGTGGCCTGAGTACACCCTCTTCTTCCCCTTCAGGGAATCTGCAGTTGCCCTGTAAGTAGAGTCTTACCAGGATTTGATTTAAATTGATATACTAGCTTGAAACAAATGGCCTTTTTGAGTATTTATGCATTTTAAAGTTGTAAGGCTCTCTCATTAATTTGAGTATTGATCCAGAGCTGTGATTAATTCTGTTTTCTCTAAGGCACAACAAAGTAAGGCTGAAGAAGAGCTTGTGAGGAAGCACAAAACCCAAGCAATGCCCTGACCAGCTGCCTGACTGCTGTTACCAGGCACTTTGTTCCTGACTTTCCTACCCCTCCCTGAATGTAGACTTACCCTGCTGATTCAGATCAGTGTATGAAGCCTTTTTGTGCTAACTTTTCCCTGTAATTGCATATCCCATGTCTTATTTCTTAGTAAAAATAATTTCCTTGTTACAATATATATGAGAATTGAGATTGTCACCTATCACCTGTCATGGCTGTTAATTAGATTAATCATGAAGAATGATTATTAGGACATTAACAAGCAATATTTTGACGGGTGTTGCATAGATATAAACAATTTGTATTAGGTACTAATAAATTGTTAAATACACAAAGCTGGACTAATAATCATTACATTTTATGTTTTCAGTGCTTTATTTTGTATTAATTGTCCTTTAAGGATGAGGAAAAATGGAGATTTGACACTATAGGATAGTGGCTGATGGCACCAGAGGTGTTTTGCCATTACTGTTTTCTGGTATATAGTCTGAGCTCTCTGATTTCTCTGTTTGTCTGCTTTATTTTGCAAATGCTTGGGGAAACAAAAGAGTTTCAGAAGTTCTGCATGGAATGATGTGGCTGCTAAAAGTAGAACTGGTGAATCATGTTAATCCATCATCGCCACCATATTTTTTTTTTATTTCCTCTTTTTCCTTTTTTTTTTCTGAAGTAGCAAGAAACGATCATGAAAAGCAAGTGTACTATTTATACAATTTCGTTGATCACTAGAGGGCACTGCATACTGACAGTAGCTCTTCACTTTCCAATTTTCAAAGCTACGTGAGCACACAGCTCATTGAAAGATGTGCTCTGATTTCAGGTGGGAAACTATGAGCTCTTTTTACTTGATGTCTAGTAAGATATACTGGATTATAATAGGAGGAAGAGTAAAAAAAAGCCAACCACTGAGTAATAAGAAAAATGTTACATTAATGACTATGGATACTAACAAATTAAAAATGATTTAGGAGAATGCTTTATTCCAAATCTATCTTTAAAGCATATAATTTTTGTTCACAGGATAGCCTAAAACACACCATAACCTTGCAGCCATATATTCTTGTTATACCGATACACATCTAAAAGCTATTATTTTCTTCCTGCTTGCTCTGCTGCTTTCTCCACTCCCCAGCTCCAAACATTCTAATTGGTTTTAAAAATGGAACATCTCGGAAACTTCAGCTGACCTACTAATTTGTTTTGTAGTCTTACCTGACAAAAGTGGAATATGTGCTTTTACTCACACAGATTTTATCGAGAAAAACGTAAGTTCAGAGGGCTTAACAGCAGACAGACTACCTAGGGAGTATAAAAACTCCACATTTACCCGGAGAGGATTACAGACAGTACAGATCAGGAATAAATATTACCAAGTAAAGTAATTCACTATTTATCAACTTTGGCCTACAGGACACACTTTGAAACCATCCTTACATGCTAAGTTTTCCCTAACCTGCTGAGTAAGTTCTCCAAATGTGCTGAGGAGGAACATGTGCTGTTGGATGTAACTGGATGGGAAGCCCAGTGTTGTCTTGCAGCTACAAGCTTCCAGTTAGACACAATTGCCTTTATGGGGACTTACATAGTTTCAATTTAAGTAAATAAATGAAATAATTTTAAATAAATATGGTACTGCATTGGTCACTAGCATTCTTGAAATGTAGTATGTCAGAGGAATCGTTAACAAAGGTATTCAGATAAAAGGAAGATGTCCTTGATCATTAGTGAGATGTTAAAATAATTAGTATCCTGGTAATAAAAGAAAAAAAAAGAAAGAAGAATGCTTTTCATGAAATCTTAAATGCAGTTTCAGTGAGAATGTCTAGAACTTGAATCACTGAACAGTAGACAATCTTAATGCTTTTGCTTTTTTAACTATTGCTATTTATTCTGCCATAAGTGTAAGTTTATTTTGCCCTTGAAAGTAATAAAATACCATTCCTAGTGTCAGCTGATGTCTGTTTATTACTAAAAGCTGGGCAAAAATTCTGAATACTATAAAATACTTTGTTAATATGTATATATAGATATTCTAATTACTAGAGTTGCTGCTTGTTGCCTTGTACTTTTCCACAGTGGCTTAAAAAGTAGTGGAACACGCACAAACAAGGACATTTACATCTATAGGTAAAGATACCATACAACACGTCAGGTCTGTTGTGTTGGTTTGAATATGTCAAGAAAAGCAGCCCATCTTGACAAATTTCACAGAATCGTGTAATAACTGAGGTTGGAAGTGACCTCTGGAGATATCTGATCCAATTCCTCTGCTTAAGCAGAGCTGCTTAGAGCTAATTGCCCAGGACCATGTCCAAACAGCTCTTGAATTTCTCAAAGGATGGACATTTCAAAGCCTCTCTGGAAAACCTGTTCCAGTTCTCAGTCACCTTCACAGGGAAAATGTGTGTAACTGGTGTTCAGACAAAACTTCCTTTGTTGCACCACTGGGCACCACTGAGAAGAATCTGGCTCTTTGCAATCTCCCTTTAGGTATTTATACACATTGAAAACACCACTCTCTCCAGCTTTCTGTTATTCAGACTGAACAGTCTCAGATCTCTCAGCCTTTTCTTATAGGAGAGATACTTGGGTAATGATGCTTCCATGAATACTGCAACATCAATGTTTCTTCAGCTACTGCTTCTTGATCCAGATGATGGTGGCAAAAACTGTAAAGAGCACTTAGAAAAAGAAGTAAGATATCGTG
>WBNH01005995.1:227963-291106 GCA_013401255.1 Urocolius indicus
TTTTTTTTTTTACTCTAAAGCTTCTTAGAGAAAAAAAAAAAAAAAAAGCTTGGCTTCATAAAGTCTGGCTGAAATGGGAGAAAATTCATGTATTATTTTATTCTTGATCCCTGGTTAGACCAAGGTAAATGTCATACAAGATATTGACATTTCAATTTATATTACACTAGGAACTAGTACAGAGAAAAAGCAGCAGAAAATACACTGCATTGTGTCAAAATGCAGTCTCCAATCAAATTCTTCATGTATGTATTTTGGAAATATCTGCCAACCTGGGCATTTTTAGTACATAGTGTGTAAAGTCTAAAGAACAGCTCACATGCAACAATAAAATAAGAATCACAACTGACTGCTTTCCAGATTTCCAGGGTGATAAAAGTTGTATTTGCCACCAAACTATATCTGTCACAGAAAAGTCAACAAAAAGTATACCATGGCTATTAAAGGTTGCAGCTTAATGTCAGTAAAATAATAATCACAGTTGAAATTGTAATTATAGAGCACATTTTTGAGACCTGCTGTATATCCATACATGTTTTAAAGTTAATGAACTGTTCGAGCATCATTGTTACATTGCTGGTATTGTGTTATATGGGCACACTTTTCTGCAACACACAAAACCCAGACAAGAAGGCCTGTACAAAAATACCTGATTTTTCAAAACTGGATTACTTAGGATTATATAAACTCTATACATTCTGCATTATAGTTTTGAGAAGCAAGCACATAATTATTATTGTTACTCATTACTCTGATCTATTAAACTATATAAAGGATGATGTTAATGAGCAATAATAAAAATGAAAAAAATAAAATTATTTTATAATTAAAACCTGTAGGAATTGGTTAGATGATAGATTTTCCTCAAATTTCATAGGGTATTGACAAGTAGATTCATTACAGATACTGTTTTTGGTGTACTTATATAACCTGAGGTGAATAGTTATAGACATAATTAAGCATGTTAATAAGACAGAACCTTGGTAAATAAACATTTTTGCCTGCTGTAGACAGTAACTAGAGTCTTATTTTTTCCATATACATGAGTGCAGGCGCAGACCACATCAACACACTCAGGTTATTTGGGCAGTGCAGTTGGCTAGTGCAATTGTTCCCCTCTCCTTTGGGATATGTAACTATAAAGCATTAAGTCAGCTTTTCTTCTAAGAAAGAAGCTCTAATGCTTTTCTTTGTGAAAAATAATCTTTAATCAGTAAAGTGTTGTAAGCTGGGTTACTAAGATTGAGCTTCTTGCTCTAAAGTGTCATTCTCTGAACTTCAAGGCTTAGACATGCTCTCTGAGACCTCAGAGCTTTTTTTGTCAAACATTCATAGTGTCTATTGATGTTGGAAAGGAGGATCAGTTAAATTCACAGTTACAAGGAGTTTATAGTATCTGGCAATATGCTCACACAAGTATTTTTGTTTACTGGCAGACTAATTCTTGATTGATTTTAAACTTTACTGCAATCTATTCATGACTTGATATTTCCTCTGTATCTTATGTTAGCAAATTTAGTGTTTGTATTTCTCTGACTGTAAAGTGACTGTAAAATTCTGTTTATGTCCTGGACAGAATACTGAATAATCACTTTCACAGTAGCTTAAGTGAAGTCATTCTACTTTGCAGTTGGGATGGGATAAGAAATCATAAACCATACCATTGGCTTTGATGTTGTGTCCTGTAAAATACGTGAGAATCTATTTTCAGTTCTATGGACAAACCAGATAACAACTATTTGAGATCTATTGCAGGAAATTAAGCATTGCAGTTGCATAGATCAAAGAAAATTCCTGGCCTTACTAGGTTTCCATATATATTGAAGGATGTAGGATATCTTAAAAAAAAATCATGGTGATGTTCCTTTTGAATAAGCTTGAACAATTGTGTCAGCAAAGATGATAAAATAGAAAAAAAAAATGTTGAGGTCAGACTACATGTGACAAATGTGATCTGTTTGTTATGAAATAGGAAAACTAGATTAACATAGACATCGAAAGCTTTACCTTCAACTCATTTCTTGGAAAACATAACATTTAGTGTAATATAATAGATTTTTAAAATTATTTTGAAACAAAATTTTGCTGAGGTATAATTGCCATGTGTTCTACCAAAATTTGTGTCTCTGCTTCCATATGCATCCAAAATTCGATGCAATTAATATAATAGACATAACAATTACATAGTTTATGACTTATCATATTCATACTTGTATTTAATCTTTTCCGTTGCACAGCTGTTTTGGAGTTCTATCTACTTGTTTTTTCCCCTTTTGTCCTTCTTATGTTACCATCTGTTTTGATGTTTTATTGCTTTCACTGTCCCTCCTGTCTTTCTTTTCTATTTTTGGTGAATCATTTTGGGCGCTTCTAGTGTTTCTTTTCAAAATACATCACACACAGCTTTTAATTTAACACAGGTAGCTACTTAGAAACTTGATGAAACATTTGCTAATATTTAGGATATGACACATAAATACTACCAAAGTCCATTTAGTTCTTCAAGTTTGTACTTAATAAATTCCCTTCTGTGAGTTCTTTTTGAGACATGAAAATGTGTGAAGACATAGTGGTCATTAGGGACAAGCTAAGGGCCAGGCTAAGGTGACACAGAATATCCTTTATCTTTTTCGACAAATCAAACAGAAACTGAATAGCTCTCTCTGTCCTTCATTGAAATTGAAGCTGGGAAATGTCATCCAATAGTAGGTAAATCATATAATGTTACCGGACTTTCATCTTTTCTTAAAGTGAATAAATTATAAAAAGCAGTTCTATAATGAATAAATGGCAAACATAGAAGGATATTACAGATAATGTGGATCTTGTAGATTGTTTATGCTTACTGATTGATATTAGAAATACTTAGCAATACTAGGCTAGTTTTAATGACATCTAAATTGTCAAGCAATTTCTGAAGTACAGAAACTAAGGTTATAGCAGCAATGCACCTCTGTTCATTAGATATAGATAATTTAGATGTTATAAAAAAGAAAACATTAACAAGACAACACTTTTGATGGCAGAAGATGGATGACGGTATTGGCAGCCATTTAAATAGTTGTAAAATGTGCCTATCAAATAGAATTGTTCCAGTCCTGGGACCATTTTACCTGCAAAAGTGGGTAAGTAAATCACATAAGACAGATTCCATTGACTTTGCAGGAAAAGAAAAGACAAGCCTTTTATATTGCTATTGATGTTTGGTCGTATTGACTAAGAGTTTGCCACTGACTCAAGTACCACTAGACACATAAATACAAGGAGAACCTTGTGTGTGTCCTTTATGTGACTGGGGGAAACAATTTGCAATTTACATCCAAAGGATCTTCAGCATTCCACCAACACACAGAACAGTGTGAAAAGAGTGTGCTGAAAATTGGTTCAAATAATCCTCCTGTCCTACAAAGTCCTTACTATGTTCAAATGAATAAACATGAGAATGTTTACCTCACAGTGCAAAAAAAAAACCATTCAAAACTTTATCACTGGGATTTCACTGCCTGAGTTAGAATCACAGAATTATAGAATGGTTTGGGTTGGAAGGGGCCTTAAATATCATCTCTTTCCAACCTCCCTGCATAGGCAGGGACACTTTCCACTGGACCAGGTTCCTCAAAGCCCCATCCAAACTGGCCTTGAATACCTCCAGGGATGAGGTATCCACAACCTCTGTGGGCAACCTGTTCCACTGTCTCACCACCCTCACAGTGAAGAACCCTGTGGTAGGCCTAGGTGAAAAGGAAATGAAAGGGCTGGCATGGGGCAGAGTGAGAGGAGGTGCTTATGCTTGCAGATATAAGGACATAACATAAAGCGGAAACTGAGCATCATCCATACTTTGTATGCAGTGATCCATTCCCATCAGCAGTTGGTGAGCTGGGAGATGAGTCTGGACTGCCAGTTAGTGTTGCTGGCAATGGCAACAGAACTCCTTTCTAAATATTTATTTTAAATTTACTTTCTTTCAGCTTGGAGTCACTTACCCCTTGTTCTGCCCTTCTTGTAGGCCCCTTTAGGAGCTGGAAGACTGCTATAAGGTCTCAGAGCCTTCTCCAGGCTGAATGACCCAAATTATCTCACCCTATTTTCATAAGAGTTGTACTCCAGCCTTCTGATCATCTTCATGGCTCTCCTCTGGACTCGCTCCAATGGGCCCATGTTCTTCTTACACTGTGGGCCTCAAGTGAGTAGAGAGAGAGAATCACCTCTCGCAACCTGCTGGTCATTCTTTTCATGCAGGCCAGGATACAGTTGGCTTTCCGGGCTGCAAGTGCACACAGCTGGCTCGTACTGAGTTTCTCACCAACCAACACCTCCAAGTCCTTTTCCACAGGGCTGCTCTCCTTTTGCTCATCTCTCAGCTTGTATTTGTGTTTGGGACTACCCCAATGCAAGTAAAGGACCTTACAGTTGGCCTTATTAAACTTTGTGATGTTTGTATGGGCCTACGTCTCAAGCCTGTGAAGGTCCCTCCAAATGGCATCCCTTCTCTCCAGCGTGTCGACCTCACCACACAACTTGGTGTCATTCTCAAACTTGCTGAGGGTGCATTTAATCCCATTGTCCATGTTACCACCAAACATTTTAAACAACATCGGTCACAATATTGACCCCAGAGAAATGCCACTCATCCCTGGCCTCCTCTTGGACATTGAGCCATTGACTGCAACTCTTTGAGTGTGGCCATTGTAGTGGCTTTGTGTGGCCAGGTTTTTGGTAGTGGGTAGGATACAGGGGTGGCTTCTTTAAACAATGATCTGCCAGGAGCTTCCTCTGTAGCTGACAGGGCTAATGCCAGTCAATTCTAAGATGGACCCACAGCTGACCAAGGTTTGGCCAATTAGTGATCGAGGGTAACATATTTGAGAAAGGGAAGAACCTGCTGCACAGTAGCTAAACCACAGCAGCAACATGGAGTGAGAATGTTAGAGCAATATCTCTGCAGACAACAAGGTCTGTAGAGAAAGAGGGGGAGGAAGTGCTTAGGCATTAGAAGAAAGACTCTCCTATGAGCTGTGGTGTAGATCATGGTGACGTAGCTATGCCCCGGCAGCACATGGAGGCCACTGGGAAGCAGAGATCCGCTCACAGCCTATGGAGGACCTCACACTGGAACAGGTGGATGCCTGAAGGAAGCTGTGACTCTGCGGGCAGCCCACCGTGAAACAAGTTCCTGGCAGGACCTAGAAGGCTGTGGAGAGAGAGGAACCCATGCCAGAGCAGGTTTTCTGTCAGGACTTGTGATCCTGTGAGGGACTCAAGCTGGAGCAGTCAGTACCTGAAGGACTGTTCTCCCTGTGGAAGACCCAGGATGAGGCGGGGTGTGAGGAGCTGCCCACATGAGAGGCCCCATGCTGCAGCAGTTTGTGAAGAACTGTAGCCCATGTGAAGGACCCACGCTGGAGAAGTTCATGTGTGGGAGGGTCCCTATAGTGTAGCAGTTGGAAGCGTGAGGAAGCCTCTCCCTGAGAAGCAGCAGCGGCAAAGTCCATCTGTAATGAACTGACTGCAACCCTCATCGCCCATCCCCTGCTCTGCTGGGGAGGAAGGAAGGAGAGTCCTGGGAAGAGGGAGGGGTGCGGAGAGGTGTTTTAAGATTTGGTTTTACTTCTGATTTCCCTGTTCTGTTTTGATTGTTCATTAATAAATCAAACCATTTCTCCCTAACTTGAATCTTCTTTGCCCATAGCACTAATTGCTGAGCGATCTCCCTGTTCTTACCTGAACTCACAAACCTCTTGTATTTCTCCCTTCCCTGTCCATCTTAGGAGGGGGGGGTGATAGAACTACTTGGTGGGCATCTGGCACATCAGGGTTAAACCACCAAAACCATCCAGCCAATTCCTTATTCAAAACAACTTGAATTATCTCTGAATTTTGCTAAGGCAAAAGTTGGCTTAGTTTGCTGTTGTATTGCATGAAGACACTAAGGAGTGGAGTCACCTTAAAAAAGACTAATGCAGAAATTCACTTCCTCATAACTCTGTGGCAAAAACAGTCATAATAAAAAGTATGCAATACATGAAGTAAACAAAAAAAATGTGATTAAGAGGAGGATTAAGTGCCTGTATAATCAAGGTACAAGTCAAAATACATTAAAGCACTGTATCTCTCATCTTTCATGTTGCTCTCTAGAAACCACAGAGGAGCTCAGAGCTCCAGAAGGGATAACAGACTTCAGCTACTACATCTAACCAAATCGCTAATTTAGCTCTGGAGGTAGAAGCCTGTGATTTGTACCAGGGATTTCCTGTCCAGACCTATCAGGAAGGTTGTTACAGTGAGACCAGTTGGGGATTGACTAATAACAAATACAGAATACAAGCTTTTGCCCAGAACTATAGTTAAACGTCCAGGAACAGAAAGTGTGTTCTTGAAATTAATAGCAAACTTAATTAACCATTANGGCATGGGGCAGAGTGAGAGGAGGTGCTTATGCTTGCAGATATAAGGACATAACATAAAGCGGAAACTGAGCATCATCCATACTTTGTATGCAGTGATCCATTCCCATCAGCAGTTGGTGAGCTGGGAGATGAGTCTGGACTGCCAGTTAGTGTTGCTGGCAATGGCAACAGAACTCCTTTCTAAATATTTATTTTAAATTTACTTTCTTTCAGCTTGGAGTCACTTACCCCTTGTTCTGCCCTTCTTGTAGGCCCCTTTAGGAGCTGGAAGACTGCTATAAGGTCTCAGAGCCTTCTCCAGGCTGAATGACCCAAATTATCTCACCCTATTTTCATAAGAGTTGTACTCCAGCCTTCTGATCATCTTCATGGCTCTCCTCTGGACTCGCTCCAATGGGCCCATGTTCTTCTTACACTGTGGGCCTCAAGTGAGTAGAGAGAGAGAATCACCTCTCGCAACCTGCTGGTCATTCTTTTCATGCAGGCCAGGATACAGTTGGCTTTCCGGGCTGCAAGTGCACACAGCTGGCTCGTACTGAGTTTCTCACCAACCAACACCTCCAAGTCCTTTTCCACAGGGCTGCTCTCCTTTTGCTCATCTCTCAGCTTGTATTTGTGTTTGGGACTACCCCAATGCAAGTAAAGGACCTTACAGTTGGCCTTATTAAACTTTGTGATGTTTGTATGGGCCTACGTCTCAAGCCTGTGAAGGTCCCTCCAAATGGCATCCCTTCTCTCCAGCGTGTCGACCTCACCACACAACTTGGTGTCATTCTCAAACTTGCTGAGGGTGCATTTAATCCCATTGTCCATGTTACCACCAAACATTTTAAACAACATCGGTCACAATATTGACCCCAGAGAAATGCCACTCATCCCTGGCCTCCTCTTGGACATTGAGCCATTGACTGCAACTCTTTGAGTGTGGCCATTGTAGTGGCTTTGTGTGGCCAGGTTTTTGGTAGTGGGTAGGATACAGGGGTGGCTTCTTTAAACAATGATCTGCCAGGAGCTTCCTCTGTAGCTGACAGGGCTAATGCCAGTCAATTCTAAGATGGACCCACAGCTGACCAAGGTTTGGCCAATTAGTGATCGAGGGTAACATATTTGAGAAAGGGAAGACCTGCTGCACAGTAGCTAAACCACAGCAGCAACATGGAGTGAGAATGTTAGAGCAATATCTCTGCAGACAACAAGGTCTGTAGAGAAAGAGGGGGAGGAAGTGCTTAGGCATTAGAAGAAAGACTCTCCTATGAGCTGTGGTGTAGATCATGGTGACGTAGCTATGCCCCGGCAGCACATGGAGGCCACTGGGAAGCAGAGATCCGCTCACAGCCTATGGAGGACCTCACACTGGAACAGGTGGATGCCTGAAGGAAGCTGTGACTCTGCGGGCAGCCCACCGTGAAACAAGTTCCTGGCAGGACCTAGAAGCTGTGGAGAGAGAGGAACCCATGCCAGAGCAGGTTTTCTGTCAGGACTTGTGATCCTGTGAGGGACTCAAGCTGGAGCAGTCAGTACCTGAAGGACTGTTCTCCCTGTGGAAGACCCAGGATGAGGCGGGGTGTGAGGAGCTGCCCACATGAGAGGCCCCATGCTGCAGCAGTTTGTGAAGAACTGTAGCCCATGTGAAGGACCCACGCTGGAGAAGTTCATGTGTGGGAGGGTCCCTATAGTGTAGCAGTTGGAAGCGTGAGGAAGCCTCTCCCTGAGAAGCAGCAGCGGCAAAGTCCATCTGTAATGAACTGACTGCAACCCTCATCGCCCATCCCCTGCTCTGCTGGGGAGGAAGGAAGGAGAGTCCTGGGAAGAGGGAGGGGTGCGGAGAGGTGTTTTAAGATTTGGTTTTACTTCTGATTTCCCTGTTCTGTTTTGATTGTTCATTAATAAATCAAACCATTTCTCCCTAACTTGAATCTTCTTTGCCCATAGCACTAATTGCTGAGCGATCTCCCTGTTCTTACCTGAACTCACAAACCTCTTGTATTTCTCCCTTCCCTGTCCATCTTAGGAGGGGGGGGTGATAGAACTACTTGGTGGGCATCTGGCACATCAGGGTTAAACCACCAAAACCATCCAGCCAATTCCTTATTCAAAACAACTTGAATTATCTCTGAATTTTGCTAAGGCAAAAGTTGGCTTAGTTTGCTGTTGTATTGCATGAAGACACTAAGGAGTGGAGTCACCTTAAAAAAGACTAATGCAGAAATTCACTTCCTCATAACTCTGTGGCAAAAACAGTCATAATAAAAAGTATGCAATACATGAAGTAAACAAAAAAAATGTGATTAAGAGGAGGATTAAGTGCCTGTATAATCAAGGTACAAGTCAAAATACATTAAAGCACTGTATCTCTCATCTTTCATGTTGCTCTCTAGAAACCACAGAGGAGCTCAGAGCTCCAGAAGGGATAACAGACTTCAGCTACTACATCTAACCAAATCGCTAATTTAGCTCTGGAGGTAGAAGCCTGTGATTTGTACCAGGGATTTCCTGTCCAGACCTATCAGGAAGGTTGTTACAGTGAGACCAGTTGGGGATTGACTAATAACAAATACAGAATACAAGCTTTTGCCCAGAACTATAGTTAAACGTCCAGGAACAGAAAGTGTGTTCTTGAAATTAATAGCAAACTTAATTAACCATTATTTTCATAGGCCTCAGCTTATTTTAAAAGAGCTGTACAAGTATAAAACCTCCCTGTGCTTTCCCGTAGCAAATTAATTGTCATATGTTGCATGCTATACAGAAAAAATATGTGAACTCACATATAATATGCATGAAAAGCTACATGTTGTACTTTTTTGTGATTATTTCATTGTCAAAGCTTAAGCCCTTGAAAGAAATTAAAACTGAAAAGGCATTTTATTTTCACTTGCTGATGAAATGTAGTGGGCATTATTGTAGAATACATTGAGTCCTTACAAAGCATAATGTAAGTCAAGTTTTGTAGCATTATTAGGCAAACAATGCATGTCTTTTGAGTAACTTAAAAATAAGTATAGAACAGCTTCAGCTACAACAGTGTGACAAAAGTGATTTTTTTAATTTTTTTTTTTTTTTTAGTTTTCAGTCTTGGTGTAAGACAGATAATACTATAGCAGAAATAACTGGTCCAATTGGGTTCTATTTTGTTAGGATCAGTAAAAACCATGGGTTACTGTCCAAAAAGGGCACACAATTTTCTGCATGGACCCCTGGCAAACCTGGTTTTGTGCTTAAAAAGAGAATGTAAAAATTTCAGAGTAAAAGGGATTTTCTTACTACAAAAAACCAAGCTTTGAAATATGGATCTATATCTACTCCTACAAGGTGACACTCCATTGACTTCACTTGATGCTTGCTTTACCGAGAGTAGATCCGATAGATTTTATGTAACACAGAAACACTTTCTGCAAAGCTGACGATATCACATTGTTTTAAAAAGACAGGATGAACTGAAAAGTTTTTTTCTCTCCCTTCCTTTTTCTCTCTCTTTCTCTTTCCCTCCCCCTCCCCCGCAACTGTTTTTCTTTTCAGTATTTGATCAGTTTGCAGTTGAAAGTTAAGTGTCTATTCTTAAGCCGCTTTTATTTTTGTCAGCCTGTTTGCTCACTTATTGCTGGTAGGAGAGCTTTATAATCACACCATTCCAATTTGAAGAAAATCTATAAAAGGCATAAATAAGATATATCTCAGATCACCTTGTAGCTAGTGTTTTTCCCAAGTAGTACAGTCTCTGAAGCATTTGTCATTATAACTAGAAAAGGTTTATGGCCCTAAGAGCAAAGGTCAGACACCATATACACTTCTGCATTGCTCATAACCACCTACAATTGCACTGGAGTATGAAATGGTAGTCAGATTTTGTTGGTTTCATTTTTCCTGACCTCTCCTCATTTAATAAACTTTATGTATCAATATAAAGACTGCAATGAGACTTTCAGATTTCTCTTTTAAGTGATGTGTCATGATGTTGTTCTCAAAGGTGGAATTCTCAATGATTTTCACCGTTCTGCCTTGAGGGGGGAAAGTGAAATAATAAAAATCCTACGTTGCTAGACTGAGGTTTTGTGAGCCTGCAGGTATGTCAATGTTTCACATTTAGCACACAGTTCCCAAAGAAATATCTGTTAAATGTTCAGCTGATAGAGTCAAAGAAGAATAGATACTGATTGAGTAAATGACTTAGAGCAGCCTGAGGCTTGGGATTTCACTGCTGGCACTCTGTGAGCTGTTTAAGCTAATAATGTTTGTGCAGGTAATTCTGGGCTTGACTCAGTATTCACTGAAGATAGTAGGAGCCCTTCTGTCAACTTTAGTAATATTTCAAATAGGCTTATAACTGAGACAGGGGGAAAACACAACTGGGGAGAAATAGTCTCCCTAGATGTCTTCATTGCTGACGTGTGTGTTTATGTATATGGAATTGTGAAGAAACCAAAAGTATCTGTCTGTATTGCTTATATGGAATCAGTTACCTGATGCCTAAAAGAAAATGCATTCTTTTTTCTTGCCCCCCAACCTCTCCCCAGTTTTTTGATGTAACTGGTTTTCACTAATCATAGCATCAGTGTCCCAGGTTACTAAAACAAATCAAACCAAATACATCCATGATTTTTTTTAAAGTTTTCAGCATCACAGCAATGAGAATTTATGAATTGAGAAATGTTAAAGAGATTGCTCAAACCACTTCATTCTGACATAAGTTAATTAGGATTCTGAATATATATGTAGAGATGACACTTTCTGAAAGCTATTTTCTTAATCACGTAACTGCTTTTAGAAGATTTGTATCTGTACAGTCAGTACCTATTGCTTAGGAATTTGAAATCTTGATATAAATATTTGTGTTTTAGACCTTGGCTAGTACTTGAGCTTTAGAGCCTGGCTTGTCACATCAATGGAGCCTTGGACTGGAATTAGTATAACCTTGAATGTTCCATCAGGGCTTGTAACAGAGATTTACAAATATCATTACAGCAAGCAGTGGCTAGAATCTCACCAAAGTTTTTCTAGAAAACAAAAAAGCTCAAATCCACCTTGCTTCCCTCAGTAACTCAGAAGATACATAGTAAAATGACCTAAGAACTCTCTTGAGAATTATGTTAAAAAGGAAAATTTTGTATTCTGCTCAGGGTGGACACAGACCAAACAAATTTTCTATGAGAGAAAACAAACTAATTAGGAATTTTGCAGCAGAAGAGCTACAGTACCTGTCAGACCCCTGCTATTGAACTGCATGATGCTTTGCCACATAGATCTTCCCCATAATTGTGATGATTTATTTTTATTCAAGAGCAGTTAAACCTCATTGTTATGCTGCCTGCTCAGCACTGCTCTTGCTTGAAGACTGCTAAGGCTTAAACCTCAAATATGTTAAATAAGAAATTGTAAATAGTGGCGTGAAACCCTGGAAGAATTAGTGAGAATGTAAAGGAAGCACTACGGTTTAAAAGTGGAAACCGTAAATGTGAGTACATGTAACCTCTGGGACAGAAATATATTTAGGATAAATGCAATCTGTAGGGTCAATTTATTACCCCTTAATAATGTAACAATAGAACCTAGAAAATCATGTCCATTTGAAACTATTTGGAAAGCTCCTTATTCCCTGAATACCTCATTCTTCCTTTCTGTGAAGAAAGATTTTTTTTTATTCCTGTGAGACAAAAGAGTTTTCCTTCCCTTCTCCCCAAAGCCATCTCAGGGAATAAATATAACAAACATTTCTGATAAGTCCTACAAAGTATTCACAAGCTTTGTGTATGTGCCTTAATTTTCCAAAGGGGTCAGATAATTTTGACTTCCATGGATTTCAGCTCAATTAGTTCATGCAGATTTGTTGATGGTCTTTCAATCTTTTGAAAGATTGGTCTTTTAAAGATTCAGATCTTTATAACCCCTTCCCCATTACCAGAAACAGCTCCACACAAACCCATTACAATGGTAAATATCAAAAGAAAAACTGTTCACCTACACAAGAAGAGTTGGAAACAATGGTAAGAGGAAAAACAACACACACAAAAAAAGGAAGTGGACACAATGTAAAGTAAATATGTGCATCAAGAGGAAAAAAGGAAATAATCTGTGGTCAAAATGAAGTTCAGAAAAGTTTTAAACATCAAATGAGAACTATTGAGACTAGGCAATGAAACAGAGAAGCAAAGGTGAAGACCGATGCTAAGATTTCAAGACATTAGTGTTATAGATAGACATTTTTAAATTATGTGAGGTACAAGAAATCATGAGACAACAAACATTTAATAAATGTTTAATAAATATTCAGTATTATTTATTTGTAGAGGACACAGTCAGTGGAAATGGAGAAAATATTAATTGATTTTTCACTTCACGATTCCCAGTACAGCATGAAGAACAGATCCTAAAAGCAAACAAATCTCTTATGTTGCAATTGGACTTTACCTTAGGCAATTATAGTCATAGATAGGGAATAATAAAAAACCCTAGGTAGATGTCTGCTGTGGTTTGGGCCCAGATGGCAACTAAACACTGTGTAACTACTTGCTCATTCTTCATTGTCATGGTGGGATGGGGGGGAGAATTGGAAGAAAAAGATAAAAACTCATGCGTTAAATAAGGACAGTTTAGTAGGCCAACACAAGGAGAGGAGAAATAAAACAATAATAACAATAGTAATACTAATAAAATAATATATGAAACGAGAGATGCACAGTGCAATTACTCACCACTCAGAACCCGTTACCAAGCTCCAGTCTCTTCACAATGCTCTTCACCTATCTCCTCCAGTTTATATACTGACTATGATGTCATACGGTATGAAATATCCTCTTGGCTAGTTTGGGTCAGCTATATGGCTGCGTCCCCTCTCATCTGTCTCAGACTAACATAATGTCATACAAACTCATTCTTTAGACCATAAAGCAATCATTTGTTTTTTTCTTCCTGTAAAGTAGGCATTATTTTATCAGTATTTATTTTGCAATAGTCCTGTGTACAAGCTTCTGAACAGAGATTTGAGATCACAAATTACTTCAGAATTTGTGTCATATCTCTCAGCCAGTATTTCTGAACAATTTTGGAATGAATCTTGATTTTGCCATATCTTCTCCCTGCCTCTGCCCCCTGGGTGCCATTCCTTGATCTCTCCAAGAATCTCATCTTTTATTCTTCCTTCCCTCCTGCAGCTCTGCTCCTTCCTTCTTGCTTACCTTCATTCAGAAGCAAAACCACCATGGGGTCAAATAAAACCCACAAAAAATTTCTCCAGGCATTGCTATAGATCATACCTCACTTGTAAATTACTTCAGTACATCCTTTTCCAACTGGTGTAGTTACATCAGCCAGAAACTTTATTTCATAGGACAATAACATTGACTTATTTAAACTAGAGGCTGAATAAAATTGTAAGAAAGAAATCTCTAGGCCTGTGTATTTATCACTGTCTTGTCCAGAATGAAAGGTGAGAAAAAGATGAGAAAAGGCGAGATTGGAAAAATAGAGGTTTTTTAGATTTCAGAATTTTTAGAAGTTTCTGAAAATTAACAATGAAAATCTTATTATTTAAATAAATGCTTAGCTGTAAGATACTCATCTCGAAACATCAGTAGTTACTGGAGAGGTCGGAAACTTGAGATTGAATCTCAGGCATCGTATGTCGAATATAGCACCAGTTTCCTCTCTGGGAATCAACTTTTCAAAACAGAAACTGCTCAGCATTCAACTTTTTTGGATCCTGCTGCAGAGGGTACAGACAACAAAAATATCAGATTTTTCACTTGCAGACTGCTTCCTGAATATGAACCACTGCTAAAATGTGTTTTGGAAATTGTTCCCTTGATAGTAACAATTAGAGCTAGTGAAAATTATGAGATAATAAATCAACACAAGTTCTGCTATGCAGAAAGTCAGAGAATCAGCTGAAGCTCAAAAAGATATTAGTAAGAATGTTCAAACTAGAAGATAGCTCCCACTTATTTAAGAATTGCAACTTCTTCTCTTTGTTTGAGTTCATTCCATATAGTGGCATTCCACTAATGTGAGTTGTCTCAAAAAACAGAGTTTGTGATCTTCATATAGTCAATTAATTGTGTATACATCAATAACTATTACACTCAGTCACAGGGCAAGACTTCATTCACTGGGGTATTTAGATGTTCAAGAAATTCTGATTTCAAATGACCAAAGCATCTTCTGTGGTGTTATTAACTAAATAATATCTGGTTTATCTGGAGTAATAAACAAAACATTCACAATAATTTATTCATAAAGCATCAAAGCACTCTAGCATTTGGAGATTTTTCTGGGATAATGGATATGAAAAATGGACAAATTACTGCATAATTATGTTGCTTCATAACACACTTTGCAAGAGATTTAAACAGCACATACTACATCAGCTGAAAACTAAGACTTCACAGAGAAAGAAGTCCCCAAGACAGCATTCTATATAAGTTTGAGAAACTTGTTGAAGTTCCTAATTTAACCACAGTCTTTCTTCAGCTGTGTAGTTCAAAGACTACCTTAGAAACTCAGCTCAATTTTGTTTTCAGCAAAACCTGGAAGAAGTCAAAGAAACGTTTTTCTTTGGTCAGATCTCTAAGTACAAATCACAGTGTAATGGAAATATGTGTGACAGGAAAAGGAAATTCACTAAAACTTTACACATATCTTAAATTTCATAAAAAGAATAACATTTTCACAGGAACTTATCATATTTTGCACCTCTGAGGAGACGACAGACAGCAGACCAATTTTGAAGGCACCATAAACCAAAGATATTTTAAATGATCTGAGTACTGTGGAATCAGTCATATCAGAGAGTCCATGTCCACATCTCTTACAGATCTGTGAATCTTAGAATGTGATCAAATTGCTATGGAAAAAAGAAAAAGTGTGCTGCTCAATATCTTTTTCTCCTTTATGATATTATTTTATTTTTAAAAATCTTTTTTAAAAATCTTTTTCTCATTTTCCTCAGAGCACATTCTCCTCATTAATTACAAGATAAAATGTAAGCAAGTAGATCTAGGAAGCATAAGTATAGTTAAAAACTGTCAAACAGCCTAATTTTAGTTTATTCTTTTTCACCACCTTTTTGATATACACTTATTATTAGACTGTTGACTTAACTGAGTAAACTAAAATTATTTGTAAGGTAGTATTGAGTTTATTGAATTAAAAGTATGCTCTCTTAATGGTTCCCTTTTTTGTCTTCCAGTTTTCAGTTGCTTTATGAAATAGAGCTTTGGCAATTTGTTCTTCAAATTTCCTTTCATCCTCAGTTACTGCTCTATTACTTATCACACATTATAGTTTCTAGTGTCTTAATTTTGATAGGATATCTGAACATGTGTTTTAGTCAAGGAAATTAGGAAGACTCTTGTGTTTTGAATATATGAATATTTTTACTGTTTTCAAAGAAAACAGGAGATGTCTTTTTTGTTTTTTTTTTTTTTTTTCCCTCATAACTTCTGTTATTATCAGTGTTTAAATAAGTAAATTTATACTGTGGATTCTTACTTGTTCTGTGGATGGACTTTTTTGAACGAATTCTTACATAGTTCTAATTAGAAATGGTCAGACTTGAATAGCATTATCAGAATGACAATAACAGAGGCAGTTGACTATCAATGACTAGATATCAACTTTTTCCTGTTGACAGATGAAAGAACTACCAGGAAGAAAGACCTGTAGTGCTAACTTGAAACAGATTTGATGTGCCAGACTAGATTTTTGAAAACTATCCACCGAATGCAGGTGAAAAATCTGGCATGTAGAGAAAAAAATAATGTTGCTAACATATAAGGTTTGTTTTTCCATGATAAATTGTAACTCTTAAAAGTTTCCAGCTGAATACCAGTTGCTTATGAATTCTGATGTTCAATAATGCTGCAAATACCATTCATTACTTGCCTGGGGGGCATATGTCCTTTTACTTCAGCTTACTTCCTGGGATGGTTCTGTTTTTCACTTTTAAAAATAATCTCTTATACAGCTCTCACCATATTTAGTAGCACTGCAACCATGCTCTTTGTGTGAGGGAAATAGGATTGAAGGTAAGACTGGTACCCTAGAGGTAAGACAACCAGTCCTCTCACAAAAATCATATCAATATTTTTTTCTTGAATACTTGTGGTCTACAAAGAATATTAGCTCTCTAGAAAGGGGAGATTCTCAGACAGAATATCAACCCAATATCTTGTTTATACACAGAAAATTAAGAAATTATTTTAGTAAATGCAGTTTGACGTGGCTTTGGGATTCACCACATCTAGGCACAGAGACACTTCCAAATAAGACAGAGGCTGTAGAAACTGCTATGAATAGCCTCAAGGACGCTAGCTGTCCATGTTCATGAACAGAGCTCATCACCAGGCTACTCAGTGGCCCTGTGATGTGCTCACAAATGGCTGTAACTATGGGACTGGTATAAATCTTTTATAGACTGACTCACTGATGAAGAAGACTCGAATTTTTTCAGTATCACAGAAGTCCGTGATTTTGCACGTCAGCTGACACAGTACCTTTCAAAACTTGAGTCAGAACAGTTTGAGTGAAGTGTTGGCATGTCTGAATACTGTTTGCTACTTACTAAGCAGGAGAGCAGGTAGATGCCCTTCATCAGCTGCTCCTGAGACATGCTAAAGAATGCAAATGTCACATCTGTGGATATGGACATTTCATAAGCTCCCTTACTCACCAACAGTTTGGAAATACAGCCATTGTGTATGACAGTATGTCAGAGCTGTTTTGGCATGAGTCTTGCCACCTGACTAGACAAAAATCCATCTGTTATTCAAGCAAGCAGAAGGTATTCAATATTTAGTAATGAAAAGATGGCAGAAATCCCGACACAAACAAGTGTACACTATACTTTTGTGATCCTTGCATAAGGCCTGATGCAGCTAAAAGGTCACTTCCTCACCTACTTACCTCCAAAGATTGCTTTTGTTTATGATTTTCAAACGCATTCTAGTGGTATTCCTATCACCAGCATCATACCTGTGCATCTGAGGGGAGGAGGCAGACGAATAGGGAAAATGCCCAAGAAAAAGGCCATCAGCCTGCAGAAGTTTAATATCCTCAAGACAATCTCTCAGTGAATTGGATAAATTAAACGTATTTCTCAGGTAACATTCACCTGAGGGGCTGTACATACTTGCCCTGCTCCTGCTCCTCATTACACTTTACTTTTGCAAGCAGCAAGCAGCCCCAAGATGTATTTCTTCATGGATGTCTCTTGAAAGGACTCATCCTTTCCAGCATGGCAGCTTGTTGTTTATTTATGGTGCTGCTGCTACAGCAGATGTGGGGCCTCTGCAAAAGCACACACAGGTCTATGAGATAATAAGACAGCCAGAAGGCTTTCTTCGTGTTCGTGTCACAAAAGGCTCTTCAGACAGAAAGAGTTTTAGTGTCTGAGGAATGAAGTGCTGTTTCAGAATTTGGAGGCTGTAGGTTTTTTAAACTCTACAATTGAATCATACTTTTTTTTCCCCCCCTAATAAAAAGAGCAGCACAA
The DNA here is from genome assembly GCA_013401255.1 of Urocolius indicus. Lineage (NCBI taxonomy): Eukaryota > Metazoa > Chordata > Aves > Coliiformes > Coliidae > Urocolius > Urocolius indicus. The sequence continues at coordinate 245,859 of WBNH01005995.1, forward strand.
TATGCCTCCTTTCTTGCTTAGAGACCATTTCAAATTTTTAATACTTCAAATGAAGAGATTGCATGGAGTTCTCACTTAGCTTGGGATTGAAAAGGATGATGGAAAAAATTTTCAAAAGAAGTGAGAGAAGGAGGATGAACTAGGGGATTACTAGTCACTATTTATCTTAAGGGTGGGCTGCAATTTCAAACAACAGATTACCATGGCATTGTTTTGCCTTCTACCTGACTGCTTCAGTTTAATGATCATTAAGATTTAACTCCCAAATCTGAGAAACTAATTTTAAATAAAGCTCTTTTTTAGACAATTTACTCATGTCCAAACCTCTCCAGAATTTCTTTTGTAGCAGACAGCTGAGGTTCCTAGTTTTAAAGAAAAAGACATGCAAAAACTTGTACTGCAATACTGCAAAATCTTGTTATTAAGATACTTTTGAATGATTGTATAGCAAGTGATGTCATGAAGTCAGATAAAACTTAGAGTTTATATCACAGAATAAGTAAGTCAAGTTTTGAACAGATAGATAACTTCCTACTGAAGAGAAATCATACATTTTTAGAATTGTATTTTATTTTAAATGAGTACGAAAGCATGATCAAAAAAAATCTTTTCTGGAAAAGAAATGCTTCCTTTATTTAGAATATTACATCTTTACTGAAATATAATACAAAAGTTGAAGCAATATTCAGTTTTGATCAAAATATTGCATGTCACTGTGTTTACAGTAGCAGATCCTTGTAAAAGATCATGATATAAAGAAACATTATTTTTCAACATTAAACTCTTCTACTAATTTTAGCAGTTAATACTAATAATTGTTAATTCTTGGTATTTACTAATTGTCAATAACCAAATTTCCAGGCTGAATACTCATCCCCTTATTTACTAAATGTTGGACAAATTTTCACATTTACAGTTTATAAATCAATTCATATAGCAGTTCAGGAAGGCTCTGATACATTTTGGTAAATAGGGTGATTGGTACTGCTTACCAACACCCTGCTTTTAAGGCTTGCTGTATGTCGTGAACAAAATACTTTTCATTTACTGAGAGTAAGTTGTACCACTAGTACTAAAGTTTATATGAAAGCATGCACTTTGCAATAATGGAATAAAGTTAAACAGATTAAAAGGCAGTACAAGTTCTTATTAGGGTTATATTCAAATATTACAGTTTTCCTTACCTACTCAAACTTCTTAGACTATAAGGTACAGTATTGAGCCTTCACATCCTGTGTCATTGGAAACAAACCTTAAAGAGTATATGCCTTCATTTCCAGCTGCCCAGAGTCACACAGATCATATGCCTAGAGGACTTCTATCCTCTCAAGATAGACTAACCTTTTATTTCCTTTGTTTTTTGTGTTTATATTACTCAGATTTGTTATGATTTGTTGCTAGGTCAGCACATAGTTTGGTGAGGTGTTAATTCTCTTTTTCTTTAAATATGAACATTATTTTTTGACACTTTAATGAGTTAATTGCTGGCTACAGACTGCTTTCTACTGATTGATGGCTCTACCTTCAGTGGGTAACTTTAGGAATTGTATGTGAGGAACAATAGCTATGAACTATCTAATTATAAAATGTGTGCTTTTCCTCTTGATATGTACTTTTCTAGATTATCTGGATTTCTTATTCATTATATATTTGAAACATTTTTGGTTTGATTTTTTAAATGAATTTTGATTTTTTTTAATAGAGATTTACCAGTTTATTCCATATAGGATTATAATTTCAAAGAAGATCTTTTTATGAAGTCAATGGCTACATGTTTCATCAGTTTCTTTATGTATAAAATTTGGAATGCAATTTGAATAAACTTTCCAGGGAAACTATCACAATAGTTAGAAAGGCAGAGCATTTTTTTTTTTTTCAAAATCAAGTAACATGGAATAAGAAAAGACTTAGAGAAAAATGATATTTCTATGTGGTTAAAAACATTATATTGCTATTCCAAGTCATGAATGTGAGGGAGAAAGGCAATTCTTCTCTTTGAATGTAGTGCTAAGGAAGAGATACTGTATTGATAATGCAGGTGACTGGAGTCCAGTGCTATGTGGATGTCCTGGCTTCGGCCAGGATAGAATTAACTCTTCCCAGCTGCCGCTGGGGGGCGTGGCCAGGCTGTTCAACCCCATGTGACATCACGCTCGGGATATCAGGGCAGCAGCTGGGCCGGGGCGGCGCTGCGGCCAGTGCGGGAACTGCAGTTCTGCCGCCGGGCTGAGCATTGGGCTGAGCGCCGGGCTGAGCGCCGTGAGCAGTTACACTGGGCATCGCTCGTTTTTCTTTTTTCCTTTGGCCATCGCTGTAACTGCCTACTCATTGTGGTGTTCTATTAAACTGTCCCCATCTCAACCCAGAAAGTTCTACAACTCTCTCTTGATTCTCCTCCCCATCCTGCTGAGTTGGGGAGGAGTAACTGGGTGGTTTGGTTATTGTTCAGTTAAGGCTAAACCACCACATTGGAAAATGATTGTCCAAGCCTCCAACTTCCTCTCAACTGTGTTTATGTCACCTGAGGCTGTGAAGTTTTATCTTTGGACAGTTCATTCACTTTGACATCTATTTAACTTATGGAGTACCTGAGTCATCCATGAGACAGAATTATTTCCAGTGAATAATACTGGATATGAATTTTCTCTGTGCTCTGACTCAGTCCTACTTTCCAGAATGCACATTTGAGGTACCCTGTTTCTCTAATGTTTCTGTTATATAGTAATATACATAATGTTTATATACATAAACAAAGGTAAAAGGTTGTGGTTACAATATCTTCTTATGCCCTACAAAATTCTGTTTTACTTCATCACCAATGTATTTGTTTAATCACTTGCGTTCTAAAAAAAAATTCCATTATTTCCTACTGATATGCATTCACAAAATGGTAAAATAATTTCCCAAAACAAGTCTTTCACTCTACAGTTCATCATCTAAGGCACATGAAAATGTATTTCTTCTCTAAAGTAAGTCATTAAAAAAGTTTAATGAAGAGAAATATGAATTACATCTAGAACTATAATGATTAATATTGTAACCAAAAGAGATAATATACACTTTTAAATAGAATTTTTAGGTCTTAAATTTATCAGCTACATAAGTATTTGGAAGATTTTGACTTTTTCACAGAATCACAAAACCTCAAGGGCTGGAAGTGACCTCAAAACATTGTACTTCAAATGGGCAGTCTTTTGAATCTCAGTGAACTGAGTTGAGTCCTATCAAAGTATTTGTGTGTGTCATATTTTTTAGATTGCTTGTTCAGTTCTATCTATTACAAATTTGGTAGTCTCCTTCATGGGGGAAATGGAACAGTGACTCATTTTACTAAAAGCATGCAAGCATTGGAGAAGCACTACATAAAAACTTAAAAAAGGACAATGAAGTAGTCATCATCCATGTCACAGGTCTAAAAGAAATGCACGATCCTCTCTACCCAATTGCATCACTGAAATATTTTCTACATATTTTAACATTTTACTACAATCATTGCTAGCTAAACTATTACAAAAATTACACAAAATGCAATTTCTGTGTTTTGAGTGTGAGTGCCTAATGAACTGCCTGGCAATTGCAAAGGTAGACTTGAAAAGGCATTACAGTCTTAAACTGAAGCAAAATGTTTTTCTAATATTGATTTAGAAAATATGTTGCACAATATAAGTTGTATCACACTTCATCTTTCAGAAACACTATGAAATCATGATTATTTTATTTATTAATTGCTGTATTTATAGTTTTTGAGAACAGTTCACAGAGAGGATGAGCTGGTCAACTATCTGAAGAGGCAACTACAAAGTCAGGAATATAGTAGACTTTTAGGGAAGGCTGTCTGGATTTTAGGGTAACCAGAAGCACTATAAACATTTTCCACACAAATGTTAGCAAAACTGTAGAAATATATAGACCTTCAGTTTCTCTGAGTAAAAAAACTCTTTACCAACTCTCTGAATGAAGTATTTCCTAATGTTTAACTTGTGCTCTAAGATAATAAAACTAGGCTTTTAAAGCTGAGTTTAAAGAATTCCTACAAGTGACCTATGTCTTAGATTTTTTAAAAGCTATTCAAAAATTATCTAACAATTTTCATCTCTGATTTATTGCAACAAGATAAAAAGCAAAGCAAATGTAAGAATAGGGGTTTTATACAGAATTTATAACTCTCATTTGTAAAATTGACACCTATTGTGCAAAATTTAGTCTTTCAAGCCAAATCTGTTTATAACATAGGTTAACTTTGTATATTCCATTGCTGTAGAAATCAAGAGTTTGTGTCTGAAAGTGAAAGAGAAACTCTGTTAAATCATTAGTAGGTCTAGATAACTCTTATAGTGTGGTCAGTCTACATTAATAGTCTCTGGAAGTGAATCAGAAAGAATGTTCTTTTGGCAGACAAAGAGATGGTTTGGTTTAGGGATAGACATCTTAATTGCATCTGTATCAAAGTCTGTGTCTGAAAGAAGCAGGAGTTGAAGTCACAAGCAATGCTTCTCCACTCTTTAAAATTCATCTTATCAGGTACAGCTTTTCTTCTTAACAGAGCAATAACAATTCCTTCTTGTTTCAGTGTATGTTAACATGCATCAAAAACCAAAGGAAAGTCTTCATAGTTCTCTCTCACTGCATGTTTCCCAAATCTGCAAGTGAAAATTCTTCAGGTAATAAATCAATTTCCTGCTGTTTGTTATTGGCATATTTTCTATAGTAAGTAACTACACTGAAGTGTGGCATTTTCCTGAATTGATAGCTCTGGGAAATTGTACATTATGCTTAAGTTGATAATTCAAAGGTTTGCAATCAGCATAGAAAGTAATGCATCCTCAGTATAATGATAGTTGGTCTACTTTTTTGTCATCAGATGTGATTTTTTTTCTTGCTAAAAATCTATGACTAGGAACTGAGACCGTTATTTTCAGTTTCTTGTCATGTTTCCAAGTTATTATTTTAAGTAGGAATGTCATTCAAATAAAAGGTGGAGAAACTATGTAATTTACATATTAAGACATAATTTAATATGGACCTTGATTTGAAGTAGCTATAAGTGATACTTCTTAGAGTACTCCAAGTGATATATTCTAAAACAAAAGTCAAATCCCTGCTCAACAAACTCCATGGCCAGGAAATTAATCTTTTTACATTATCATTACATGTCATTACAATCACACTAATTTTCAAAGAGCACTGTGGTGAAAGTTTGGCTTCTTAAATCCTATATATTTAAAAATCCAGAAATAAGATGAAACAGTGTAGTACCTTTTTTTTAAAAACAAAGAAGAAAAAAAGGAAATTTATGTGGTTACACAGAGGACGGTATCTACAAAGATATGGTTTTGTACTTGCTTCTCTAGTTTTACTTGCTATACTGCAGAGAAAAAATTATTAATTTATTATATTTATTAAGATTTAAGATTGAACTCAAAGCATTATGACTAACTCTGCGTGGCTTAAAGATATGCCATATATTCTTTGTTGGTCCAAGAATGACTGTCAGAAGAGTTTGATATTCAAGTGATTTTTGTTAAAAAAAAAAAGAAATAAATGCATATGAGTGTGTAGCAGTAGGCATACAACTTGAGGATGAAGAGAAACAGTGTAAATAGCACTTTAGGAGCAATTTAAGAGTTTGAGAAGATGGTAAGTTCACAGCCTTGAGCTGTACTTTAGCAGTCTAAATCCAATCTTTTCAACAGTAAAAACATTACTTGAAAAATAATTACTTGAAAAATAATTCTAAGAAACTAAGACCTCTGTAATCTTGTTCATATTTTAGATGTGAAAATTTCCTATAAAAGAATGTTTAAACATTCTTAACCTGGAAGGAAAATAGCCTAGCAGTAAGGAAGGGGCCTCAACCTCAGGGTAACGTTCATGGCACTTTGCATATATATAATTCCTTGCAGTTACATATCATTCACAAAATAAAACAATTAGAATGATAGCTTTGAGATGTAAAAGCTTTCAAATAGATCAGTATGCAAAAGTTTTCAAAAAGCCTATATTATACCTTCGTTTTAAATTAGTTGTTCTACAAGTCCTTTACTCAAGCACAGCTATTTGAATTCCCTGGTAAATAAGGATGCACTTAACAAAAGGTTGGGGCTAGAGGTGTATCTACCCAAAGCCTCTGCTGACTTTTCCCTGACATGTGCTGCCCCAGTTTTATAGATTAGAAATCTGATAATTCCAGATTAGCCTCTAAGGAATGTCAGCTGTGTCCATTTCCAAGATCTCTTAGATTCTTTGAAGGTTTTTACAGATTGTGTTGATAACGTTACTGCAGAAAAATATGGAAGTATAATAGCTGAAAAAGGTTATACAGGCAAACATAATTGATTATGGCAATAAAAATATTGCCTGCTCTTTTCTGACAAAGTAGATATTGCTTTCCTTTAGATTAAAAAAAAAATCCTTTAGATTTAAAGAGAAACAAAGTCAACCTAAAATACTTTTGTTGCTAACTTTTTGAGTTAAAAGCAGAAAAATCTATATTTTGAAATGTCTTTTTCATGACTGTGTATAATATTTGCCATACCATGCAGCTTAAAATAAAATACTCTCTTACATTTGGACTTCAAGTTGTTTGCAATTGCTTCTCCTAATTATGAAGGGAAAAAAATAAAATAATGCAAATATCAGAGAAAAATGAAACATCCTGGGGATATTTGATTAGTTCATATTGATGTTCATATTCCTCACACATATTTTCCAAAGGACTAATATGATTTATTTGCTCGAAATGAACACTAACATGAGAAATACAGTCACAAAGAGAACCACAGGATGGAGCTGTTTGTTGTGACTTTTCTTTGGCATATTAGAGACCGTAGGTACAAACAAATTAACCTTGGGGTAAGGGAAAAAAAAAAACAAAACCGAAAAGGTGATGAGAGAAAATGATAGGGGAAATATACACAAACTTAATCAGATCCAGGTCCTAATCAGATAAACTATTGAATCAAGAGAGCTTGAAAGGGGAAAGGTCAGAGTTTCTGGGGCTTTATGTATATAAAGCTGAGGAGAAATGGAGCAGGAGCCTCAATTGTTGAAGTATTATAGTATTCATGTCCCTAATATCTTAACCTGGCTGTTTGGTATTTAGGTGATTGCATTTGTATATGTGTCTCTTGCCTTGTGTTCTGACAAAATTGTAATACTTGCAACATAGTGAAACAGACATTTTTTATTGACAGCTGAGAAATGAATGATAAGCACAATAATGAATGATTCATTTTCAAAAGAGCTCCAAAACCTCACTTCACTCATCTTGCCCGTGTTTGCCTCAGATGTAAGTTTATTAACTGCAGTGTAAGTTGTTTATTAAAATATAAAGGTAAAATCTGTCCAATGCAGCAATAAACTTAATTATATGCTCATTACTACTCAGGGAAGTTTGAGTTTTGTGAGATAGATAATTTCTAAGTTCAAAAGGGTAGTGGTGAGGGGAGAGTTAATTCCTTTATTCATTCATTTAATCTGTCTCAGAGCAAAGTATGGGAAGGTAATTGTTGTGAAAAATAAAGGGAAACCCTGGCAGAACCACTAGACAAATTTAGTTTATTGAAATTCTCCTATAGTTATTAAAATAAAAACTTAACGAGGAATTTAACAGAATCATTTTTAAAGTGGTATGTTAATTTCCACCACAATCGCTACTGCAACTTTAAAATAGATATAAAAAAGTAAGTCTTGAATAATAAAACTATTACAAAGATAGTTCAGAGTGGTGTTAATGCTAATTAAAGACAAGTAAAAATAAACCTTACAAAGGGAGAGCTTTCAACTGAAACTGCATACTTTTTTTTTTAAGGAGAAATAAAAATAAGATGAAAAGGAATCTTGTTAAGGGGTTAATGTCAAGTTACAGAACCTTAAAATATCCTAAAAAATATGATAGCCACTGTCCGTATGACTATTGTACTCTTTGATAAAAGGAGGGAGGTCATAAAACACAAGATGGCAAAAGTGAAAGAGAGAGGCCTTTGAAGAGGTCTGTAAAATATTTATTGAAATCTCTTCTGTTTACTTAAGAAGCACAGTGGGCTAGTGACAGAGATTAAATGTTCAGCATCTACATTGAGATATGCAGAGGTTTTAATGTGCTGAATATTGATTGTGTGATGAATCCTAGCAGTTTGTTTCCTGCAGTTTCTCATGAGAGGAGGGAGAAACTAAAACACCACAAAAGATTCATGTACACAAAAAAGGGTGTTAATGGCTTTGTTGAAAGGAGAACTTTCTCTTCAGTCTTTCTATGTCCCTAATAATGTCTAGAAGCCTGTCAGACTTGCTGAGCTTTTTTTTCTCATGGGAGTTGAGAAGTTTGAATATTCAATTTATGGTTACTTTTAGGATGGAAGCTTCCAAATAAAATACCGAGATATAAAGATAGCTGTTCAGACAAGGCTCTTTCTTTTGCTTAAGTCATCTTTCAGTAGTTGGAAAATTGAGTTCTGTTTCAGTAAAAATATATGGTTCAACAAAATTAATCATTGGCATGGCTTTGCAAATAATAAAAGTATAAGAATATAAGAAAACCATAGTTCATCTTCTCAGGCAGATATTCCTGGTACTGTCTTAGAGCTGTACCAACATAATTCCCTTCCATCTGTGAATCTTTCAAGCAAAAAAAGTATCCCCAAGTCCACAAACTTCTTGAAGTTTTGTCAGTATTAACAACAGAAATTATGTGAGGAAAGATGGCCAGCCTCTTCAATTTCAAGAAATATTTATATCTGGTAAATCTATTGATGAAGAACTCTATCCAACAAGCTGCTGCCCTCAAAAGCTGCAAGTTTAATTTGGCCTGCATGAGTGTTTCAAGCCACCTGTGCTTTCTATACAGTGAATTTTGTCTCATCTTCCAGGAATTGTTGGGACTCTGCAAAGCTGGCTTTTATGGTTGGATAGATGTCAGGCCTCACAGGATCAGTACTGTCACAGTCCTGGAAGGTAGGTGAGGGAGCTCCCCTGAAATGATCATGCATTGTTATCACTGTACCCCAACCATGTCATCCTGCTCTTCCCATGTGCCCCAAACAAGATGCTTCTATAGGACAGGGACTTCAGAAAGCGATGCTACATATTTTTTGGGTGTTTTTAAAAATACAGTAAATGAATCTGATTAAAATGGAACTATTTTTTTTTTTGTGATAAATCTTCTACAGTACAAGATTTTTACTATTTTCTAACAATGAGTCACTATGCCAGATGTTTGTTCTCTATGGCCACAGTTGAACTAAAGAGTAATTCCAGTAAGTCCTCCTTGTTTCTCTACAGAAAATGCCTTAGTTGATTTCAATTGAGATTCTGGTGAGTAATAGTCAAAGTATAGCAAAGAAACAGTAAAAAGTTTCTTACAAATGCCACAGGAGAAAGGTATGCATGTAGATTTTCTGGTGGAATATTTCTATATACTGTCTTATCCCCGTCTACATAGTTCATAAAGATGTGTTCACAAGACCTCTTCATGGCTGGAGGGGCTTTCAAAGCTGAAGGAGGTACAGCACATTCATCATAATGATTTTCTCAATGGACACATCCATGTAATATAGTTTACTATGAGCCCTACAGTGAGCTGGCTTACCAGCTTAAACAATATGTCTTTGTTCAAGTGGCTTATTCTTACTAAGTGGTTAATGAGTTATTATTAAGTGAACAATTGAGCTTTTAGATCTTCAAAGAAAATTGAATGTTATGGTCAGAAAAAATAGCTTCAATCACTTACTGAGATGCATTCATTTATGCCAGAAACTGAACACAGTTCTCAGAAAAAAAGTGGTGTAAAGTTACAGGATTTACTAACTTCATTAATTGCATCTGTGCAGAAATGGCCCATTGCTTTCCCATCCAGAGATCTAAATACCTACTATTACTGTCAGTCATTCTTTGAAAAGTCCTCCTGGCAACCAGGAAAAGGTCATGTTTATAGATCATTCCTTTAGTCCACAGCCTACAATTTACTTTTCTTTATAAGCAGGAAAATGAGAGAAATGGTAACTAGCTCATGTTGGCTGTTGAGACTTAAAATATTGATTCTTTCTTTACTCAAAATGTTCAGCCTGAAAAAAGGGAAAACTTGAGTGTTTTATTCACTTTCCAATGTTCAAATGGTCTGTGATGCTCATTATTTAAAAAAAAAATCCAGCAGCCAGAAATCATAGTTTTTTATCAGGTTTCTGTAGACTTATATAAGGCAGGTAAAGGCAGAAAAAGACAGATTTCCTTCTGCCTCATTTCATAATGTCATCTAGAGTATAAGAAGCTTAGACTTTTTTTCACTCCTTTTCTGTTGACTGTTATATTATAGAGCATTGTTTAAACATAAACCACGGTATCTTTTTCTTTTCAAGTAAACTTTTTTCTAATCAGTATTCAGAATATCACATATTTAAGGCAAAAATATTTGAAGTAATTCAAATTATATATATATTCTTTCATCGTAGACTGAGTATTCTTCAAAAAAGTCTATGATTGCAAAAATTTGTGTGTGTAAAGAGTCACCTCACACTGGACAAATAGAATGGATTAAACCTCACTTTTTTTTCTGGCTCTATGTGACATAGTTTAGCAAATTTTGTAGTCATTTCCTGACCTAAACACAATCATAACTATATTTACCAAAGAATATATATGTATTCATAAGTGATCTGGAAAAGCCTTAAACACTGGACGACAGGAAGAACTTTTTCACCAAAAGGCTTATTAAGCACTGGAATGGGCTGCCCAGGAAAGTGGTGGAGTCATCATTCCTAGAGATATTTAAAAGATTCACAGATGAGTTGCTGAGAGATAAGTGAAGGGCTTGGAGGTGTTAAGTTAGTGATTGGACTTGATCTTAAAGATCTTTTCCAACTGTAATGATTCTGTGTCTATGTAACACAATTTATTGTTGGTACTAAGCTATTCAGTATAGCATTCATATTCAGTAAATCTGACTATGAAGGATTACAGAAGGATTCTATAACTAAGTAACTGTGTGGTTTTATGGAATATAAAAGTCGAAACATAGAAATGGAAAATAATACAGATAGAGGAAACATCCCCCTACCTCCAGTTCTACCTTTATGCATGCAGTGGTGACTGTGCTGTTTACCTCTGCAAAGAGATCCTTGTGTTACTACATATAGTTTCGTGTAAGCATTGGCTCAAGAATGATTATAAAAGCAAAAACAAGTAAGACTGATTCAGAAAGCAATAGGTAACACAGCAGAAAGCCTCTCTGAGAATGGATATTCCATAGGGCTACATCTTGAAAACTACACTATTTGTTTCCCTTTTCTTAAAGGACGTTTACTAGATGCTAAAAAGGCACAAAGGAGCATTAAGGTTTACTCTGTACTGGTCCAATCATCAAATGAGATTTTTTTTTCTTCCAACTCATTTTTTGGAAAAGGATATCTGAAATTCAAATTTCTGGGAAAAGTTTAACTTCTTTTTTGAGAGCATTTACTGAGTTCAGTCATAGAGAAAGATTTTGATTTTGAAGTCTTTATTTCTATCTCTTTTAAAGAAAGTAGGAGATGAGCTGGTTCATTTTCTGAGTCTTGGCTGAAGTCCTTTATATAAGCTTGTTAGAAGCTAACATGACATCCGTATTTTTTTTTTTAAGTAAGAATGAACAAAGTTGAAGATTTTCACCAGAATGCTGTGCTGCCATTCTGGACCGACTTGAGAGTTGGGCAAAGAGGAACCTCATGAAGTTCAACAAGGACAAGTGCAGAGTCCAGCATCTCAGAAGGAACAACCCCATGGACCAGTACAGGCTAGGGATTGACTTACTGGAGAGCACTTCTGCAGAGAGAGACCTGGGAGTCCCGATTGACAATAAACTAACCATGAGCCAGCAATGTGCCCTCATGGCCAAGAAGGCAAATGGTGTCCTGGGATGCACCAAGAAGAGTGCAGCCAGCAGGTCAAAGGAGATTCTCCCTCTCTACTCTGCCCTGGTGAGGCCTCATCTGGAGTATTGTGTCCAGTTCTGGGCTTCCCACTTCAAAAGAGAGAACTTCTGGGGAAAGTCCAGCTCAGGGCCACCAAGATAATCAGGGGACTGGAGCATCTTTTATACATGGAAAGGCTACAGGAACTGGGGCTGTTTAGAGAAGAGGAGACTTAGAGGAGATCTTATTAACATTTACAAATATCTAAATGGTGGATGTCAGGAGGTTGGGGCACCCCTTTTTTTCTATGGTATCAAGCAACAGGACAAAGGGTAATGGGATGAAGCTGGAACAAAAAAAGCTCCATTTAAACATAAGAAAAAACTATTTCACTGTGACGGTGATGGAGCCTTGGCACAGGCTGCTCAGAGGGTTTGTGGAATCTCCTTCCTTGGAGGTCTTCAAGACCCGCCTGGACATGTTCCTGTATGACCTGATCTAGGTTGACCTGCTTCTGAAGGGAGTTGGGCTAGATGATCGCTAAAGGTCCATTCCAACCCTACCATTCTATGTTTCTTTGATTTACTGAAATACTAGAGATTTCAAGAAGAGAAGTAGGAATGCAAAATCGATTAAAAAATATTCTAGCAAATTTTCACTGGTGTAAGATGTACTACCTATTTGTATTTCAGAAAGGGCAGAGTTAAACACTAAGTATTCTGGAAACATAAACTGAAACTCTCTCAGCCAAAAAAAAAAAAAGTGATTATTTTTACACTCCTTAGAAAATACAGGCCTGACTTCAGCTTTGCTGTTCCCATTATAAAACAATCAAACAATAATAGAAGAGAAAGAAGTGAAAAATGCAGTTCTAATAATTTTGTTGCAGCCTAACATATCTAGATTCTGTCTTTTCAAAGAGTATTGGACAAATACAGAAGCTATACTCCATAAATTGTATGACAACATGATCTGTTATTTGAAGTTCCTTAGGTGAGAGTCATTTTACATTTTAATTCTTATATATGAAAAAGAAATGTCTTTATAGGAATTTTACTTCAGTGTTTAAAATATGACTGTACTCATGTAATGGAATTTTTTTGAAGACTTGGTGAAAAATCTTGATATTGTTATAAAAAGAAGCGTAAGATTCTACCTTGGGTACAAATATGTGCCTTTTAGTGACATGAAAACCTCTGGCTGCATATCTAAAGACAGGATTTGTCCCATAGCATTTCAATCGAAGCAAAATAGTCATGTTATTCTGTAATGTATTTAGGTAGCTATTATTTACTCTTCCTTATATATAATCATGTTAAATATTTTTTAATCAAATATACTAGCTACACCAGAAGTAATTATCAAGCAAAATGCAATGATGTAAAGCAAAAGTGCAAAAAAGTGGAGTTATTCTTATACAATGTTTTTGCAGTGTCCTCAGTCAAAGGATAGAGAGGTTCGGTGAGATAAAAGTAAAAACAATACAAATATACTGGTGCTTTAATATAAATGTTATTATCTTATAACAGAAAAAATACAATAATGAATACACAATCACACCACATCTTCAAAATGTAACAGTGATCAACTGCTTTTACTATTATATTTTTGCATGTATAGTCAATTTATTCTTAATTAATATTTGTGTAATTGTTTTACACTTTGTCATGGAAATAGTCTAATTTTGTCATATTTGTTTCTTATATGGAAATAAGATATTCATATCTTCTAATTTCTGTATGTGAAAAGGTTATTTTGACATCTCTTAAATGATCAACAGTGGATTTACATAGAGTGGTTCTAATATTTCTGCTGAAGTTATCTATTCAGGGTCTCTTCCAGCTACCTGGCACTGCTACAAAAGGAACATGCTGTTTCTTTTGTGTTTGGACAGCTGTGAACATTGCTATTAGTCTTGTCTTTCTGCTCATTTTGCCATAATGATACAAATACTTAATTAACTGCTTGTTCATATGTAGCAAAAATTCCTTTTTAAATTTCACATATATATTACTAGAAGCATTTTTCAAAATAGAGAAAAATAAAATTATATATATTTATACATGGATATTTTTCTTCAGAATATCACCTTGCCCAATATTATGATTTTTTTTTTCCCCTGACAAGTATGTACTTTAAAAATTTATAGCAATTTGAATTCTTAATTCCAGGATACAGCATGGACTTAGAAATAACATTTTGTTTGTCATTTTGTGTCTTATCTTAGTACTGTTTTATTCATTAGCTAACCCATTGTGTGGATTTCTATGCAACATCATTACTTTGAGCTAAAACAATGCTTTTAGAGTTTGGAAATAACCAGGATATATATTCATTGCACAAATTAATCCTTCCTATTTTCTGTATGTGGGCAGTGAATGAGTAGTGATTTTAGCTATGGTTTGTTACTTCTGCAAAGTATTGTTACTGTGTTACTTCTAAATAACTAAGCAGGATATCTTCCCACCAACAGCTTAAAAGACTATCCTAAAATAAAGATTAGTTTCCACCTTCAAAAGTGAGGCATGCACTCTGAGTCCAGATTTGTAATACTCTTATGACTTTTTTTTTTTTTCCTGGTATTTCACAGCCATCTTCAGAGATCATGGGCCAGACTAATTACTGCCTAGACATAGAATTGGAATGATCTCATGTACTAAGTTTTTTTTTCCATTTGCAGAGCTGATTGAGAGAAATCGCTATGGCTGAGTCACTTACAGATTGTGACAATTAAAGACGTGAACTGACCCCAGGATCCCTTGAGGCAAAGAGAAGGAATTCCTGAGAAATTTGCCTTGGTGAGGTTAAAATACAATGTTTGAAGACAATTAATTGCTCAGTGAAAAGATTTTCTGTTAAGAGAGCTTGAAAAACATTTGCATTTGACAGTGATTATGAACCTGTAGCATATGGTCAGATACATTAACTTTGCATTCACTTGCAGCAATGAATGAAAAATTAATTTTGAAATTGAAAGGCCTGCAACTGACAGCTTTCCAATGACGAGTAATGTGGTTACACCAACTTGTCTGAAAAAACATTCCTAAATTCCAGACTTCCGTTGTGTGTCTTTATTTTTACTTCTGAAATTATTTTTGTGTCTTTTAAAAATTTACTGAAATATTACTATGTGCAATTCTACATATGCATATGCAAAAATCAGTCTGATCTTCTTCACTGAAGCTCTGTTTTTATGCTTATGATTAGAATAAATTTTATATATCATACTAGAATTTACATAAAAGTGACTGAGAGCAATTATCTTTGAGTAAAGATACTTAGTATTTAAGCAATCCATAGCAAAAGTAGGCAGATAACTTTGTTCCCTAACTTTATATTTCGGTTTTTGACCAACAAAGACATTTAGTTTTCCCAATTTCTTCATGTTTTTACAAAATCCCTTCTAATATTTCTGATAATTTCTTATTTCAAGTCTACTTCTGTCTGTGAAGAAAACGCTGAATATGATCTTATTGCATTCACAATGGTCTTAAAAAGTCACAGTTATTACAGATGTTATTGATGGACTAGACAAGACTATGACATTTAGTCACTGAATCTTTGAGTAAGATAGCTTTACAAAATAAATACACAAACAAGAACACTGTCTACACACTTCAACCATAGTGAGTAGTTGTCATGTTCTGGTAGTAGAAAATGATGAATTCTCCCAAAATGAATGCACCTAATCAGATAATTTAATAACCTGAAGTTTTATCCTGAGAAGTCAAGGTACCACTGTAGGATCAGTCTCCTGCCCCAGGGTTCCTAGTCAACTAGTTGTTATCTTTGAAAGATTCAAGAAAATCAACAGCACATTAGGAATCTGTTCTTTAGACAAAGAGTAGGGAGGCTATACTTGAAACCAGTTAGAGCCTGAGTCAGTATGAAACTGTTGCAGAGAAAGGAAATCACCTCGTTGGAATGCATAATCGTCTCCTCTAGGAAACATTGTCAATGCTTAAACTGGAGTGCTTTGTTCAGCCAGTGAGAATGATCAGAGCTCTAAGAAACATGGTTTACAAAGAGAGATCAAATAAACTGGAGTTGTTTAATTTAGAGTAGGAAAGTATAAATGTAGTTTCCTGAAACCAAGAATCTCCAGAAAACTAGCATTACTAAGCTACTTTTGAATCAAGTTCTTATTTTTTTTTTTCCTCTGTGTTTCAGCATGTCCTAATGGATGAAAAACAAGAATGCCTATATAGTGGCTTACTAGCAAACCCAGAGATTTAGTTGTGCACACATCTGTGGATGTATCACTGCTGCTTGAAAAAAAAAATCCTTTGTGTCAACTCAGTGACAAGTGAGATCAGAGATCTTAGTCCTCTTCTTTTCTCACTGTAAATAACTCCAAATGCTATACAGTTGTAAATTGAAGCTACTAATAAAGGTTAGAATTGTTGAAAATATTTTGGCTGAGCACTGGAAATCAGACAGTTGTTGTGAAAGTGAATGTGGGAAGACAAAGAAAGAAGAATATGTGAGGTTCACCAGTGTTTTGACAAGAAAGTGATCATGTAGGTGGACTTTCAAAGACTTGTCTGAATAATACCTGTGCAGTGGGCTCCTGATGGGAATGACAGCTCAGTGAATGTCATGAGAAGGGAAAGGACAAAATAATGAGAGTAAAAAAAAGACAAAAGGCTTCTTTCATTAATCAATCAACTTATTAAACATGAAGAACTCTTCTGCAGTGAACTGTCTATGAGACCTACAGAGAGAGTGGAAATATTTTTGTCAGAGAAGACTGATAACTTAAAGTGAAACAGCATTCTTGGCATTTTTTAACTAAGATTTAATGGCCAGATTTAGGCTTGGACTAGTAATAAAAGATTTTTTGGTGCTATGGTGCTGTTTAAGACAGTTATAACACAGGAGAAAAAAAGAAAGTAACTAGTAGAATTAAACAGGAGGTGTTTTGGTCACTGTTTAAGTCTATCGTTTCTTGAGAAGCTAGAGATGAAGGTATATGCATTTGTGGTTCTTCTAGGCTCTGAGTTACTTTGCTGGGATATGTAGGCAATCTTAGAGCAAGACTCTATAAAACTGAAAATATGATGTAATTAAATATATATGTATGTAGCATACATATTGACTCTTATAAAAGTTATCATTACTTAAATCAGCAAATTAATACTTGATCATAACAAACCTTAAGCTAAAATTTGTTTTTTGCTTATTGTGTGCCTAAGTAATACAGGTTCTTTACTTAGCTCAAACAGGAAACTATTTAGCAAGCACTATGGCTGTCTTCAAATTTAATTTGGTTTTTGTTTCATTTATAGTTTTGCACAGACATAACAGAAGTTTTATCTAATTCTGATGTACAATTTTTTTACGATCTTTCCTTTATCTCACATAAAAATGCTACAATTTACTTGTGTTACATGAAAATTACTATGAGTGTTGAAAAAACATGAATTTCTGCTCATATTAGAAACTGTCTACACACTTCTCTATCCTGCTGTGTCCAGGCTCACAGATCACTGGCAGATTTGAACTACTTCGACATGGTCACCTCAGAACACGAAAAGAACATAAAACTGCATTCATGGGGAGAGTTAACTCATGCTTTTCAAAGCACATTTGTTTTCACTCTGCTTTAGCCTTGTAAGACTTGAGTTACTCAGTCATAGTACCTACCACTCTACAGCTGTGTGTTGTGGTCAAGGCGTTGTTCGGCATAGAGTTTTAGGAATGTATAGAGACCATTAGGCCTCTGTGAATCATGAAGGAAAATCATGAAGGAAAAGTTACAATGGGGGACCACAAGGACACAGCTTCATATTTTGTAGGACTTCTTCATAAATAGCTTAGTGCCAGATGCTTTGGATGACACTGGCTGAAAGCCATATGTGCTGTGCAAGGTACACCCCAGTTCATTATCCTAGACTTCATTATCCTAGCCTTCATTATCCTGGCTGTGAGAGGAGCAGTCAATGGAGAGGTGACTGTAGTGCGGTTTTGATGTTTTCTAAATCATTATTGAATCCTTCTACGCCTCAGTGTGGCACCACTTTGCCAGTCAATCTATAGGATACTGTCACTCAGTATGAAAGCATTTCCTGAAAGAAGACAATCTTTTTTACAAAACCGAGAGTTCCTGAACATAAACCTCTGCTACTCAGCAATGCTGATATACTGGTAAAGTCTTATTACTGGTATAGTCTACTGCCCACAAGTGAAACTGTTCTTTAAAAATAAAACATGCTTTTCTTGTATAGAAGTGTCACCCATGTTTTACAGAAAACAAGTACAAATGTATGTTTTGATTTGGCAGATCCAATTCTCATATGTTCAAGGAAGCTTGAAAGTAGTGTCCCACAGGTTTTCTGGCCATCTAAGCTGTGCTGGGAGAAGTAGTCTAGAAGAAGTAGCTGTGGAAGAGGTCTTGATTCTGGCAAGATGATACATCCAATATGCACAAGTCACAAGGACCCTCTTCTAAGTTGAAAGAAACTTCTACAGCTCCATCAAAATATCAGACAGCTCTCTACGTGGCTTATCAGATGTCATTGCTTCAGCCTGTTAATACTTTTAGTATGGCTTACGGAAATTTCAAAAATTAGATATAGAGCAATCATTCCCCTCAGCCCAGAATCTGACCTCCAAGAAAAAACTTGCAACTAAAAATCTTGGAAAATGACTTCATAACTTTTTGTTTCTCACAATTCCTTATTTTATACTTTTCTAAGGAAGAGATAGAACCCTACTGTTTTTAAACAAGGGTTTTTAAAATATCTTGTCAAATGAAGGTACTAGGTAAACACTGTGTTAAGTGTGAATAAAATGAAATCTTACTTATGTTGGAAGTGGAACAAATCTTTATGAGTTGAATTTTGACAGAGATGAGGTTTACCTTCATAAAACAGAACACTGGCATGACAAATAGAAAAACATTCGCCTGTTCAACTTACACAACAAAAAAATATGTGCAGTTCAGTGCATGTTGATATAAATTATACTAATTCATCCTTCAGTGGGATAATTTGTTCATGTAATAATGTTTTCAAAACTTCAGTAGATGCAGTGTCCAAAGAGGCATAAATACACTATTATGTACTGCAGATGGCCCTTGAATCTGTTAGCAGTGTGAAAACTAGCAAATAGCAATTATCTAAACAGATGCATTTTATGAATACAGTGTAGGCCCCTCGATTTTGAAATCACAATGAAATCCTCAGTAGTTTTCAGTGTTTTCCTATTCTTTTGACAGCAACATCCTAGGAAATGCTAAATTCTATGCCAGAGTTACTAATTACACATCAGAATCATAGCATTGCACATAGTAATTTAGGCTGCTAGGCTGTGCATTGCAGGGGACACCAGTTTGGAAGAATAGGTTAAACTACAAAAATCTTAATACTCACTGAAATGAGGATGGCAGTTTAAAAGATAATCCGCATTTGAATAAGATAGTGTTCAACATTCAGACACTATTATTAAGAGATCCCTCTAAGGTTTAAGGACATACAAGAAAGACAGAACTTAGCTGGAAATCAAGTCAAACTGAATAATAAGTGAAATATGTAAATCCCTTTTTACTAATCCACTTTGATAATTCATCCTCTCGAGTCTAGGTCTTACATTGATATACAAAAATATATCTATAAGCAGTAATATGTCAATATGCATATTTAACACTAAATATAAGTTCTTAGATTTGAAGCAATTTTAGCACAAAAGTCTCCAATAAACATGTAATTTAAATTTAGGAAGATTCTGCTAATTAGAAACCAATAGAGTGTAAAAGTAGCTATCAAATGTTAGTATAGACCTTACAAAGGACAAGTTTAGCTGCCATGTAATCACTTCAGTTATATAAACAGTAAATTAAAGAGATCATGTCCTCAGTAATTTGATCAAATTTCTTTATATTTATGTACTGTGTTTTCCATTATAGTTTCTGCAGTTCTTGAGGCCTATGTGTGAAACAATGGACAAACACAGAAGTCAGGAGTTTGTTTATTCATCCTTAAACATATCTGTATTTGGCAAAGAGTAACACATTATTTGGCATGCATTGAATTTACAACAATTACCCATTAGTACATTTATGTTTCATAATCTTGGATTAATAATTAATATTTTTTAATTTGTGTGCCTAGTTGAGATCCAACTTCACTTTCTGATTATACACACATCTTGTTCTTTCAAATACTTGCAGTGAAAAATTTCAGCAGAGCTGAACAATTATTAACAACAGAAAAACCGAAAAAGTAGAATTTGAGACACTGTCATAATTTGAAGTGCCATCATAGGCAGGAAATACAGAGATATCTACCCCTCATTTGCCATCATTTTTCAGTGGATGGGTAGCATGTGGAGGACAGTAACCTCACTGAACTAGTAAATAAGTGGTAATGGAGTATGCTAAGGTAGGTTTTGCTACAGTTTCTTTCTTTACAGAAAAGGAAATGGAAGAACTGAGTCTCTCATTCTTTTGGTCCCAAGATTATGAAGTTATGCCTAAAGTTCTAATAATAATATATAAAATCCTTTTATAATCTGCTTATTAGCGTTTGATTAGACAATGGTTGTATAACTAGAGGGAGCTTCCTGAGCTTCCCGAGCTCCTTCTGGCTCTGTATTTTTCTGAGCTTGTGATCTTGAAATGAATTGCCTGTTTTTATTGCCTTTGATCCAGCAAGGACACATTGTTAAGTGTTTGGAGATTTATGCAGCGTGAGTATTTTAACCTAAATTTTTTAGTTAAGTAGATTATTGCTTGGACCTGCTTTCTCAATCAAGTAAATTATTTTTCCTCATAATTTGTTCAGAGGCTTAATTTTACTCAGGCAGCTATTATTTGTGCTCAGAAAAAAACCCAACCAACCTGTATCTTTAAAATATTGAATGTAAAAAGTGATGTTTTCTTTATAACAACTAATGAATACAAAAGCAATCAGATTGTGTTATACTTCCCATAGGAACACCAAATGGTGGTTTGTGAATGTCATTAATATAATATGCAAATGATCTCTTTGGCTTTTGCTCCTCTGTTTGGGTTAACCTAGTCAATCAGTCAGATGTTACTAATGAGAAAGTTGATGAAAGCTTATTCAGCTGCTGAGAAGGTCAACAAAATGATAGACCTCTATCTCCTTTTGCTTGCCCTACATCTAGAATACTGCATGTAGCGATGTGTTGACTGATTAACTGAAGTCACTTGTGTATTAATAAAGGAATATGAAGCAAGTTGTTATAACATTTCCTAAAGCATACATTTATAATAATATCAGCTATAATAAAAATATTTAAATTTATTATATTTGTATTATTAAGGAGATCTCAAAATAAAAAATACAACAAATTTTAAAGTCTTCTTATAATAAAAAATATGCATTTAATCATAAAGGTTGTTTTGTAGAAAAAAAATGAAATATTGGACAGCCTCTTCAAGATAAAGTTTTTGCTTTTCAGTCTTCTTTTTCAATGATTCACAGTTTTTTTTCCCCAATATTTTTTCCAATCACTTTTTTCCCAAGAGAACAGAAGTGAAATTTAAGTTCATCTCTTCCTAATTAAAGTCTATACTGCTGTGTAGAGATAGACAGAGGGGATCAAATCTCTCAAAAAGAGTGGTTCGTTGCTGTCTGGGTGATGATTGAAATTCTTTTGTAAGGGTCGTTGTAATAGCATGTTCAGATGAATCAGGACAGATTGTCTGAATCACTTTTCTATTTGGTCTTGTACTCAAGCCACCCATGATTCTACGTAACTACCTCAGCAACGTCTGCTGTCATTCACAACTGTCTCAATTTAAGTACAAAATATCTTATAATTGTCTTACCTTTAATTTATTTTCTGATTTCTGCATCTGCAATAGCAGTTTTTTACTTACAGTCACATACAGTTTAGTCACTTCTATAATCCTAAATCAACTGAGATTCCCTGGGACAGTTTCAGTCTCTACCCAGGGTATTAATATGCATATTTAAACATATAGATTTGTTTGTGCACATCAAAAGCTGCCTAGGGAAATATCTGGACCTTTCAAAAGCTCCCAGCTGAAGAGCTTCTGTAGCAATTATTCAAATATTTTCTTGTGAAAGAAACTGGGAGGTAAGTCAATCATCTTGTCTGAAGTGGGTCCTTTATCACAAGCTAGTCTGTTACACCTCTGCAGTCTCTTTTCAGATACCATCTGAGGAGTTCTTGAACCAGGGAAATAATGACTTTGTGGACTGGGTGTGTACATAGGCCTGGATCTAATACCCAATTACACCACAGTTATAATCACAGGGCAGATCTGAATTTGAATCTTATTTTTCCATTATGACTTAAATTCTAAAGTTCTTGTCGCTGTAGGCTTTTCACTTAAATTTGTGGCTTGGCACAAAAATTCCTTAAGGAAGAAATTACAGAACAATATTATGAGCCTTTCTCAGATTAATTGTGAAAAGTACTTAATTTAAAATGTTGAAACTAAGAAATAAAATGTGACACACTAAAAAAAAACATATTAAATCAGGATGTCTTTGCAATGAGAATGTAGCTGGGAGTGCAGGAGTATTATGTTGTTTTTGAGATTTGGGTTGCAATAGAATTTTACATTAAAAAATCATCTTAGATGATTGCATTATACAGAAATATCACCGAATGATCAATGCTTTTTAGAAGTTTTTATTTCAGGAAATCTTGAGTATTATGAATTTAGCCAAATGTAGATGGCTTAAGGATAGTTCAGCTGAGGAGAAAACTAAGCCAAGAAAGTCTGTGTAGGCCTGTAAGCTTCATTTTTTTATTAAGTGTCATTCCTATGAAATATAAAACATCAATTTAATATTTTTAATATAATATTTCAGTATTATGTATTAGTAGCTTTTTTTTTTAAATGGGAGAATGACTTCTCCTGAAGACATGAAACCTTTGAAGTATGCCTCCTTGTCTTCATATTTTCTCCAAATTTATCTTAATTTCCTTAAGGAATTTCTAGAAAAATATCAGCTTTGAATGCACTGTCTGAAATTTTCTTTCTTGTTACAAAAAAAAAAAAAGTCAACGATAATGATCTTCTCTATGAAAAGAATCACCTGTTGGTCAGTGTTGGTTAGCTGTTGTGGTTTGACCTCTATAGGAAACTAGGCACCACACAGCCGCTCACTCATTGCCCCACCCCCAGTGGGATGGGGGAGAGAATCAGAAAGGTAAAAGTGAGAAACTCATGGATTGAGATGAAGGCAGTTTACAGGTAAAGACAGTTTGGTAGCTAAAAAAATCCCAAATGCCAGTGTCCACAAAATCATAAAGGGGAAAAGATATGAAAACAAGTGATACAAAAAACCGCAGTGACTCATCACCAACACCAACTGATGCCCAGTCTATCTCTGAATAACATCAACCCCAGCCAGTTTTCTTCACCTGCCAATTTTGTTGCTCATCGTACAGTGCGAGGTCTGTTTGGTCAACTGGTGTCAGCTGTACCAGCTGTGCCCTCTATCAAATTCTTGTAAATGTCCAGCAACTTACTTACTGTCAGGACAGTATGAGAAGCAGGAACAACTCTACCCAGTTTTAGCACTGATCAGAAGGAATTGAAAGATCCCTGTGTTACCAACATTATTTTGTCACAAATCAAAAACACGGCTCATCAATTTACTATGAGGAAAACGAACTCTATTGCAGCCAAAACCACTACAACAGCTTATAAAATTCCAATGAAGTTGGGGCACTTCATTAGGAGAACTGACCAGGCATGACTCCTGGAATCCATCTTGTCTCTATATTTTGTGTTCAGCTACAGTAAAATTTTCTGAAGTGTCTACAATCTCAACATCCTATTTGCTCCAAGTCCTTTTCATATGGTTTTTAGAAATTGAGTAGGTATTTCAGTATTTGTTGTTGTCATGGTTTAGCAAGGAGTTGCTTTTGTTTAGTAACAGGGGGAGCGGGTTGCAGTGAAGATCCGGTAAAAGTTTTTTAGACTCTCCCCCGACTCCTGGGTTCAGACCCACCCCCCGGCCCGGCTGGGCCAATCTGGCGCCTCTGCGATCACTATTTGAGGACAGGAATTTGAGGTGCCTGGCAGGAGGTGTAAGAGTGGTACAAGATGGAGGCGACCATGCGGACCCCACAGTCGGAGAAGGAGGAAGGATGGAGCATCAGACCAGAGACCCCTCTGCAAGCCGTGGTGAGAGTGCAGGCGGTACCCCTGCAACCTATGGATAGCAACAGCAGAATTGAGAGCCAGCAGCAGCAGCAGCAACTTCATGTGAGTGTGCCCGGACGGGCCAGAGACTGTGTGGGGGAGGCGGTCATGGCACAGGACATGCTGGAGAGCCTGTGCACCGCAGAGCAGCCCCACACGAGAGGCAGAGAGGAGCAGCAACTTTTGGGACAAATGAGCATCGGTACAGCCCGTGCAGGGCTTTGGGACAAATGTGCGTCGGTGCAGCCCGTGCAGGGCTGCCATGTGTGTGTGGTACCTCACGGACTTGCAAGGAGGACTGGTGCGGAACCCACTTGCCCTGAGGTGAGACAAACGGCAGAAGCCACCAGGAACGGACTGACTGAAACCCCCACTCCCTGCCCCCCTGGGCCGTTCAGGGGGGACGGAGGTATAAAACACCGGGATCAGGGCTCTGAGCCCGGGAAGAGGAGAGGGGTGGGGAGCAGGTGGTCTTAAAGGGCTGGTCGGACTCTTCATCTCTGTACCATTCTGTGTTGTTTTGTTTTGGTTCTGGTTTTTGGGGTTTTGTGTTTTAGTTGGTATTAAATTGTTTTCTGTTTTCTTCCCCAAGCCGAGTAGCCTGGTCTGTTTTGTCCTGCACCTTAAGCGGCAATTAAGCTCTCCCTGCCCTTTAGCAATCCTTAAGTCTTCGGTACTTGAGGCTAATCGTGGTCTTTTGTTCCCTGATGGGCCGAAACCACGACAGTTGTACCTCTCAAATTGTTAAAAGAGTCCAATTCCAAATGACTTGCTTTGCACAAACAGATGTTACATTTCCTTACAAACAAGAGATTAACCTACTCAACATTAGTGGGGCCATAGTCAGACTTCTCTGTGGATGTAGAGTTATAGCATGTTACTACTCATATATGCTTAACATTAAACACACCAAAAAGTTTTCATGTTGCCTAAACCATCCAGTTTTTGCAGTCATTGCAAAATATGTACCCTAGATTCCTGTGAACTTTACACTATGCCAGAAAAGAATAGTTGAAAATGTTATGACTTATTTTATGAACACGATTATTTATTTATGTGAATTATTATGAAGAGTATTCATTTTTACTTTTCACAAAGCTTTAAAAAGTAATATAAACAGACACCTTTCATATATCTAAATTTTAGACATATTTGAAATATTAGCCCATTTGCTACTAAATACAAATCATAGAATGGTCATAGAATCACAGAATGATAGGGGTTGGAAGGGACCTTTAGAGATCATCTAGTCCAACCCCCCTGCAGAAGCAGGTCCACCTAGATCAGGTCAGATAGGTATGTGTCCAGGTGGATCTTAAAGACCTCCATGGAAGGAGACTCCACAACCTCCCTGGGCAGCCTGTTCCAGTGCTCCGTCACCTGAACAGTAAAATAGCTTTTCCTTATGTTTAAATGGAATAGTTGTGCTCCAGCTTCATCCCATTACACCTTGTCACGTTGCTAGATAAAATAGAAAAAAGTGATGCCCCAACCTCCTGACATCCACCTTTTAGATATTTGTAAATATTAATAAGATCCCCCTTCAGTCTCCTCTACACTAAGCAGCCCCAGTTACTGCAGTCTTTCCTCGTATGAAAGATGTTCCAGTATCAGATGTATCCAGATTATCTTGGTGGCTCTGCGCTGGACTGTGTCCAGAAGTTCTCTGGAATAGAGAATTAACTGAGTCTAATAACACCATTATAAACACAGCCTGCTTGTGCTTTCAAAAATAACATAAAGATATATAAAGCGGTAGATGTCAAGCCTCATTTTGTTTTGTCAGTGGAAATCAATAACCATAAAAGAAACCTGATTTTGCTTTGACAGCTATTTGTTTGTTTGGTTGGTTTTCTGTTTTGTACACTAGTGTCCTTCCTAATTTATGATATTCCTTAATACCATAGCTATTATTTTTGGCAAAAGAGGAATGATACAATGGCCTGGAATGTTCAGGAAAGCCCAATCTAGGAGATATCCTTGGATCTGTAGTGCTGATATCTCCTCTATCTTCCCTCTCCTCTTCTGCTCTAACACTACCTACTTCAGGAAAAGAGACAAAAAAAGGCTTACTTAAAAAAGGCTGACTATCTTGTGTAATGATGAGTGGCTTCTTGGCTGACACAGTCTCCTGATAGATGATGAATGCTTCCCTTACAAGTAGGCATTACTATTGAAGTCCTCAGGTAACATGAAAATAGCTCTCAGTAATTTAAAAATTGTCACTTCCTACCTCTTCACAAAAAGGCAGAAGGAAAAAACAGAAAGCTGCACAAGGTAAAAATAGTGATAGTCTGATGTAGCAAGTAACACAGTGTAATAATATTTTCTTTGAAACTGGTTTTGTGTCCAATTAACTGAAGGTCAATTTTCAGAAATCCATTTTGGATAAAAATAAATTTTTCTGTGAAAAAATATGAGACATTCTGCTTATCATTAATAAAGAGGTTTTAAGTTTCTTCTCTTGACAAATCACAGTTATATTGGCGTACCATGCCATGTAATCATCAATTAAATAATAATGTCACATGATTTTGTAAAAAGTATAATTGAAATACATATAACTGGCTCATAACATTACAAATTAGTTCAAACCTAGATGTTTGGTGAAAGTTTAGTCCAGATTGCAAACTCATTTGCAAGGAGAGTGAAAAGTCCCTGGATGCTTTTTTTTTCCAATGTGTTTATGGTTATGATTAATCTGGCAAGACATATTTCTTCTGCTAGTCATATTTTTAAAGCTATATGCTTAAGCAATAGAAAATTGAAGCACTATGTCTACTGGAACAAATTATTTGTGAGATTTTTCATCTAAAATTTCTTATTAAATCCTCTTATCTCTTTTTTTTTTTTTTTTCACTCAAGCTAAATGTAGAAGGTAGCTCTTGTAAGTGTCAAAAATCCATATCCTTGGAAAGATAGGAAGAGGGCACGTGCTGTGTGACAATGAGCAGTTTAAGACACAGACAGGGATCATGTATCATGGAGGGAGCACATACATGCAACTGCAGGTGCAGCAGGGCAGGCAGCTGTGGCCAGCATGTATTTCCATACTGCCACCATACTGGACAGAAGCATGTAGGAAGAGCACAACACCGGCAAGCAGACCAGAAAGTGAGTCTTCTGATAGAGAGCGAGTCTGATAGACATCTGTATGGAGCCTCATGTCTTCTTAAAGTGTTTCCAATCTTCTTCCACTACAACGCAAAAGACATACTGCCACTTCCAGGAAGGGTGCCTTCCATCCCAGCCAGACAAGCCTTTAACTTGAACATTTTTTTCAGAATTTGCAAACTTTGATGGTAAAAATGGAGTTTATTAGACCTACATATGTTTCATTCAGGTAAAGTGGCAATCACAAAATCTTCCCAATTCCTCTCTCTCTTGAATTTTTATTCAAGTATTTCATTCCAGGCCATTCAATCAGCCTCAATCATGTGGACTCCCCAAGGCAGCAGACTTGCCTTTCTTTCGTAAAAGCCACAGATGTGAAATGATCCTATATTCTCTAACAGTGTTCCCACATCATCCATGTTACATTGCCACCTTAATCTTCTTTTGGTAAACTAAATGCATACCTAGAAAACTGTAGAGGAAAGATCTGTCTGGTCAATATCCAAATGTGGGATGAGTTTAGAATCCTTCAGCTATTCTGAAACTTAGGACCAAAAGATTCAGAGAAGAGAAATGAGGGCTTTACACCAGATACACAGCAGAGACTGCTCTCCTCTAAGGCTCCGTCAATCCTTGGGTAACTTCTGACAAGCTTGATTCTCTCTGGTAGGACTCAAGGAGCAGCAGGGATGCAGCTGCCTTTCCTGTGACTTTTCCACAAAGTTCAGTCTCTTCCTGTTTTTCCTCTTTTTGACCACCTGTACTTTCTCCTGCCTTTTGTGCAGGATTAGTAGAGATATTTTGCAATGATTTGCACATATTGTGGTGTGAACTTAGTACACTCATCCATACTGTTTTGGAGGATGCTATTTACCTATTTGGTAGGCAAAAACCTCTTCAGAAATCCTCTGCATCATGTCTTTGAGGGTCAGTGGCTAGAAGAAATTACAATAAATTATCCCTCTTCAAGAACTACCACAACCTGTGTCTGTGAGGTTTAGGTGTCTCTGAGGATTATATATATATATAGGTAACGATGCAACTATGGTACTGGTCTTGTACTTCGGATCCTGTACCAACATCTAGGATGTCTCCTTGATAATTTTTTCCTCCTCATGCACTTGTGAAGGGAGAGCAATAATTAGAATAACTAGCATTCATCCGGACGGTCTCATGGACAAGGCACAGAGACCAAACACATGAAGGTGAATAATGCCTTCTTGTGCTAGTTCAGACACCTTTAACAGGCTGTAGCATCAGTCTTTGCAGGGACACATGAAGTTGGTCTCTGTGGATTGGAGTGAAATAAATAGATCTGAGTGTGAGGTAAGCACCTAACTTCAGGGCCAAGTAGTACATGTAGCAACCAAACTTCAGGGCCAAGTAGTACATGTCTTGCTATAGGTGCTTAGACTTATGTAGATGAATGTGACTGGATTAGCATGTACATATCTTCTGTGATGGGCATTTTTTTTTTCCTTGTGGTGGTTTAGCCCTATGTCCACCCAGTCATAATATCACTCCCTCTCCTAAACTGACAAGAGAGAGAGAGAAATATAACAAGCAGCCTGTGAGTTGACATAAGGACAGAGAGATCACTCGGCAATTACTGTCACGGGCAAAAAAGACTCAACTTAGGGAGAAAAAAGTTTTGATTTATTAAACAAACAATAAGAGCAGGGAGATGAGAAATCAAATTGTCTTCAAACACCTCCCCCTACCCCTCCACTTCCCAGGACTCCCTTTCCTTCCCCCAACACTGGCGCAGGGTATGGGGAATGAGGGGTTGCAACCAGTTCATTACAGATGGACTTTGCCACTGCTGCTTCTCAGGGGGAGGCCTCCTCACACTTCCCACTGCTACACTGTGGGGTTCCTCCCCATGGGAGACAGTCCCTCATGAACTTCTCCAGCGTGGATCCTTCCCATGGGCTGCAGGTCCTCATGAACTGCTCCGGCATGAGACCTCCCAGGGGGGCAGCTGCCCGGCGTGGTTCATCCACCGTGAGAAACAGTCCTTCAGGGACAGACTGCTCCAGCCTGGGTCCCCTCACGGGATCACAAGTCCTGATAGCAAACCTGATCCGGTGTGGGCTCCTCCCCCACAGGCTGCGAGTGGATCTCTGCTTCCCAGTGGTCCTCCATGGACTGCAGGGGGACAACCTGCTTCACCGTGGTCCTTACCACAGGTCACAAGGGAGCCTTCTTCTCAGTGCCTAGGCATCCTCCTCCCCCTCCTTCTCCACTGACCTTGGTGTCTGCAGAGATGTTTTCACATTCTCCCTCCCTGTTGCTGCTGCAGTTCTGCAACTGCGCAACAACTTCCTCTTCACAAATATTCACAGAGGCGTTACCTGCACCACTAATTGGCCAGGCCTGGGTCAGGTGCAGCGTCCAGCTTAAAATTGACTGGCCCTAACCCTGTCAGCTACAGAGGAAGCTTCTGGCAACTCTTTTTGTTTAAAGAAGCCACTCCTTTAGCCCCCTTGCTACCAAAAAATCTGGCCCAGGCCAAAACCATTACATTCCCATAAATAGAAGTTATCTGTGTAGAGCGACAGAGAGGAAGATAATTTTTTGACTGCTGGAAAGAAAAGGACAAATGCCTCAGTGGAGTGGTACTGCAATGTGTGTGAAAGATATGATGGAAACAGCCTGGAGCTAGATTGATACAGATGCTTTCTCATTTAAGAAAAAAACTCCAAACCAACACCTAATTTTCTGCATTAATATGAAGTCCATTAGCCTATTAAGATATCCTGCCTCATCTATTTATTACATGGGTCAGAGCACATGCTATTATCAATAATATACCTTGTGCTTGAGATCTAGTATGTGTTATAGGAAGCAACAATATTTTGATTAAGGTCTCTAGGCAAAGGCAAATTTACTTGAATTTCATTTGCTTGCATTCCTTAGCCATTAAATTGTGAGTAAGACTTCTTACAATTAAGGTGTATGTAGTTTCATAGGAATTCCAAATAATTGAGCTTCCAGTATGTGAAGATTATTTTTTATTGAGTCTTCAAGAATTGCTTTTAACTTAAATATTTCCCCATTTCTAATTTTCAGCTGTTAACAAACCTAGTTAAAATCTAGGTGTTCTACTTATTTTGTGCTGCTTCTTCCTTATTAAAAATATTGGGACATTAATATTTTTTTAATCATCTGTACAAAATACTGGTGTTCTTTTCCTATTTACCCATCCTTTCCTTCACTCTTCCTTGGATGATTGCTTCTTTATTGTTTACAACTTACTGAATAATAGATACTACTTATTTAGCAATTATTTTTAATTATTTAATTCTGTAGATAAAATGGATTGGAAAATTCTTTATTGTAATGACACATATAACTATCTTCATAATTCTTGGTGCATATGAATGCCTGAATAGCAAATCCATTTTAATGACGCATGACAGTGTAGTGCAAGTTCAAGTCTAACGTCTTATTTTTTTATTGTTACAATGTAATTTTAAGATATTGGTGGCCATTCATGTACTAAATAACCAATGTTATTTTTATTACTTAGTGCTATTTGTCTTACACAATCCAATGTTATCATTCTTTGCATGCATCAATACCCAAAGTGTTGGAATTATATCAGCAATGGTTACTTTTTTGTGTTACTTTTGATTCCAATATTAGAATTCTTCTATTATCCATTAGGAAAGATAAAACTCATCCTACTGATATTTCTCCTGGAATTTAGCAGCTGTAAATCGGTGGCATATATATGCAGCAAGAATGAGTAAATCTGCAATAAAAACAATATTGCAGTTTTTGAACAAGGTCCTAGATCCACAGCTATGGATAGATGCCACACGTCAAATGTCAAATGCCTCACATCAACAGCCAAACAGTGGCTTAATATTATCATTTACCAAAACATCCTTACAATAGACTTGAACTTTTTCAGTGTAAATATGGTAGGAATATTGACAAATTGTGTCTTATTCATTGAAAGACTGTCTGTTCTATGAGGACATACTTTAATGAGATCTTTTAGAAAGATAATAATGTCAATTTTTTTTCTTTTTTTTTTTGACTCCAGTGTGTCTCTTAACAGGTTGTACTGGAATTCTGAAACTTCTTAAAGCCAGTCAAAGAAATTTGTACTCCAGCAAGCAGCTGCTATTAAGGCAACTGGAGAGTTTGCATTGTCTGCTGTCTTGAGTATCATCCCCTTTCCCTCCCTCCCACATGCAGAGCGCTTAACACTGTATGCATCAATGCCTCTCTCTGTGCGGTCCATTTCTGAACTGCAATCTTCCCTGCTGCTAGTAACCTACAGGGATACCTCAGTGTAAGTCTTATTTCTTCCAGGAGATAAACTCTGATGGAAAACTAGGTTTCTTCTCACTCCTTCACCTCCTCATTGGCTAAGCAGTCACAGAAAGACCTCTTCTGCAGCCCTGTCTTGTGTCTACATTGTCCAGCTCTGTTCTACTGCCATAGTCCTTTGTTTATCCAGTCCACTACCAGCTAAAAAAGACCACAATCCATTTAACTGCAAACATAGTAGCTACTTGATTGCAGCAATGAATGAAATAGATGATCCATCTGATCTCACCTCTAAAGATGAAAAAAAATTTTGTGACCTACTCAAGATTCTTACACCCTTAGGTCTTCCTTTGACCTTCCATGCTGT
This sequence comes from Urocolius indicus, assembly GCA_013401255.1. Taxonomy (NCBI): domain Eukaryota; kingdom Metazoa; phylum Chordata; class Aves; order Coliiformes; family Coliidae; genus Urocolius; species Urocolius indicus. Next base: position 277,660 of record WBNH01005995.1, read on the forward strand.
CCCACACTGGAGCACAAGGTCATTGATGTTCCTCATGTGTTACTTTTCTCATTTGTTTGTTTGTTTTTTTCTCTTTCTCAGTATTTAATGTCCTCTACAAGATTCCTATGGTAGCAAGTACTACTACTGCAGATTTAATACTCCATGCTACAAGCAGTACTGGGAACTCTGTGTGATCGAAGTCTCTTCAATTCACCCCTGTACACTTCAGTAGAATTTTGATCAGTAAGTCAATTATCATTTCAGTAAGCTGATGTTATTATTATTTGAATCACATAATGCACGTTATTGATATTAATATTTTGGTTTATGCTTAAACACATGATTATTGCCTATTGAATTATGTATCTAGAACAATCACGATATCTAAGACTTCTAAGTCTGTTGTTTTTATTATAAAACATTTGATGTAGCAACAAACTCAGCCAAAACCCCAATTTCAAACTAGTACATCTCAAAGATCATGACTGAGAGAAGAAGAATAGCTTAATAAGCTTACATCAGATCAAATTTTATCTGTGTCTTCTTTCAGCTAGAAAGAAGATTCCTGAATCAACTCAGGCACACTAATGAATAGTGCTAATGAAATGGAAAAACACAGATCGTACAACAGATTTAAATGGCAAGGTCTTAGAAACACATTTCTTTATTGCTTCTGAAAGAAAGTTTGACTCCGTTATTCTAGCATTTGAAAGAACTGTATGTTCTTGTACTTAACTCACATAACCCTTTAATAGATACAAGTACTTAAAGGAAAAATTTGGTTTTAGCTTTTAACCAGAAATAATACAGAAATAAATGCCAAAACCTCTATTTATTTGGTTCACTCCATCTCACCTAATGAGGAAATGAAATCTTTGATGCAGAAAAATTCTTTTTGAATGGGAGTAGTTCACACTGTACTTGTCCATGGATGACCCAAGAACATTTACATATACTAATGTAGAAAATGCACAGAGCAAAGCTGCATGTTAGAGAAACAGTTTCCCTATATATTGCAGTTCATTTAAAGGATAATTTGTACTGTTTAATTTCAACACAGTCAATCCTTTAGATGTTTATTTTCACTGTAACTTTTATGAGTGATTTACATTTGTGACAAAGGTTCACTCCAAGAAATACCTTTGTAAAGTGCTATTTTTCTCAAAAATGAATTTCTCTGAGATTCATAAAATATAAGCAAAAGACTAATTAAACCATAATTAATTGTATCTACTTTGGTTATATGGAATTCTCCCATAAATCAAGGTTCTTCCCTACAGTCAAATACCTCAAATTTCTCATCTCAAGTAGAAGTAAAAATGAATAATAAGATAAAGAACAGAAAATTAATCTAAATGTGATGAACTTTGTATGATCTTACAAATTTCTTTTTGCTTTCAACTCTGCCTGACTGGAACACTTGATGAAGAATAGATTGTAACCTGTAGTTACAGTAGTAGTTGCCTGTAGTTGTACAGGTACATTAAGTTGTAACCTGTAGTTACAGTAACCCAATTACTAATAGCCTTACTATACAATTTACTGCTACTTTAGTGTAATTATTCTTCTGATACTTAACTCATTAGACCTAGGACTGTCTTTTTATTCAGCATGTTGGAGTCTTAGATCTTACTTTAATTTTTTTAAAATTCTATAAATTCAACTGCTTGAATTTCAACAAAAATTAAATAGAAATATTATCTCACCTTATGCTGATAGAAGACCCATAAATAGGCAGCCTGTCCAAAAATGAACAAATAAACATGTCTCTGGGAAATTATTTTACTGAAGAAAATTGTCAGGTTGAAGTGGAGATTTCAATGAGACTTGGAGAACTAACTACTTTTCATGCTTTTCACCATTTCCCTCAATGAAGCTAATTTCTGCACCATTAAAGAAGATATCTTCGAGGGGAAAAATATTAAAAGTGGAATAGCAAAGTAAATTTAAAACTCAATGGCAATAAACATTAAGATTTCTATCTGAATTTTTATCACTAGGGTCACATGGTAAGGCTTTCTTATAGTTTTCCTATACTGACTTTGAACTGGTCCAGTTTATAAGGTCTGTTGATTATTTTCTGCCTTCCAAATGAGTGTTCATGAAATGTTTTCCCTCCTGTAATTTAATAAGAATGGGATGTGTGCGCTCTTGGAGACAAAGAAATACTTCTAAATAAGGTGTCTGATTATCCTTCTATGTTCTGTACATAACTAAATTGACCATAGCTAATTTCATTTTCACATGGTTGGCAAGAGGGTAAGTGTTTTGAACCAATACGTTAAATGTTCCACTTCATAAATTGGAAACATGCCTGGTGCAGCTGATTATGCCAGCTGGCTGATCTTCAGTATAGGGCATGTGTTCACTCTTTGTCTCATAGCATTGAATTAGCCAACTGTCTGTTGTCCTCTTTTGAGGCAAAACTAATAAGAAATGTGATTAAAGGAGCTTCTTTATTTCACTGATCTTCTCCTCAAAAGCAGATAGAAATCCCACANATCACAAGGGATGCAATCCTTAGTAAATATCTCTGGCATGGACTCTTCCCCACAGTTGCAGCTTCTGCAGATACAGGGTCCCTCCCTTGGGATGTGGCCTCTTCTGGGCATAATTTAATGAGCTTCTTTGACGCTGGATCCTCCCCACAGTTACAGCTTCTGTGAACATTGTGTCCCTTCCATGAGACATGGCCTCCTCTGNTTACTGAAGAAAATTGTCAGGTTGAAGTGGAGATTTCAATGAGACTTGGAGAACTAACTACTTTTCATGCTTTTCACCATTTCCCTCAATGAAGCTAATTTCTGCACCATTAAAGAAGATATCTTCGAGGGGAAAAATATTAAAAGTGGAATAGCAAAGTAAATTTAAAACTCAATGGCAATAAACATTAAGATTTCTATCTGAATTTTTATCACTAGGGTCACATGGTAAGGCTTTCTTATAGTTTTCCTATACTGACTTTGAACTGGTCCAGTTTATAAGGTCTGTTGATTATTTTCTGCCTTCCAAATGAGTGTTCATGAAATGTTTTCCCTCCTGTAATTTAATAAGAATGGGATGTGTGCGCTCTTGGAGACAAAGAAATACTTCTAAATAAGGTGTCTGATTATCCTTCTATGTTCTGTACATAACTAAATTGACCATAGCTAATTTCATTTTCACATGGTTGGCAAGAGGGTAAGTGTTTTGAACCAATACGTTAAATGTTCCACTTCATAAATTGGAAACATGCCTGGTGCAGCTGATTATGCCAGCTGGCTGATCTTCAGTATAGGGCATGTGTTCACTCTTTGTCTCATAGCATTGAATTAGCCAACTGTCTGTTGTCCTCTTTTGAGGCAAAACTAATAAGAAATGTGATTAAAGGAGCTTCTTTATTTCACTGATCTTCTCCTCAAAAGCAGATAGAAATCCCACAACAAAAGAAAAACTTCTGCGCTCCATTACCCTGTAGGTTATCAGTCCAAATAAAAGCTGAATTATGAAGAAATATTTAAAATTTTGGTGACACAATGCATTTATCTTTTATTTCTGCAAGTGAGAATTTAAATCTCAGTGTATATTAGAAATGAAACTGAGTACTAGAATTTGAATTCTGAACAATTCTATAGTATTAAAATTCAGGAAATTCCACTTAAATGTGAGACACACCTCTGTTTTTTTTCAATGTGAAGATGTCCAAATACTGGAGTAGATGTCTCAGAGAGGCTGTACAGTCTCTGTCTGTGGTTGCACACAAAACTTGACTGAACATGACTGTGAGCAACCTACCGGTCACCTATTGGTGACCTTATTTGAGCAGAGATGTTGAACTGAACAATCTCCAGAGATGTCTTCCATTCTCAACCATTCTGTGCTTCTGTATTCAGTGGTATTGAACAAGATATCAGTACGAAGATTCAGTAAGAAAGAGAAAGTTAACAATTTTAATTGACATTTGAACCATTTTTTGTTATTTTTGTGGATATACACAAGTAGAAATCAGAGCTGCATGGGACAAAGTTTGTGTCCCTAAAATGAGTGATTGCAATGCTCATTTTTAGGTAGATATTATTTGGCTTCCTATGCACCATCTTCACAGCAGACTTGCTGTATACAGAGATTCTATATAATTTTAGTGAAACAGATTTACTTTGCTGTTTATCTTTACAAGTATTTGAGATCTACATTTAAGTCTCAATAGATGTTCTGTTAATTTACTTTACTAGGAAAATAAATTACAGGTTGCAATGATTTTTTAAAGCCAGTTCTCTAGCTACTGGTGCAGGTTATTCATACCTATAAAGGTATAAAGCTAGAGATAAAGGTAGCATAGTGTGGTGGTTTGGCCCAGCTAGCAAAGAAGCACCACAACAGTCTCTCGCTTGGTGCCCCCCATCCACTCCCACCCTTGTTAGGATGGTGGAGGCCCCAGCAAAATGGGAGGAAAAAGATAAGCAAGGTTGTTGTGGATTAAGACAAGGGCAGGGCAGGCTCACTGCCGATTATGGTTCCAGGCAAAACAGACTCCAGTATTCGACTTAAAGAGTAAAGTAGGAAAGTTTATTCTACTAACTACAAGAAACAGAAAAGAACAAAAAGCAAAAAGGGAGTAGGATGATGAGAACATTACAATCAGCACTTTAAGATCTCCCTCCCCCATCCCTCCTTTCTTCCCAGGCTCAGCTCACTGCTCCTGATATCTCTACCTCCTCCTCCCTCAAAGGCTCTGGATGGAGGGGAAGGGGGGATGTGGTCAATCTCTCACAGATGGGCTCTGCCACTTCTCTCTTCTCAGATGAGGATGACTCCTTGCACTCTTCCCCTGCTCCAATACAGGGTCCATCACAAGGGATGCAATCCTTAGTAAATATCTCTGGCATGGACTCTTCCCCACAGTTGCAGCTTCTGCAGATACAGGGTCCCTCCCTTGGGATGTGGCCTCTTCTGGGCATAATTTAATGAGCTTCTTTGACGCTGGATCCTCCCCACAGTTACAGCTTCTGTGAACATTGTGTCCCTTCCATGAGACATGGCCTCCTCTGGCCATAGTCACTGCCCCTGGCTCAGGGTCTGTAATGAAGTGATTAGGTTCCTCCCACAGCCACAGCCTTCTCCAGCCATAGTCACTGCCCCCAGCACAGGGTCTTGTTTAGCAAAATGTGTCTCTGCCCTTGATGTGGTGTCTTTAGCAAATTGCAAACAAATCACAGCTTCACCAGTCCTCTCTGTAGAATACAGGGGACTCTCTGCTTTAGCACACCTCCTCCTCTCTTTCCTCACTGACCTTGGAGTCCGCATCGTTGCTTTTCTATCTCTTAGCACTCCTTGTACCACCACTAGCCGGAGAAAAAGAAGGAGGGGCAGAAGAAGAAGAAACAGGAAAAAGCTTCCTCTTCCAGCTTCTCCTTAAAAAGTGATCGTATAGGTGTCTAATTGGTTCAGCCCCAGAAGTGGGTCTGGCTCAGAGCTGGGGAGAGTTTCAAGCAACTTCTTACAGGAGCCATCTTTACAGCCCCTTACCAGAAAAGACTGTCATATCAAACCATGACAGATAGTTGGCAGGGTTACTTCTGTAATTATTCTCATCCACAGATGAGACTCTCCAATCAACACTGCCAGAGTGAACAGCTTTTGGTTCTGGATTAGCTCTGATGATGGATGTCTATATCAAGGTACAAGACTCTTTTCCATAGCAAGTCTCCTGTTGTTGCTGCACACCATTAATATAATGCTATGTATTGCTATAGTAAAAAAATCTTGCAAAAATTTGCTAGCTGTATTATATTGAAGACTAACAGAAGGACACAATTTGTGGAGGTACAGAATCTATAGGTCATGAATTGAAGCAGCTGCAGTCTGCAAGGATAGCTTCTGAGATATGTACTGGCAAACTGAATCATTTCGTGGTTTGGACATGGTCTTGGATTGCAGCAAAAATTAGGGATTTGTAAGTTTTTCCTGTTTGCGATCACTTGTAGGTCATCCATGAGTCAGCTCTGGGAACACAGTGCAGTCGTTCAGAAAACCAGGATGTGAAACATCCTGGAACTGTGCATGGAACCACCTTATAGTGACTCCCCTACAAAAATTTCACTGTGCTCTTTTGAACATTGAATTCTAGGTAATGTTGATAACATTTAATAAATTTCAGTGTGTAATTTCAGAGCTTAGTTTTTCTATTCTTTAAGGATAAGAAGAGTTACACAACAGGAATGTTTTGTCTTTTTATCACCTATTTTCAAGAGTAATTAGATTGTAGTTACATTTTTGGGGGGGAGTCTAATAATGAAGTATCCCTTATTGTATGAAATCTATTAATTCATGCTTTTGAAGTACAACAGCTCAGACTTAAAAAGGAACATTACATACTTTTGAAGTTTAAAATTGAAAATATTCCTGGAAAACTGATCCATATGTTTGTTTCCTATACTAATGGAGGAAGGATGATTGGTAGCAGCTAGGTTATATATAAGCTGATAACATATATTGGTGTTGATGTCAACACATCACACTATTGTTATTTTACACTGACTCAATGATTAGCATGTTGCTTATTTTGCTTGTTGCAGGTTTGTTGGAGAGAGACAGGGGAAGAGAGATTCAGCCTGAAAAATCAGTACACCACTTTTGAGGAGAAGCATTAAACATTTTAAACCAGTACTACCTTCTAGCAATTTAGTTGCTTCCCTGCTGCAATGTCTCCCAACACTTTCTAAATATTGCATGAGGTACTTAAAGGTGAGGACACAGCTGTTGCAAATATCCATATCCATGAATCATTATTAATGACATTGCTTAGTGACAAAGTTCTGTGGGTGACTATTGTGCCTGCCTCAAATGTGACTGACAATCCCTTTACAAATGCATCCCTTCTTTTCACTGTTTACATTGTATAGGCTTATCAAACATTATTAACCCTGTTATTTCTTGGACAGACTGTAATAAATGCTCTAGTACTTTTTCTCTCTCCTGAGGCTGCTGCAAAATCTGCTTTTGCAAAGAGTGGTTGAAACATATCTTTCAAATTAGAAGGCTAGGAAAGTGAGAAAGATAGCTGGAAATTTAGCTTGTCTTGAGCTTCAAAGTAATTGCCTTTACAACACCTTTTACAGTTGATAATGCTCTATAATATCTTTACATTTACTTTCTGATATACTTGTAAACCACATAGTGCTATCACAGACTAGATTTCTCAAGGAAACATGTCATAAGATTGAGACTAAGAACATAATCTGTCTCACCAATCTTGTGGAAGCTAATAGAACTTGGCTATTTTCCAGGAAAGGCTTACTAGGTGGATTATATTGAAGCTATCCAAGAAAATGAAAAAAAAAAATCAAAATAATGATATCTTCTCTTTATTATTAAAATCTCATTTTTTGGGTAGATTTTCAGATCTACTATTATTGGATTATTGGGAATAAAGTACTGGTGGTTTATTGTCTACTGTCTCGACAGAAGTTGATGGTCCTGCGCTGGACTCTCTCCAGAATTTCTCTATCCCTCTTGAGCTGGGGAGCCCAGAACTAGACACAATACTCTAGATGAGGCCTCACCAGGGCAGAGTAGAGGGGGAGGAGAACCTCCCTTGACCTGCTGGCTGCACTCTTCTTGGTGCATCCCAGGACACCATCGGCCTTCTTGGCCATTAGGGCACATTGCTGGCTCATGGTTAGTTTATTGTCAATCGGGACTCCCAGGTCTCTCTCTACAGAGCTGCTCTCCAGCAGGTCAATCCCCAGCCTGTACTGGTGCATGGGGTTGTTCCTTCCCAGATGTAGGACTTCTCACTTGTCCTTGTTGAACTTCATGAGGTTCCTCTCTGCCCAACTCTCAAGCTGGTTGAAATCCTGCTGATCATTTTCCTGCAATTTTCAGTTTATCTCGTAATAAACACTTGTTTAGAATGTTTAGAATGTCATTCAAACTGGCAAACACTTTATTGCTTAGATATGCACTGCTTTTATATTTAGAATTTACTCTGCTGGGGTTTTTTTATATGATGATTTATATTGGCTTGAGTAGCTTTATATCTTGTGGTTTTGCAAAGAACTCCTTTCCTAGAGCTAGGCATTTATTTTCATTTTTCTTCTAGAGGAGAATAAAAGCTCTTCTTGAAACTATTGTTCGTATCATTATAAAATGTGGTCCTTAGAGTTACTTACTAAGCAAGAAGAATTAATCTCTCAATTTTACACGGTTGCTCCGTCATGGATGTTTTAACCTGCATTAACACAGTGGAACACACTTTTGCTTGTCAGGAAGGATCTGAAAGCAATTATTGGTGACCATAATGTCAAAATTTTATAGAGAATCGGTCATAATCTAATTAACAGCTAGGACCTAAAATCACATGTAAACAAAAAAAGACATGAATGATTTGCAGAAACAGAGGGCTCTCTGTATCACTTCTTAAATATAATGAGTAGCTATTCAATGTGAAATACTGAACTGAAAAGACAAATACATACTGAAATCTACATAGTGGAATAGGAGATTGATAGAAAATGCGTGGACACTGACAGAGGGCTTCATGTGTCTCATAATATCCAGGAAAAAAATAACCAAAAACCCCCCAAAAAAACCACAAACCAAAACACAATTGCTTGTTTTTCAATCTGATTCCAAATAATTGCTCTCACAATCAAGGATCTTGGTTCCCAAGAATATTTTTTTGTATAGATATTCTTTTTCTCCTAAAAGTACTAGAGAATACTTTTTTTAAAAAAACCCCTTGTTTAAAAAATTCATGTTTTCAAAAAAATTCTTCATGAGTCTCCATTCTGGTGGAATGTTACAGAATTAAGGTGCTAGGAAGTAGGTCAACATAATTCAAATTACAAAATTTTTAAAGAGTGTCATTTAAAAAAATAAAGTACTTAGAACTTTGCAGAAAACCAGCTTCTAACATATAAAAAAACAAAACAAAACAAGTGCAGATAGTTTGCATTTAAAAGCAGCTACCACAAAAGCTGGATTTGATTGGACAAGGAAATAATATTTATGTGTTTTATTTGTAGATTTTATTTTAGATATATATTTTTAAAAAAAACCAAAACTATACAGGCATTATACTTTCAACTGGAGGAAAATAACTCAAATTCTTTCCTTTACAAAATGCATGTAAAAAAAGGGACACATTATACCATCTATGCAACATGCAGCTTCATGTAGTATTATATATATTTTGATATTCTACAAAACTAGGAAGTATTTTCTGTTGTTAAAATAGCTACAAGTTTATGTTTTGATTCAAAAGAAAAATGTGTTTCAGTACTTATAGTAATGTACCTGAAGGAAAAAGGATGTGGCCCACCCAGACTTTGGTTCCGTGAGACCGTAAGCTGCATGAGGCTTAGACACAGGCCTCAGATGCAGGCTCAGACTTTGGTTACATCAGCCTGGGAACAGTGGGCCTGAAGAATCGTCAAGGATGAGTTGCTCGTTAGAGTATAGATATAAAGGCAGCTGTGCATGTGGGAAAGAAACTGTGTAAGCTTAAAAGAGTGTAGCAAAGCAGAACCTGAAGGAGTATGTGAAACTGCAAGGCTTATCGCAGAAAGTGCAGCTGGAAAAGTCCAGTCAGAATTATTGTAACCAAGCTAGCTTTGCATTGCTTATAAAAGCCTGATGCTCGTTAATAAAGTGGAGAGTTATGACCTTAACCATATTGGTGTCTGTCATTTCTCCTTGGTGCTCACTCTGACAAGTACATATTGTTCTATCCTCTTTGAAGATCTTTTTTCTTCTATATATTGATAAGCTATGTTTCTCATCTTTCTACTGGAGTGATAATTTTCCCAGAAATTTGCATTTGCACACCATCAAATAGAATTCCAGATTTTGTTAATCCTGCAATGTACAGACAGTTTTAATTGAAAATTTAGAGACTTCTACTATCGGTAGTTTTTCTTCTATAGAATGTAATCAAAATTTTCATTTTTTAATAGATATATTTTTGATGTATTAAATGCTTCAGTTAAGAGAAAGTTTCTGTCTAAACTTTTTCATTTGAAATGAGATCTCAAGTCCACCGAGTCTGCTGAAATATGCTGAATATATGCATGTAGATGAAATTGGAGACTTTTCATGTTTATCATGGACAGATTTTTATACTGGATGACCCAAAACACATCTGAAGACTCCATGATATTTATACACAGTTAAGGTTACGTTTTCCTATGTTCTGCAGATGTTTTAGAAAAGGAGATATAGACTTACCAAAAATTTTGGGAGCCGTGGAGTTTCCACAGACATACAGGAAGCTTTTCATTACGGACCTTGTCTTTCAGATGTTTTGGCATGCTATGGATATAAAACAAGTTCGTTTGCTATGATTCTGGAAACGGTGAACCTAGTTTATGCTCCTGAGACCCAAGAGAACTTTTAAACCCTTCTGTATTGAATTAAATGGATACATTTACAAATGTTGCCTAGGTATAGTTTTGATTTTGGTTTTTTTTCCTATTATGTGCTTGTAGCCCTTCTCTTGTCCCTAAACACACATGCAATCTGGTATCACTTGAAACTATCACAATCCCTTAGTTTTTAAAAAGTGTATTATCCAATCTGGTTGTTGTGACTGAGGACTATTTTATGATCAAATAGATTCTGGTTAAGACAAAGTGGTCCTCATTCAATCTATTAGTTTGAAAATACATCAGACATTAAAGAGGTTGGAAACTTTTCTTAATTTTTAATCCTTTGCAACTGAAAGGTTACAAATTAAATTCAGGGTGGGAGGTTTCTTGAGAGCTGTAAAGTAAAATTATGTCCTGCTCTGTGTACGGTTTTCCCAAATAGCTAATACACATATGATTGGTTAATGGTCGGAAGAAGTTAAGATTTAATGCTTTAACCTTTTACCTGTAACATAATGCTAAATACTTCATGAATTCCTATGGAAGTGAACATCACTTTAGAAGTCATATCTTTGGAATAATTCTATGCATTTGACTTTGTATTGGCATTTGTTGCCACATTTGTGTTATATGCATGAAATTTAAGAAAATAACTCTCTGTATTAGAGGTATTCATCTGGAAAAGAATGCAGCAATGTCATTGATACACAACAAGGAGAGATTATAGGGACAAATGAGTGTGACTACTACTGCTGATGGTATAGGACTGGAAAAGCCATTTTCCAGTCTCCCATTGGGAATTATGCTTGCCACATTTTCAAAGCATTGAAAATTCTTCTTCCTTCCTGTCTCAAATTGTAACTTTTAAAAGTCGATTTTACAGAAAAGACCACATTATAGCTAAGAAACTAAGTAATTAATTGTATTTTATCATAACTGCTCATATATTTTCCTATAACTGTGGATGTCAGTTAGTGCAGGTCACCAGCTGTTATAGAAATCTGGAAACCCTCATGTCTGTGACCTCAAGCTGTCCAACTGGCAGATCTTTCCAGAGTAGCAGTTTCTAAAAGCACCAGGTCACTATCCCTAAGGCAGTGTACATGCAAGGCCAGCCTCAGACTGACAGACCTTGGGGGGGCTGAGCGCTGCATAAGTTGGCACAAAAAATAGCATCAACCCATCTGAACTTTTCCTATTTCTCAAGAGAGCTGCCAGCAACGAAACAACCACATTCTGATGATTCAGCATCTCATGAGGAAAACCTAGTGTGTTAAGAAGTTCCTGACTAACTTACATTCAGCTTTCCTAATGTACTTCAGTTTTATCCCAGAAATTTAGACTAATGTCTCTATTTTTTTATGGACTAACAAATTGAATCACAGTGGAACGTGTTAATATGTTTCTATTATGGACCAGAAACATTCTAATAATTTTTTTAAGACCATTCTTCCCAGTCTTCTTTTAATCCTGGGAACCTATATTCCTCCATTTCTTCTCACTTGTAAATTTTTTAAAAAGGTTATTATTTTTTATTTTTCTTTAACAAAATTGATCAACTAGTATTACAAGTCTCGATGGTAATTAGATCAAGGAGTCTCTGTCTCTGGAGGTCTTCAATATCCGTCTGGATGAGTTCCTGTGTGACCTGATCTAGGTTCTTCAGGAGGGTTGGACTAGATGATCTCTAATGGTCCCTTCCAACCCCTACCACTCTATGATTCTATGAATTAAAACCATTCTAGGAAGAAGAGAATTGAGCAGTGAAAAGATACAAACTATAGTAGGAACATTAATTTTCCGATGATATGTATGAGAAGAAAGATGACTTGATAATGAAAGAGTAGATTGAAAAAGGGAGAGTCGTCAACTGATATTTTTAGCATTTCTTAAATATTTTAATTATATTAAAAAGATGTGGTGTTACTTTGTAAGACATTCATACAGACAAAAGGAAGTCTTAAAGGTCCAAACATTAAGATGAACCACTTTTTAAATTTTTAATATGTCATTATTTTAAGGCTCTCTCTTTCACAGCATGAGGCAAAAGCTGGACTAAGGGCTTTGGTAATCCTGACTGACTAGACAGTTGTAGAGAATTGCTTCTGTATTTTTTTCTGGACTCACACAAATCCTGCGTATCTTGGTGCAACAATCTTATGTGATACTTAACTCATTTTCAGTTGAAGGTCTGTTGCTATTCAGCAATACTGGAGTATCACTTGATCAAGTATATTTTCATTTCTTATCCAGAACAGTGTGAACCAACAGGATGTGGGAAGCAGCATGTGAAAGCAGCAGGCACACTGAAAAGCAGACAGACTGCTCAATCATCCCTAAAAAACAATCAGGAGAGGTAATGCAAAAAAATTTGAAGAGATAAAATGTGATTTGGTGACTAGAACTAACAAAACAAAAACCAAAGTATGTCAGAGTCCTACAAAATAATAATGAAAAGGGCACTGAAAGAAACAATGAACAGAACAGAGCTCATAAATCTGAATTACCTTATAAATAGAAAAAATGGAAAAAAGAAAAGTAGATAATACAATGATATAGTAAAAATTGAACAATAGAGAATGAGAAGAGAACCATACCTAACAGAAATCACATATGAGTATCTGTAAAAATGTATAATAAACAGAGGCTAGAATAAACTGATATAGGTCCTTCATACCTCTTCCTCTTGATTTATTACATAATATTTCTAGAGAAAAGTTTTAAGATGCAAATTCTACTTCTAAAATTGACATATATATACATCTACTGATTTTACTAAGTAACTTCATCATTCAGCACCTACTTACGTTTATACTTACTATGTAAATTTTGGAGAATATAATAAATGTACTTATTTTATAATTTGATTATATTTTGATATTTTTCTTCCCAAATAAAAATTGATAATAGAAACATTCAACAGATGAAAGGCAAAATATAGGAAACAACAATAGATGAAAATCAGAAGGATGTAAAATTTGGATTAAGTTGTCCTTATTGAGATAATGATACATTGCATATGACTCAGTCAATTAAAACTCTTGAAAATTTGAGAATCAGAACATGAACTGCATCTTTAATAACATTAATAATAACAACAACTGTAGTAGGCGTCCGGA
>WBNH01005996.1:0-58068 GCA_013401255.1 Urocolius indicus
TGCCCAGCTCTCAAGCTGGTCATCCCACAATACACCTCTAGGTTCCTAAAGGAAAAAAAAAACAACACACCAATCTGCAAGTGTTATTGCAACGTGATGCCAGAAGCAGGTGATTCCTGGGCAAAAGGACTTCTTGTTTTCCTTCTGGGTGTGCCATTTTAAACGCAAATGTAAGCAAACTACAGCCCACCAAGTGGAGCTGAGTTCTGGGAGCCCTGAGAACAGGCAGCTTCAATGCTGTGGACATTCCAGTGGAGGAGTTCCGAAGGTGATGATTTCTAAGTGTAGAGTTTACAGGCACAATTTGTGCTTTCACCACTTTTTTTTCCCCCCTACCCCTCCTCTTCTGCTCCAAATGGACTTTCTTGGCCTAAGGCAGGCTGTTATTTTGGGGCAGAGGAAGGTTATTTATAACTTCTAATAAAACCATTAGGAACACATGTGGCACTTCTTTCAAACCCTCCTTTGTTGGGGAACAAAGTTCATTTGACATTGACTGTGATGGCATAAGTCCCCTATGAAAAGTTTAAGGAAAGAATTTCAGCAACAGTCTGGAGTAAAATTAGATCATGAACCCCAAGTAAGAATACCCAGTGGTGTGTAGAAATTCCAGATTATGCTGAAAGGAATGGCCTGAGCAGTTTCCAAAAGCAGAGCAAAGAGAAGCAGACAGGCAGTGCAGGCTGGCTAGCTGGCAGAGGGTCAGGATGGAGGCCTGGCAAGCAACAGGAGCACGTGGGCAGATGATATTGCAGCTGGCTTGTGTCTGAACTGCTTCCCTTTACCCTGCCTGCTCTGTTGCCTCTGAAAAGGAGGCTAAAAGCCACCAGATGAAGGGTATTGGTGGAGGTAATCTTCTGGCCGGTCTGAGAGGGCCCAAAGATCCCCCAGTGAACAAAATCTGGAATGTTTTTTGTGTGAATTGTAGTCATTTTGAGCCAAAAATAGATAAATCCTCAGTTATCAGTAAACATGGAAAGATGAGTTGCCATCACATTGGCAAAAGTGTTCCAGGATGTCTGGAAAACACCTTCAGAAGGACATCCCACATCCACTGGCATCAGCTCACACTCCAAGGAGCTGCAGAACTGGCTTCCAACCCCTGAAAGATTCATGCTTCCACTGAATCCAAATGACATGAAATCAAGAGGTTTTTAGAAGTAAAAGAAGTCACCACATTGATGTGAAAGAAAAAGAAATCTTAAACTTTAGTAATTGGTTCACAACTCAGTCAGCACCCTGTGAAGCATCAGGAACACCTCATCTCCCAGACGTGGTTTCAGCGCCTTCCTTCACTCAGGAGAGCTGCACTGCCCTGCTCACAGAGCCTTCAAGATTCTCTGCATTATCAGGGACATGGATTTAATCAAAACCAAAGAGCAAATACACACTACAGGATCACCAAGGAGCCCATTCCTTTGTGGTGCTCTAGGAATGCACGTTCCACACTCTCTTAAACACAGGCCTGTGCAGGGAATGGAAACATTCATTCCCCAGCTGTGGCTAGCTCCAAACCCTTTCTCTCTCTCTCTCTGATTTACTTACAGTCCTCCATTGGGTGGTTGAAAAACTGCACAAATCCTGCTGAGACAGACAAAACAGGTAATCACAGGCAAGCCCAGTCAGCTTTCTACTGACCCTTTACATCTACCATATAAACAAAACCCCCAGCTCCTGGTACTTGGGTATAATCACTTGTGACTAACAGAAACACCAACTGTCCCACAGCATTCTGTTCTCCATCAGAAGATGAGGAGCATCACCTCTAAGAATCACGAGACAGGAAAGGGAAAGCACCTACTTGTGCTGATGAAGATAATGAGCACATCCTCAATCAAGTGACAGGTATCCTTCTGCCTTAAGGCCAGCTGTGCACAACTGAGAGTCCTTTCCACATAAAGCCACGTCCTGCACACATCTGGAGATCTCATGGAAGTCAGAGATCTTCTGATCTTTCATTCTGATCCAAGGTCCCCTTGGGAAAGTGAGAGATCCAGGGCCATGAGGGAACCTGAGCCCAAACTAATCTGAAAGGAGGGTCCAAGAATAGGAATCTCTAATAGAAAATCAACATATATCAGACTGTAAGGTAAGAAATGCACACAGAATGCAGGCAGCAGCTTTGGTGCCTTTATTTGCTGTTGTCTCAACAACATGAGCCTGGCTTTAGCCACTGTGCTGTGATGAAAGGACATTGTGAAAAAGATGAGAGCTGATCCAGTGCACAGGGCAAGCCCCAGACTGACCCTGCTCCACTGAGGGCAGTGGGAGCTCTGCCAGCAGCTTCAGTTGTGCTGGAGTACAACCGCAGCAGGAAAAAGAAAGGTTGAGCTCTTTTAAACCACCTGAAGGAAAAGCAAAGCATCAAAACTTGAGGGTTTGTGTCAGGAGCTATTGTTTGTATGGCTGAACCAGAAAGACCAGAGGCAGAGGGAAGATCATCACAGTAAATTATTGATCCCCTGCTTTCTAGACATTGAAACTGGTAATTAAACAACTGGTAAAAAGATACTTCATCAATTATAGAGCTGTCACTTTAAATTACACTTGCTGCAGGCTGAATAAAACACAGAGGTTAAATGCTTTGGGTACTTCTTCAGGGCAGCTTCTCGCTCCAAATCCTCACTACAACAATGACTCTAATTCTCTTCTGTCCCTATTTCAGAGCTGCTCTTGGTGCATATGAAGCCAGATAAGGGGAAGTGAGAGCTTTTGTTTCACCAGTCTTTTTATGTTCACACAATACCTAAAAGGCACAGTCCTGTGTTGTCAGGAGAGAGGATTTGGAGCTGAGGTTAGGTGGGATCCCTTTGCTGCTCAACAGGAATAGTTATGTGGCCATAAATGAAGGCCTCAGCCCCTGTGAAAACTGCCCTCCCTCAAAAATCAGACCTAAGTTACTGGGCAGATTATTCTATACTGGTAAGTCTCATAGTTTTTGGAAAATATAAACATGTAACACACCCTCCAGAACCTGAAACAACACAGAGCAGCTGCTGCTGAAGCCATGTGATGATGACATCAAACGTACCCTTTTGAGAAGAAATCCTGTCACAGCCATCATGGCTATTCCAATCTGATTTATGATACATTTTTCTGTCTGAGTCCTTGGCCTTGCTGCATCAAGCTTCAAGTCACCCCAGTTTCACATTGTTAAATACTGTGTGAGTGTAAAAATACACCTGCCTTAATACCAACTATGGAATTAAAAACAACACCCAAAGATGAGCTTGGCCATCTTGCAGTTACTGACTCTCTAGGACCATTATTACATCTCTCAAACAGGTTTCACTCAGGGAAAGCGTTTCTTGAAGGCTGAGTTCATCAATTGATTGAGATAGGTCAGGGAGTATAAATGCTCTGAGAGACTGCACATGCAGCATGAGCAAACAGCCTAAAAGCATGTGCAAAAAAAAAAACCCCTAACAGCTGGACACAGTTGGCATCCTCCACTGAGCAGAAACAGCAGTGAAGCACTAATGCTTCCAGCACTAATGCTAGGAGGCAAGACCAGAGACAGGGAAGTTGCTGGTGGAGCTAAACAATCCTGGAAGTCAAAATAACTTGTGAAGTGGGGCAGGAGTGAAGGGATATCCAGGTGAGAGTTCAGCTCAGAGAGGAGAGACCAAGGTGATGAACTGCAGGAACGTGCTGGGGAAGCTGGAGGTGAATTCATCATCAAGTGATGGAAACAGCCAAAGTGGGAAGTGAAGGTTGGCAGTAGAAGTTTTGTGAAGGAAAAAACCAGCAGCTCATGGTAGGGAGTCAGAAGGATCAGAAGGCTGAGCTGGCTCTCCCTGCTGCTCCCCAAATGATGAGGCTGAAGCACAAGGAGAGCAAGGTCTCCTGTGGGCCTGATGCCAACAGCTCTGTGAAGTTTCCCCTGCCTGTTTTAAGGAGAGCTACACGACAGAGAGCTTTACTCAGCAGTGCTTGATGGCATCTCCTGCCCACAACAGCTCCTACCAGCACAACAATACCTGTGGGAATATGAGGAAGAGTGTCTAAGTGAGATAAAGCTTTTGAGTTGCAGACAAAGCTGCCAGCCCTCATTTCCAGCTTGTCAGAGCAAGCCCTTGTTGAAGACAGCAGCCTGGAATGAAGAGAATCTGGCATTTGGGCATGGTTGAGGCAGTCAAGGCAGAGAGGCTGACTTTAATCATCCTTTCCATAATGGAGCAGGGAGAGCAGTGGCAAAGTACAGGAGTGATGGGTGTTATCTGCTCTATATTCACTAATTCCTCCTCTTTGTGTTTCAAGCCTGACCTCCTTTCCTGCTTCCTCCAGCCCCCAGAGGAGGAGGAGGGGAAGGGTGAGCACACAGCACTGGAATTGGAGAGTCCTTTGCATTCTCGGGATTCCTGGTATGACAGGCAGCACAAAGGCAGCACTCACTTGCCTGGTGACCCAACAGATTGCAGCTCTTGAGAATTAATGGAACAGCTGATGGCTCACAGGAGCAGCTCCAGGCAGGTACTACCCTGCAAAGCTGAACCCCACTGCTCCAAAACTCCCTAACCCAAGTGCTGACCCACTCCACTGTCCCAGCTTACCTGCTGGGTGACAGCATGTGTGTTTATCACACATTCTAAAGTCGTTTCTTTAATTGACTTTTGGCAGAATATCTCATTCTGTGAAAAAAAATACATAAATCAATTCAATTAAGCATCTAAAAGTATAGTCGGTGACTGCCAAGTTCCTTTAGCTTGCTGTGAAGCCTCTGTCACAAGGGTGCTAATATGAGAGGTGTAAAGCTCTGGAACAGTTGAATCCAGCTGCCCACTGCAGTGTGAGCAACAATACCCTAAAGAATTCCAGTCCAAAGCACTTTTGCTTGCCTTCTACCCTCACAATGAGGCTACAGTCCACTGAATCACATGGAGCTTCAAATCCCAGCTGGAAATGGCCTCTTGAAGTTCCTATTGCAGGATGGCATTCCTGCATTTTGTTTGCTTGGGTGCCACTCCTGGTGGTGACAGCAATAGCAGCTACCAAGTGCAGGAACCTGCATGTGTGCCCTGAAAGGGCACAGGTCCAGATCCAGCCTCTTGCACGAAAGGTTTTGGCAGCAACATTAATTCCTTCTCCCTTACCCTCTGTGCCTGGGTCAATCACAGTGTCACACGTAGCTACCACACCACAGTAACCTTGTCCTGCTGCCACACACATACACCTTGCTAAGGAGTCCCACAATGCCTAAAAGCCTTTTGAATCTTTAGACCTGATGAGGAGCAGCACAAGAGGGAGCATCCCTGCATCCTCAGCTGGGCAGGGCTTGCTCCTTGCACTGGCTGTCCCAATCTCTCTCCACAAACAGCAATGCTCTGAGGCAGCTGAGGGATATCTCAGATCAATGCACACCAATCATCAGTGGCCAGCTGGACCCCCTCTAACTTGGGCTGTGCTCCCCATTTGGAATCCCATCCATTCTGTGTGCTGTTTAGCAAGTGGCAACCAGGCACCAGCTTCTCGTGCCTCGGTGTCTAAGCCTGCTCACCCTGTTTGTACCAGGATTTACCAGTGTCTCTCTGTTCCTGACCTGACACCACGTCAGTGGGGCAACAGCAGTGCAGGTGCTCCATGGGCAGATGGGCACTGCAGTGCTTAGGGGCTCTAACAGCTTGGGACCCCTCAGTACCAGATGTGCAGTGGAGATGGTGTATTCTGTTTGTAAATCTTAGTAAAGCCAACATTTAGAAGACAACTAATTACCATGTATGTTCCAAACAGCTGGCCTAGCTCCACAGCCACAGGCTGAGAGGTTTGAGTGCCAATCAGCCCACACATCAGGGTACAAAAGTTCCCCAGTACAACTGCAGAACCTTCCAGCAAACTTCTCACTGCCACTCCCTTCAAGCATTGTAAAAGAACAGCGGCATAAGAAGAGAATGACTACCCCAAGCAATCACTCCCACAGCATTAATTACAGACACTTCTCCGAGGTGAAAAAAGAGCACAGAAAGTGTCCTCTGAGGTGCCAGAGTGCAGTGCCAGGCTGCTGTAAGCTGACCTAGACAGCTGGCATTACTGTGACGCAGCCCCTCCTCTGTCTTCAGCTGTGCTTGTCCTGGCCCTCTCCCTCCTCTGTACTAAGCCTGAGACCTGTGAAGCTCTGTGATGAGACAGTTCAGGGAACTAAACAAACTGGTTTGGGATTATTGCTTTTTTTTTTCCCCCTTCCTTATTGTTCTCCACACTTTTATTTCAACTGATTCACCACAGGGTCAAATGGATGCTGGTGCAGGTACAAGGGAGTGGAGAACTACAGTGCAACCGATTGAAACAGAACTTCATGTCAGCATAAGCTTATCTTAGACAGTGGAGGAACACATCCTCCTGGCAGGCAAGTAATGAAAGGGCATTCCATTGAGAGTGACGTGGATAAAGCTCTCAGGCTCTCTGGCTGCCTGCTTTGTCCCTTGCCCTTTTGCACATTTAAAGCCTTGAGAAGCGATGCAGGTACTTTATCACCAGCAGCAGCATCCAGGACAAGCCCAGGGATGACCCCAGAGGCTACAGACTGTCAGCTGTAGCGTTCTGTGATCAAGTCAGCCATACAAGTTACCTAACCCGATGCTTGTGGGTATATATGTCACACCAGATCTGCCAGCACAAACATGCCAAGCTAATACACTGCTCTGCTGCTCCACAGGATTGTGAACTGACACTTTTTGGCAGGTGCCTTAGAAATGAGGGCTGATGATGCTGGGCTCTGACTGCAAGCACACAGCAGAGGGGAAGATCCCTGCACTCAACTCATCTCTCTGCCAGTCACTGAACCCAAGGGAACCTTCCCCTTCCCCATCAATCAGCAAATCTCAACCCAGCCCACACTAAACACCGATCGATTTTTCTCCTCTAAGGAGCAGGGTGTCACATTTGTGTTGACTAACCATCAGCTCAGATAAGTGGGTTGCAATTAAGATCATTCGGTTTGAGGCCAGTGAAAGTATGGCCTGAAAAGCTGAGTGCAGCACGTTGCTAGAGAGATGAACCAGAGAAACTCACTGCTTGGAACAGGTACCGAGCTGACAGCTACTTTTAGACCTTTATACCACAACTTGCCTTTGCAGCCTACTCAAATTAAATAGCAACATCTGTCACAGCAAAACTTACCTCAGAAAGCAACAGCCTGTTTGTGCAATGGCCAGAGAAGATTTCTTTCTGGGCACCTGCACTCAACCTGCAGCAACACTGATTTTCTTCCATTCCCCATTCCCATTCAGGTAGAAAAATGATCCTTTCACAGAAGCTTCCTATTATCTGATGGCAGACAATGAGTATTTCAGGCAAAAATGCATTCAAATGACAAACAGCCAACTGAACTGAAGCCTCTAGGAAAGAAAGTAAATAGTTACATGAGCAGAGCTCGTGAGTTCCAGGGACTGCAGCTGGGACATAGTTCACATTCTCATCCTACACCGAGCCACTTTGAGGAATTTTCCTCCCATTGCAAGCTGAGCTGAAGAGAGTGGTTTGGATGGGAGCAGTTGCCAGGTAAATATATTCCAGGCTTAGGGTTGGAAGGAGCTCCCCTACATCCCCACCTAGACACTGAGTCATCACAGAACAAACAGACGCCTGGCAACTGGTCAGGTTTCAGTTTAAAGAGAGATCAAACAGCCTCTGTCGAGTTCTTTGCATACACAACTTCACATCTCTTGCAACATTTCCTCTTCAGATGGTATCCTCATGACCAGGCTGCCCGAGCAGCACAGAAACCCTCACTCCAACCTGCCAGCCTTTCAGCACAAGGCATCCTCTGCTCTCAGGGACACAACAGAGGAAGGTTTCAAGCTGGTCACAGTCTACATCAACTTCCAGCTTATCTTTGACTCTCCTTTCCTTTATACTTCTTCCTTCTATCAGGACACAATTATCTCACATCAGATGAGTTTATATTTGAGATAAATAATGTCATAAACCTTTACTCAAATACAGGCTCTCTCAGTAACTACCCATCCTGCCAGGACTCTCAGAGCTCTGTGTGCATCCTAACAGGACACTCAGAGCTCTGTGTGGTTAATGGAGACACACAAGTAAAACACGAGAGGGTAAAAATGCGAGTTTCAGAGCAACACTTCTAAGGTTTAGGGGTGATGGAAACCCCATTACACTTGTTTAGACAAATAGAGATGTTCTGGCTTTGCTAACTGCTGTTGCCAGTTCCTATCCAGCTCCTTTCCAGACAGATCAGCAAGATTAAAGTTAAAAATCACCCGTGTTCCTACAGAGTGCTACGAGCAGGCACACAAAAACACACTCTGTACCTCTCTGCACAACGTGGCTTTTGATCCTCTCCCCCAGCTTTAAGAGCAACAAACTCACGCACAAGTAAAATGATGATTTTAGAAGTCACATCTTTTGTATCCATCCTCAGTTTTTACCCTAGACCATCAGTTTTCCTTTCTATTTTCAAATGCAAAAAAAAAGCAGCTTGTGACTCCAGAGAAACAAAAAGACGTGTGTTTTTGAATAGATTACTCAAAGTGTGGTGGTTGGTTTACATGAGAAATGCAATAGCTATTTCTTTTTTGTTTGTTGTTTTTGGAAAGGTGCAAACAGCTCTGAAAGCAGTTCTTCCTTACCCATGAGTGTGTTTCTCTAGCGTTGAGTCCACTCTTCCAAGCTGCAATATTGTCTTTAATGACATGGTACTTAATAGCTCTGAAGGAACACAAAAGAGAACTGAGCACAGCATTCAGAAAAGCATCACATTCAAAAAGGAAAACCTGATACACTCTCAGACAGTGGCACTTCAACATTGCAAACGCCTCTTCCCACACTGTCCTGTCAGGCACGCTCAGCTGCCTCCACTTCATTCCTGCCTGAACAAACTGCTGGAGGAGCCCTGGTGCACTGCACAGTGTGCACTTGGCATTGTTTGTTCAGTTTCCCCCAAACAAACAATCCAGTACACCAACCCGGGCTGCTGTTATAATCTTAACAGATGGAATGGGTCAGTGGGAAAGCTCCTGGTAACGTGCATGAGAAAACAATGTACTGAGGCAAAAAAGCAGATAGGCAGGAAAAGGCAGAGAACTGCTCACTTAAAATAAGGCAAAAAACCCCCATGTTTTGCTGACAGAGCTTTAGTTCTGGCTGAGAGAGAATTGCTGGCTTCCAAAGGTGTGGCTTTCCCTCCTAAGATACAGCTGAGGCAATTCTGAACAGACTCTGAACATCCTAACATAAGACAACTTGTTACTTAACAACAAGATGCGTGGACAGTGAACAAGGCTTTCTGGGGTTTAATTTAAAAGGTTCAATAAACCCTAAGGGAAAAAAAAAAACACAACCCAACAAACAACCCTCAGCAACACTTCTGTGCAATAACCTTCCCTCTTCTCCAAACTGCCCCAGTGAACACACGAGTCTGTGCTGCAGATGCAAACCCGAGCTGCAGGAACACACACTGCAGCGCTGTGTAGTGTTACAAACATCTATCAGGTTTGGGGCTTATTAAAACCACTTTGATTACAGTGTGCTGCCTTGTAATGAGTGGAACTGCGTGTTTTAGTTATTAAAGTTAGCAAACAAGTCTGGCTGCTGAAAGCCATTTCCCCAAGTCGACAATGACTCAGTGTGGACTGTATAATGCAGAAGTTATTAGTTACTGGTAGCAAGTTTAAAAACCCAACTCCCAACACTACACAAAGACATACTTTAGGAGGGACAAAAATACTTTTCCTCCCACTCCCCTGGTTCCAGTCACAGTGTTTCAGTGGAATTTCATTTTCTGAACAGCTAAACAGATCATTATCTCTTCGTTGTATAATTGGACGTTGACTTAAGGACCCTTCAGCTGTGACCTAAGTGAGCACAGTGAGAGAGCTGAGCGCACCCTTCTTCTCTAGTCTCAGTTTGGCACTCTGACTCCGCAGTAAAGACGATTCTTTCTTGGATGGGATTAGCTCATCTCGACCTGGGAGCAGCAGGTGGTAGTGAAAACAGACCTAAAGACAACCATAAAATATGGAGTATATGGTAATGAAGGGGAAAAAAAAAAAGCAACTGTGAGCTCACTCAAACCCTCTGACAAACACCAGTCCCTGGCTGAATTACAGCTCCTTCAGTAATCCTCCTCTTCATTAGTAAAATGGCCAAATACACCTGGTGACTGGCAGCTGGCAGAAGGCCCCACAGATCACTTTAACTAATGAAACACAGCTTCGGCTGCTGAGATGCAAAGGTTTCCTTGAAGCTTTAAAACCACAGCAAAGGCTCTTCTCCAGCTACGAGCTCACACTGTCTGAAAGATCAGGATCACATCTATTGCCTCCTCTAAGGGTGAAATCTCTGGGCAGCTGGAAGAACACCACAAGGAAGTACAGCCTCAGATATCCAAGGTAAGCTTGGCCTAGAAAAGTACCTTCAAAATAAGTTACCAAAATGCATTTAAAGGCCTGTCCTTTGAAAGCAGCTGCAGCCTACAGGTACAGGCAGGCTGAATGCCATCACAACTGTGCTTTTTGTCTACATGCATCTTTATGCTTAGCAGTGAGTTTAGGAAAGCTCCTTTGTGGAGAATGAAAAAGGAAAGTGTTTAGGACAGTGTGAGCAAAGGACTTTTTGGACTTTCATAGACTAGCCTGTGAAAAATCAGAACATATTTTGATGTAAGGTTCTTTGCCACCAACAGTCCCATTACTCAGCTGGTATCAAAACCTTCCAGTAACTGTAGGCTGCTGTACCTTCCAGTTCCAGGACCAGGAAGGCAAACACTGCAACTCTCAAAAGGTAATGGCAAATGCCAAAAATCTGTGTTCGTCTACTATCAGCCACTGACCTGAGTGACAGGAAGGGAGGTGACCAGGCTGGGGCAAGGTCCACACACTGGTTAAAGTGCTGTCAGCATCCCAGTGCAGAACAGCTAGCTGTCATTCATGTGTGACCAAGTGCTCTCCTAAAGCTGCCAGGGAGATCTATCCATGCATGCATGAATGTCACAGTGCTTCTAAACACTCACCTCTACTGCCTTCCAGTACCAGACTTGAATATGCAACACACTACAGTGGAGAGGGACATGAAGAGGAAAGTACTGGCCTTGCTGCTCCTTAATGCATTCAAAGGTATTTAAATGACACAAGGCAGGGCTTTAAAGAGGAGTTCATCTTCCACCCCTACAGAACATGACTCAGTTGCAACAAATCACTTGGGATGTGTCCACTCTTCTTTTAACAAACCTTGTCAGCCTTTCACCTTTACTTACACTGCTTGCTCAGGTCTTGATTAATGTACTCTAGGAAGAGCTGGCCACCTGTCCCACTAATGCATGGACAAGGAGGAAAGTATGGAGAGGAAAGCACAAAATAGATGGCAGGGTGTTTTCTAGCAGAGAGATCATCCAAACCAGACAGAGGCACAGTCAAAGGAGCAAGCTCTGGGCAAAAAATAACCGTGTTGGAGTTACCCATGTAAACCTCATCCACCAGAAAAGAGGGTGGGAGGTTAGATGGATGGTGTCTGTTGAAGTCAGGGATAGTAATCCTAGTTAAAGCCAACCACATCACTCACCAGTTGGTTACAAAGCAGTACATTACATGGCAAAGCCCTTGACAGAAGATGAACACATGCTATAATTGTGCTCGCTTTACAGCAGTACAAAGCGTTGCTGCTGCCAACAGAGAAGTCCCCACCTGATCCTGGTCACTTCTTCCTGTGCCTCCAGATTCTTTGCACAGGCAGAAACGTTCCAGTGCTCACATAAGGAGCTGAGCCAGGAAACTGCTCCAGACAAATCACCTCTTTGGTTTGTCTACTCAGTTTTAATTTGGATGACTTCTGAAAAGTTGGAACTGTCATCAACACAAAGCACAGCACAAAGGCTTTTCCCACAGCAACGCCTGAGAAACGCACAAAAAGGGTCCTTTAGCTTGTGTGAAAGGACAAGTGATTCAGTTACAGTGCAGCAGGACACATCGACCTTGGGAAAATCCCCTGTGCTTCCAAGCTCTCTCCACCTCCTTTCCTCAGCACCACTTAACACATTGCCATTTCCCAAACAGAAATGGATCTCGCAGAAGGCATCAGTCATTTGAAAGCAGCCTGGGAACAGTCCTCACCTGTTGCTTTTTCCAAACTGGGAGGCACACAGTGCTCCAGCCTGGGGATCTGCAATGTTTTGCACACTGGAACTATTCAAAACTGCCAGGTAAAGGCACTCAGCCAAGGAAGGGGAGCAATGGACTGAACTGCACGAGAGCTCTGGGTTATCCACACTCTGAGTTTATGCAGAGAAAGAAATGCCACATTTAACCTGGTAGGAAGAAACATTCTTGGCCCCCAGGTTTTGACCATCCTCACTGCAGTGGCTTGGGATCAAAACTTAAAGAAGGAAACAGATCTTCTAACCTGACTTGAACCATTTGCTCAAGATCTGTGCAATTTCTCTTTGAGATCCTACAAATTCTGACCATGTGTCACAAATCACAAGTTTTGTGGCTATTTGTCACGCGAGAGCTGCACACTCTGGATCCCAACTCACAGGGGATTTCTCTCTCAGTATATTATGGTTCAGACTTCTTTTCCTTTAAAGAAAACCCCCCACATCTGTCCTTTATGTCACAATAAATTGGGATAGCATGTGTACCTCCTAGCACTTGCCTTGGTCCCTGCCAGGCAGAACAGAAGCCATGACACATATTTACACAGCCACTCCCTAAAACTCAGGATTATATCCCAGTATCCAACCTGAAAACCCTTCGGTGTTGCAACAGCAGCTGCCATACCAGGGCCTGCCATCGAAATTAAGAACTCATCAGTTCTGGAAGCCTTAGGCAGTTTCTAAAAGAGTTTTGAAAAGGTGCTGACAACTGGTAATTGTCTATTGCTCCAAAAGGAGATGAAAGAAAAACGCTGCTCTTCACAGATACCCTCAGATGTGGTTCTGCTGTCACAGGCTTGTCCCACCAACCGAGCACACTTGTCACTTTCCAAAACCAGGGGCAGCTGCCATCTCTGGGGAGCTGCAGAGAAGCTCCCATCTCCAGCAACTGTCAGAGAATGAGTAAATACCACAACAGTCTCTGTATTGTATCTCAGAATCCTTTTCCTTCTTGTAATCCTCCCAAACACGAGGCTGCAGCTCAAAGGCAGCTTACTTGGGGAGTTCAAGTTACCGGAGTGAGCCGTGCGCTCAGCACAGAGGCACGTTCCTTCCTTAAATCACCGTCACCGACTCACACCAGGTACGTTCCAACGGGGAAAGACTGGCACAGAAAGTCGCACAACAACAGACGGGGAGACTCTCGAGTCTCGCTGAGGATGGAAGAGCTGTGATCCAAGCTGGAGAACTTGTGCCGTCTGACAAACATCCCCACCTATGAGACTGGACTAAACCCACCGAGCTTTCCAGGCACCTGTGAAGGCGCTGCCAAAGAACAACCATCCCCGTGCAAAAGGTGAGGGCACATCGCGGGCAGAGCAAGCTGTGGCTGTGCAGAGCAAGCTGTGGCTGTGGCTGTGGCTGTGTCTGTGCAGCCTCCGTCCGCAGCCTCTGTCTCTCCCCCCATCCCCCGCCCAGCCGGGACCCCACCGGGGCAGCGCTACCGGAGCCTTACGGCAGGGGAAAGGGAGGAGTTGGGGGGGGGGGGGATGCTCCGAAAGGTTCGTTTGTTCCTACCGTGGACACCTCGGAGTTGCCGGGAAGGTGGCCGACCTCCGGGGAACAGCCAAAACGCGGCTGCCCGCCCTCCCCAGGGCACCCTCCGGTACCGCCCCCGGCTCCCTCCCCAGCTCCTCCCGGCACGGCTCAGCTCTGCAGGGCACGGCTCGGCACGGCAGGGCACGGCTCGGCACAGCACGGCACGNAGGCACGGCTCAGCTCTGCACGGCTCGGCACGGCAGGGCACGGCTCGGCACGGCAGGGCACGGCTCGGCACGGCAGGGCACGGCTCGGCACGGCAGGGCACGGCTCGGCACGGCAGGGCACGGCTCGGCACGGCAGGGCACGGCTCGGCACGGCAGGGCACGGCTCGGCACGGCAGGGCACGGCTCGGCACAGCACGGCTCAGCTCGGCTCGGCACGGCTCAGCTCGCTCCCGCCACGTGCCCGAGCGCCGGCGCGTCGCGGGGCGGTGGATGGCGGCCGCAGCCCCCCCCGCTCTCCTCCAGCCTCAGGCCGGGTCTCTGTGTCCCCCCCCGCTCACCTCGCTCCGCTCCGCTCCCCGCCGGGACGCGCCGTCCGGGGCCCTGCGGCGGCTCCGCCAGCGCCTGCCCCCGGCAGCCCGCGCCGCGCCGCGCCGCTAGTGAGCATGTCCGAGCGCCGGGCATGCGGAGTGCGGGCGGCCAGGCTGCGGCTCTGCCTCCGCCCTCACCTGCCGACAGCTTCTCCCCTACCCCGGCTCAGCTTTTCAGCCCCTCCGACAGCCCCCGGGTTCGCCCTGATTGCGGTACCCGGGATTGGGAGCACGCTGAGCATCAGCTGCTCTGTCACATCGGTTTTAGAGCCACGGGCTTGTCCAGGCGCACAACGGAGACATCCCGGGCACTGATGGTGAAGTTGAGCATCCCCTCCTCACTGACGGAACTGTAGCTTCCGAGAAGGGCGAAGGGTTGAAGTCCGCTCCGGAATGATTCCCCAAAGCCAGAGGGAGCAGGTTCAGGTGACCGTCCGATCCACTCTGTGCGGCACCAACGCCGAGTTCATCCCGTATCCCCGTGCAGGCTAAACAGGCTCCCCTGGGAGTTCTGCACAAGATGGAATCCTAACGGACTGAAGCATACGGAGCTGAAACAGGGCAGCTCTGTGCTTTCCATTCCCGCAGCAGCTGGAAACCCCTCCAGCTATCAGCTTCTGTTTGTATTATCACCCAGCACCATCAGAAAGCACTTTCCTCTGGCCAATTCTGCAGCAACCAACAGTGCTTGACAAATCCAGGCTGCTGCTCTCGAAGTATCAAATGACAGCTTTATGGACTGTTAATGAGTACCTCGAACTTTTCAGAAAGCTGAACTCATAGCTTTTTCTCTCTCTGATGTCTCCCCCAGCATCCTGGCACATGCTCTTCGGGATAAGGTTCAAGGAACAGTCCCCTCTGGGAAAGACAACTCAGTCTCACAAGTGTCCTCTAAGTCAGGAGCATTCCCAGACCTGGAAACCAAAGGCTATCAGAATTGTTCTTCTCTCCTCTTCTGACAAGGCAGGAGCTTTCAGGTTTTTCTGAAGTAACAGGACTCTACCAAACAATTGTGTAATCCTCACAGTAAATGTCTTGGCTAATTTTAAGTGCACTTCAGCACAAGGCAACCTGCTACCAGACCTGGAGACCTGCTGAACAGGGAGACAGACATTCATAGCTGCACGTAGCTACGTTTAAACACTTGGAGGAGTTTTTACACGGGAAATTGTCTCCAGGCTCTTTTAATTACTTGCTAACACATCCAGTTAGAAAACATTCTGGAGCAAAATAGAGAGCATGGCCATTCATTTCTAAGTTCTGAAAACCAAAAGGAGCCATAGAAAAGTACCAGTTGCTCTGTAACCACTTTACTTCAGCCACACCAAACCCCAGATACTCAGCTCATCAATGCAAACTCTGAACCCAGGGATACAAGTCACAGGTTACAGAACATGCAGTTGCTCAAGATGCTAATACCAGCCCGTTTATACAGTCCTTGACCACTGAATTTCTGAGGTATGAACCTGCCTGTAACGCTCAAGGGCACGGCTCCAGCGATAACACGGCCAATCGATCCTGCAGAGGATCAAAAACAACTATCTTCTTTCCCTTCCTTTGTAGTTCAGAAGTGCTTGCAGAGTTCTGGCAGTGTGTATGGAGAGGGAAATGCACCCATTTCAGCTTTGGCACACAACAGTATTTCTACAAGAAATACATTTTAATCATTTTCTAAACTCCTGCTCGCTCAATATTGAACTTGCTTTGCTACTAGTTTCATCCTACCGAGGGAAAGCTGTTCACAACACAGCTCCAGCCACTCCAACCACCCAGCACGCTTGCAGAAGCCTCACATCTTTGCACTGGCATTTCTCAGTTCAAGCTGCTGGGAGGGTGAGCTGGTTCTCAGGTAACTCACACCACGAGAAGGGAAAAAGAGAACAATAAAAGCCAGGCTTACAGTCTTGCGTTCTCCACTGCGACTAACCACACGGATGATTTCTCCTGTAGAGTTCAATTTGCAGCTCCATTTTCCCCCCCTCCCCAGGTAAGCCAGTGAAGCTCTGTTCTTTACAGACTGCAGCAGAACTCCCTGAGCAGCCTGGGAGAAGACCTGGGCTAACCGCAACCTTTGGTTCAGAGCCCTGCTGTGAGAGGAAGAGATGAACCTATTTATACAGAGAGGAGGTGTGAGCTGAAACAACAATTAAGTCCAAAACTAGTTTCCCACTTGTTAAAATGGGCTCAAATTCCAAGAAGCCTAAATTGATGTTGGTGTTTATTGCTGCAAACTTTGATGTCCCAGCTCAGTCCCAGCGGACGGAGAGCAGTCCAGTCGCTGTGGATGCTGTTTCCCAGGTATTAGCACAAAACAATCACAGGATAGACTTTACAAACCTAGCAAGAGGAAAAATTCTTCATCTTTGCCTCTGAGATACTTGGTTTAGAGACAGAGCAATAGAAAATACTGATTGCTCCCATGGTAACTGCAGGAAGTTCTTCAAATTGCTGCAGAACTAAATCATTATTAATTGAATCCTCGAGTAGCTCCCTAATCCTGAGAGAGGAAATTAACTTGCACGTTAACTGCACGAAAGTTCCTACTGTGGCTGTGAGAAAAAAGAATCTGGTGAACACTGGTGCAATTACAGAGCTTTACTACAGCCGTGTCACCCTTTCATGCAGCACCAGCCCTACGGCCTCCTCCAGCCTGCAAACAGGGAGAAAACAGATCAATCTAACTCTCAGGTCTTTGGACAATTCCTTCCATCTGCTTGGAAGAGTCAAATTTGAACTTTCAACTCTACTACAAACCAGTTCCAGGTGATACTGCCTAGATGTTTGCAACCCCCTGGCCGTTAAGAAGTAGACACAAAGACCATTCTGTTCAGTAACCAAAGAGTAATGGTCAGCCCTGTTCTGTTCTTCCTACCTGGAATTACTCTTGCGCTTCCCTTCGCTGTTACATACAAGATTGTTCCAGCCCAACAACTGTTACCTTCACCACTTACTCCCAATGTAGGGTTCTACTTAAAAAAAGATATTATGACATCTAAAAAAAACCCATCGCTGTCACTTCCCCAAACAAACCCACCCCCCCCAGCACCGTGGAGCAATCCCCAGCCCCTCTGATCTACCCTTCCTATGCAGAGAAATGACCAAGATTAACAGTGTGGAACACTAGGGCTGTTTAACTGGAATGGTTTCTGTGATGCAGACACCAGAATTATGTGCACATTCTTATTTTCTGAACTCTTCCCCCATCTCTCCATGTCCTCTCACCACTCTGCACCCCCAGATCTCACACTCTCCCTGACTTCACTCCAGAGATTCTTCCAACCTTGTGCTTCAAGACCTCCTGCACAGGTTCTCTTCCTACTTCTGAGATTGCACATATGAGATGTTCTTTAACTGCAGAGCCCCTGTAAGGGGAAGATGATCATTCCACTGTCATCCAAGGAGGTGGGGTGTACACACAGATACATGACTAAGTTCAGTACAGCCCTCAAATGGGTCAGTTCCCAGAGAGGCTGAGTGTGCACTGCAAGGATTGATCAGGTACTGAGTGCTGTTGCTTTGGCTGAACACATCAGCCACGCAAGAAACAGCCTACACTGTGTACTACACACCACACCACTGTGTACTACACAACTCCAGTGTCCAAGCTTGCACCTGAAAAGAGCTAAAGGAAAGCAAACTGTGCATACAGACAAATGGCCTCAAACACTTCCACTTTACACATAAATATTTATCTCCATTTGCTTTCCAGGTAGGTATAAAAAACCTTGCTTCATGCACGAATCAAACAAGCAGCTTCATTTCAATCCCTTTCCAACAGCAAATCCCTGTACCCAAGGACAGACGAAACCACTGGAAATATTCCTGTTAGTAACGTGGAGTTCTCAAAAAAGGAACCGTTTCCTCTCTCAAGGAAAAAAAAAACCTAATTTAAGCTTTGCTCAACTGACCTTTCCACTGCAGTATATTAATTAAGACAAGTTCATCTAAGTGTCACCGAGCGTCCGAGAGCGGAGGAGGAAGCAGTGGTAGTAGAAACAATGGATGTTATCAGGACGTATTTTTAGGGTCCAGCAAACACGCAAGACATCTTAGAAATATTTCCTGTTTACACGGAGCTGTACTATCTGTGGGCAGTGATATGCTGCACATCCTGAGGTTAGCTAGGAATCAGAAAGCCAGGCAAGGTAAATAAGGCTACACTGGACAACATGCCTTGGTAGGCATTATCTCCTGTTTTAAGAGAAACTCTCCCAGCTATGAGCAGTTGCCCTTAGGTGGAGATCAGTTGATGGCAAATTTCTATTCAAATATAAGAAAAAGGTAAAAAGCCAAAGTACAGTGTAGCAGAGGGTTGACAAAAACAGACATCTGAAATAATACAGGGGGAAAGGGAATTGAGAAAGAACTTGTTCTTAAAAACGAAGTGATTTAGGTGGCTTAAGCATTTGTACAAGGCAAACAGCAAAACCTCGATGGAGGAGGGAGGGACAGAAGATCCAAACCAGAAGCCAATGGCAGCCTGGGGTGTGTTGGGAAGAGTGTGGGCAGCAGGGCAAGGGAGGTTCTGCTCCCCCCTCTGCTCTGCCCTGGTGAGGCCTCATCTGGAGTCCTGTGTCCAGTTCTGGGCTCCTCAGCTCAAGAGGGACAGAGAACTGCTGGAGAGAGGCCAGTGCAGGGACACCAAGATGCTGAGGGGACTGGAGCATCTTTCATATGAGGAAAGGCTGCGGGACCTGGGGATGTGGAGTCTGGAGGAGACTGAGGGGGAACCTCACTAATAGTTACAAAGATCTAAATGGGTGAGCGTCAGGAGTTTGGGGCATCATTTTCTTCTGTTTTATCTAGTGACAGTACGAGGGGTGATGGAAAGAAGCTGGAACACAAAAAGTTCCATTTAAACATGAGGAAAAACTCTTTCAGTGCTGAGGTGAGGGAGCCCTGGCCCAGGCTGCCCAGGGAGGCTGTGGAGGCTCCTTCCTTGGAGGTCTTCAAGACCCATCTGGACATGTTCCTATGCCACTTGATCTAGGTGAACCTGCTTCTGCAGGGGGAGTTGGATTAGATGATCTCTAAAGGTCCCTTCCAACCCCTACCATTCTATCAATTCTACGATTTCCATTGTAAAATACCATTGTATCTGCACAGTAAACATGACCCAAGTTTCTGGGAGAAAGGTTACCATGCAGGCACTGATCCTCCCCACCCAAACCAATGCTTTTGCTCTGAAATTAATAGAGGCCACATTAGAACACTGCAAGGATTTATTTTAGTGGTACATGAAAAGAAAACACGTGAGTATAAAAACATTTCCAGTGATTATAACATCGAATTCAAGGTGTTTTAAGAAAGAGAAATTTCATCAGAAATTGCATCATGACAGGTCATGGAACAGTTTGAAAAGCTACCATAGGTAACAGTAGTAAACAAAAGTGCCACTGTGTGCAAATACTTAAGAAAGAAGTAGACAGTTCTGTGCAGCATCCACTAACACACAAGCAGATTTAACCACAGCTGCTGCAGGCATTTGTCGTGAAGTCCTGTGGTTGGAAGGATCAGTTTACAAAAGGCAGCTCCTGTGCCCAGTGAGTGAGAGGGTTATCAGTGCTCACACAGCACTAAGGACCATGAGCTCCTTGCCCAAGTAAAGCGGCCGTACGGCTCCCCCTCGAGCTCCTCAAGAACAGCAGATGCACCCTGATGAGAAGAAACTGGATCTTGGTCCACAGTAAATGGCCAGCTGTGGTCTGGAATGCAAAGGCCACTGTTCTTGGAGCTCTCCACAGAATCTCCTTGCATGGAGTACAGTAATACAGTTACACAAGTAAAACCAGAAACAGAGTACGACTCAGGAACTGCAGAAGTCCTTTGCAATTCAGTAGGGAATTGTCTGATGCCCCAGTTGCCATGAAAAGTCACATATCTGAAAGATTTAGTGCAAAACTAATCCTGGTAAGACCGGTACAAATGTGAAAACTGTTGCAATTATTGTTCTGAAGTGTTACAGGAATGTACAAACTGTAAACCTCAAAGCAGTCTTAATCCATGCAGTGCCCACGGTATCCTCTGAACCTCGCCCTCACTGCTTACAACTGGAAACACTTCTCAACACCAAGCATTAAGCTGAGATATGACTCACTAAAATTCAGAGAGGCTAAGTGTTCTTACACCCCACATTCCAACTATCTAATCAGTGAACCCATGTTATAGCTTTCACGGTACACAAAGACACCCAGACCACAGAAGATTTTATACAGGGAGTGATGTGATCGAGTAATTGCCAAACAAAGGTCACATCAAGGTGTGAACTTTCTGTCTCAAAAGAATCCTGAAAACGCCCCAAGGCTTTGAGAAAAACAACAAAAAGGAATCCATTCAGTACTGAAGCAACATTCCAACACAAACACAACAACATCCTTTGTGTTGCTCTTCTACTTGAACCAGATTATCTCTTTTCTATCCATAACCAACGTGCCAGGGATTAGTAGCTGTACTTACCACACTAAGTAGGAAGCTCGAAGCCGTGTGTCTAGCACACTGGAGACTCACAAATGTTCTTTCCCAGCACTGCAGCCTGAGGTGCTGAGAAAATACTGGTGCCTCTTCCAGTCCTTTCCAAACACCTCACCAAGAAACACCACCACTTCTGAAGCTAACTGCCTTTCAGGTTTTTAAAGGTACATGATCTTTCTTACTCCATCTCCACTCTCAGGTGTAAAGGACACGTTAAGGTTTAAGCACCTCTACAAAGCCAGGAATTTTGCAGATCAATTGCTGCAAATTGGAGATTTACAATATTGGTAGCACAGATTCTACCATAAAAAAAAAAGAATGTGTTCCACTGAAATTCCCAGTTTCAGCTCCCATCATTTCCGTAGCAATCACGTAGCAGGAGGGGATCAGGGAAGTACTTACATTATGGCTTTAGCTTTCTAAATTCAGTATGACAACAGAAAACAAACGGGGTTGGTACCATGACCATTAACTTTGCCAAAAAGTGGTTCACGGGTGATGGTTTGCTCACCTGTGCTCAAGCATTTCTCAACTAAAGCAATTTCATTCAGAAACAGTGGGATCCTGGTTAATGCTGAGCCAGGGTCAAATATAAAGGTGGTTTTATGTTTTTAAATCAGAGGGAGAAATGGCAAATGCAAATTGATCATTTGCTTTATAAAAGAGGAATGGGGGGAAAAAAAGAGTCAGGAAAAGTGTGTTTTGATAAATGTATCTCAATCTAGAAAAATCAGAAATGGAAAATCCTATCAACAGTTATGAGTAAGGCATGAGGAAAAGGGATCTACCAGAGGAGGGTTTACACACTCCAAAGATTGTGTTTACATGTGACTTGTTGCCACACGTGTTCCCCAAAAGGAAATCAGCTTGCATGTGAAAGCCAAATCAGATTTTCAACCAAGCTAACTAGCTGTGGCTAATAAATACCTTTAAAATAACTTCATTTAAACTTAAAATCTGGAAATCAAGCATTAAATGGTTGCAGCATAGTAAATATTGCATTGTAAGTAAATATCCTCTACAAAATAAAGGAGCAAGCCTAAAAATCTCTTACAGATTGCAGCTGACTTAGGTTCCTTCGCTGTACTAGAAATACCTGTCTTAAAACATACAGCAATCACTGTAAGTGCTATATTTATGGTTCTCATCCAGTGCAAGAGAGTCACTCTCTCTGTAGCAATAAAAAGATCTGTTTCCACAATAAATTATCTTCTATGAGCTTACAAAGTTTCTGAGCAATCCTACCTGTCTTACTTGCACTGTCTTACTCCATCTTCTAAGAGTAAAAGCTTATAATCCCTAAGACATATAGAATCATCTGACTCCTCAATTGGGACCACTAAATATCCTTTCTGCCTTCAGAACTCCTCTCGTGACTCCAGATTGTCAGGTCTCTGCGTCCAACTGTTCTCTTCCTGGGTAATATCCTTTTCTAGAAATGTTCTGTTAGGCTGAATCTAGGGAAAAGACAGTAATTAACAAATTAACACTTTCAGAAACAACGTGCTGCTCTGGGCTATCAATACACCATTATATGAATGTCTTACATACTCATTAAAACCTGAGAAAACTAAAAGCGATGCATCTATGCAGCAATTAGGATTTGGGTTGTTTTTAGTCTAGTAAAACTCCACTAAACTGACACCAAAACATTAAGTGTCAAGCAAAAAGGCAGGCACACGGTGTGTTGTATCCACATACAACTGACAACCATCCTGCAGAGTTTGGGGTAGGTCTTAAGCTCAGAGATAACTGAAGTACTGGACTCTGCAATGTTTCTCACCAGTATAGAAAGAAAAATATGAGCAGCATGACTGAGGTACACCAGCCAACCCCATAACTTTCCTTACTGTATCCTCTAAGGTAATGGAGTTTCACAGTCTTCTAAAATCCCTTCATCCAACAGCAATGCAGAATTCCATTGTGACCATTCCACAACACATTAGCACAGCCGTGACACCATGGAGAATCAGGCACAAACTAAATGCTTGGCAAAAAGTGTTTGTGTAGAAGCAGCAATGCTCAGTCACTTTGTCTAGTCTGTGCAAGTTAAAGTCATCCTTTCAGAAATTCAGTGAGGAAGCTTGCTAAACAAATAACTTGAGTTCTAGCTGCCCCGTCTTTCCCAAACTCCAGTGACTAGATGGGAAGCCTTTTGGAGCAAATCTACCACAGAATGGAACACAAAGAGTTCACTTACAATCTGTCCAAAACTTGGCAGCACTTGAGCTGATTTGAGTTCTCAACTTTATATAAACTAGGGACCTAACTGACAGAGCCTGAAGTTCCAAAAATGAAAGCTGAGAGAAAGAAACCTCTCTTATTTCATTTACAACAACGTGGTGCCATAATAGCTACTGAGTCTTTTGGCATATCAGTAAATTCTTTGATGGTATGTTAGCCAGAACATGTCAATTTGGCAACTACTTCTGCTGCCACCTCCCCCAGGATTAACAAAGCTGCACACACTTATGTTCAGATGCACATGAAAGCAAAAGAAGTAAAAATCACATCAACATTAATCAAAGCTTCCAAATCTATTACCTGAAAAGGCTGGCTGATGCCAACTATTGACTGCAAATTATTGCTATAATAACAAAGCAAGAATTCTCCTCCAATATCAGGTATTTCTGCAGCACTCATGTAAACCTGTCAACAAGAGGAAGAACAAGCAATGGGCAACTTCCATGGAGAAATAAGTTTGCAAAAATGCAGTCTCTGCTATTCAGGACAGCATAAAAATAGCTATTCACTATTTATAAGCAAATTTGTAATCATAAGCTAAAATGGATGAGGACAGAAATAACTCCTGAAACCATCTGAAAATGAAGTCAGGGAGGAAAAGCAAATCTGTCACCATGTTAACAAGCTGATTTGGTTCAGGAAGAAAGGAGAAGTAACTCAGGGTTGTTGTAAAGAAAGGGGTAAGGCCAGAAAAGCAGCAAGGAGGGAGATTCAAAACATCAGTACAATACAATTTGGGCTCCTGATGTAGACTTGATGCTAACTCACAAAATCTCTAACAAGAAATAACTGCTTTCTGGTGCTGTCTGGGAAATCTCATCCATCCCTGGCACTCCCTGCCTGTCCAAAAGGAAATCTGAATTTCTGCTGTTTAGATAAATGCCTCTGAAAACAGATAATCTCTACTCCAAATAAGTTTGGGTTGTTTGAAATCACTTTAGGTAATCACCACTAGAGAGCTATGTAACAGCAGTAGTCTTGCAAGAGGGACCAAAACACTCAATAGCCAAAATGAACAACGTGAAAAGTCTAAGAAGTCTTAATCTGTAGCTGTATTAGACACCTGGAACTGAGTTAGTAAAAATCACACAGTAACTGTTCAGCATTCACTAAGTAACTACTGAAATCAGATGAAAAAACAGCCAGTTACTTGTATCAGTGGCAGAAACAGAGCAAAATCTGACAGTGGGTTTTAATACAATGAGAAGACACTACAAGAACAAATTGCTTTTTCATCAATTCCCTTAAGAACTATGATCACACCTGAGAAGGCATCCTGGGCTACCTGAAAATTAGCAAGAGTCAGGAAGAGGGATTTTAAACAATAATTTCACTCTCAATTATCTTCAAGTGGGAAAGAGGATACAGAATCTGTAAAAGGAAGCAGATATGGAACAAACAGACCTGGACTGCTACTCTACAGGAAACTACATTAGAAAGAAATACAACTGGCTTACTTGTTTACTGTCTTTGTTAGAAGAAACTTCATCATCTTCTACCCAAGCATAAGTAACGTAGTCATTCACATGCCTGAAAGTCACCTGCAAAGGAAGATGCAAACCATCAGCCTTCTGAAGGAAACAACAAACACTATACAGAAAACACAAAGTTGCAAGAGAGATGTTTAATACTTCACTGAAGTAATGAAACACTTCACTTTTAACCAAAACATTTTGGTGGGGAGCATAAATCTCTTTTTTCTTTCTGAGAGGGTGCCAGTGCTCTCTTCTCTCACCTTTCCACAGACTGTTACTTTTGTTCTTTCTTGGAGTATAAACCTTTTGAAATGCAGGTGTTAAGGGAGGACATTTCCCTTTCACAGCCTCTGCATCATTTTACTTAAATAAATCAGCACATTAGCTTAGCACAGAATTTAAAGGCTGCAAACGAGCTCACGTGCTACGCAACTCAACTGTCAGAACACAGAAACTAAAAGCAATCAAGGATCCACAACTATTTCAGACAGCTTTGCACTAGCAAGAATCACAATGTCCTATGACAGAGGACTATCAACCACATCTTCCAGTCACATTCACCACCTTCACTGAAGAGACACAATGTTGTGACATTACCTTGAAGAGCCCAATCCAGTCCCAAGCACTGCTTGGGAATTCAGGCACTGCAGAATAGCTGATGAGAACATCACGCTCTGCACTCCACTCTCCCTCAGGATTCAGTGTGACCAAAGGATCTGACAGAAGAGGCTTCAGCTAGAAAAAAAGAACAGAATTTAAAGTCAGTCAAATCTGTCAGTCTTTCAGCTATTCAAGTTACTCTCTGCCACACCTGCTGGGGGATTCTTAACTGAATGGAAGTAACCTGAAAGTGATTTGCTGCATTTGCTATTGTCAGAATGAAATACAGATTATGACTTACAAAGTTGAGAAAAGCAGCTTCTGTAAAGCAACACTTAATAAAACACATTTTTTTTTTCCTCAACAGCATAATTGGGACAGCACCTCAAGCCCAAAGGTTCCTGTAACAGGTTTGTGATCGCTGATGCCGTAGCTCATGTGACTGATATAGTTATTCAAAGTAACAGAAATAGCCTGTTCCTCTTCAGAGAATTCGCCTTCTTTTGATGTGTGCTGGCAGAGATTTTTCACCCTCCAAAGAATTCTATCAGTCCACGCTGGCTTTCTTTTCTTCTCACTGCAAAAGTGTAAGATAAAAGTGAAATGAGAAGAAAATCAGTTGCCAAAAGCTAAGAATAAAGTGCAAAATCTACTCAGCATTGAAAGGCTGTCAGATATGTATTAATCAAAGAAGGCAATCACATCCAAGCTTCATTTTACAGCTCTCTTCATAGGTTAAAGAGGAGTAAAATGAAGGGGAGAGGGGCGTTTCAGTGGGTTAGTCTGCTTCATACAGGAAATGATACTTTCTCCTAAAACACTCCATAGAAACATGCAAGAACATTGGGATAATACAGCAACTGCCCCAAGCTTCAAACATACAGTTACTGTGAGAAAAGGGGCATAAACTTAAGGAGATGTAGGAAGAGTCTGAATGAGGAAAACATTTCAAAAGCAGGGTTTTTTTTAAACAACAAAAATCAGACAAACGTAGGTAGCTTACACTATGTATGTAATGCTTTAAATAAAGTTCCCTTAGCTTGTACTAGCCTGCATTTCACATTTGCAAGCTATTGGTGTCTCGTTAAGAAAAGGCTATAGGGGACCTCAAAGTATAAGGTTGTGCCTGCAACTGTGCTATACATCAAACTGGAATCATAATTCAGAGTTTCCTTTTATACCATCATCAACAACAACAGAAGACATGAGCCTTTCGTGGTTCTCTCTGTAGTGGGAGGAAGAGGAAGGCTTAACAGCAACTCTCTGTATGGATGTATCACTTCAAATTGAAATGGAGAAAAGATCATACCCTATGGAAGAGGAATTAGAATGGACTGGATTGAATTACAAAAGTTAATGAGCAGGATGTGTAAGGAAAACTGTCAGTTTAATAACTTTGAATCTCAGAAGCAATAAAAAAATATTTAAACATCACTTAGTTCAATATTCAGCACAATTTTAGTTTACCCCTTCCCATATACAAATCTAGCTCACCTATAAGGTGAAAAGAATAAAAATGACTCAGGGGCCATATCCCACTTACTCCAGTAATTATATAAACCGACAGAAATCTTTATGAGCTGCCATATGTCTGCTCTGCTGTGCAGGAAAATCCTAACAGAACAGCTTGAGTTCATATGCTCACTGTTCTACAGAAAATGGCATATTAGGTGGGGAAGACAACCTCAAAATGCACATGGAAGAAGTACCAGAGAGAGCAAAGTACTGGCTGCTTCATATAAAGCACACTCATCCAGGGTGTTTGCCTTGAGGTCTATGGATGGTCCCCCATCCAACCAAAACATCTCTGCTAGTTTTAACAGCAGAATGCACACAGCACGTGTAAGCAGATTTTCTGTTCTTTAAATGAGCCAATACAGACTATGAGTCATTCTTACAATGTCTAGGTTTGGATTATTATAAATGTTTCTTGTTAACTGGATTTGCTGCTGGTCCTATTATATCTCTTCATGCTCAGCATGGGAATGAAATGTCTTTGGATTCAAATGAATAAACTTCCAATATTAAGTGCAACAGCAGAGTAGAAATCACTACAGCTTTCAGACAGATTCAGAAAATCCCTGAAGAAAATCAGCTGTCACCTGATTTTCAAATATTTCACAGAAATCAAATCAAAAGCTCAGGAAGGAGCATTGTTTTGATTCTGAAATATTTACAAATCTAAGAAATCCAGAAAGTTCTCTTCTTACTTAAACCAAAACAGGGACTTCTGCTCTCTGGAAGTAAAGAAAAACATCAGTACAAACCTCTGGACAGGAATTTATCCTTCTGTTGAAACATAAGACTAACACTTCACAACAAACTTTAGCTGCTCTGCTTACTGTTTTTCAGAGGAAAAACTTTGGAAAGTTAAAACTTTTCAAGTTTAAACAATTTATAAACACATTTATTTTCAAATACCACCAGTATGAAATGAAATGCTCAGGCAGAGAGGCAAAGAAAATGATTGCCAATTGCTCTTTTCCTTTAACTCACTTATTACAACCCACGGGCACTTTTAGTATTAAAGAACAAATAACAAGTGGTTTAAACAAGTGCTGGTGTACCCTGTTAATCTAAGCTTTCAAAAAAGAAAGATAGGTTGTTTCATTGCTTCCCTCATGCAACTCATAGACTTGGGCCTCTTCAGCCAGAAACAATCCTTTACTCAGCTCTGACCACCGAATGAGCCCAGTAGAATAGCTCAATAACTCCAGTTACATTAGTGTATTCAGGAAATTCAGGTTTGTTTACTAAAGTATTAAATTAAGCACCCCACTCACCCTAATATTCCATGTCTAAGAACATCCTATGATGCTTTTACCTTGTATCATACACATCCGAATAAAGGTCAAACTTGTAGGTGGGTTTGAACTGCAGGGGACCCTCTATGAAATCCTGAAGAAATGCTTCTTTCTTTTTTGCCATATTTAACTGCAGAAATAAAAAGTGACTTTTAAAGATTCTGTTTAAAAAAACAGAGCTTAAAGTGCAATTGGGAAAGGAGCTGAGAAAGCATCTTCCAAGAAGGATTCAACATCTCAGTCAGTACAAAACATTTGAAAAGGTGAACTGAGAAGTGCTACTGCCAGAACTCTTGACATGATCAGTTTTATGGTTTTATACCAGTTCTACTCAAAACAAATCCCAGAATAAGCTTCTCTTACAAATAATTCTTGGGTGAAATAAAAAGGAGACATTAAGGTGATGAACAATTCGCAAGCCATGAAGTTGAGAGAAAGCTCCAGTCAACCATGAGCACTGTAAGCAAGTGAGAAAGTAGACAGATAGAGCTGTCCCACCTCATGACTACTCTGAATTTGTGTTATTTAATAGAAATCAGAAACTCAGGTAATGCTAACTACCCTGTTGTGTTAGCATGCATTAAAACCAAACCAAACTAAACCCCCAGACAGAGTAAGTCAACTCACCTGGTCCTTTTCCCACAGCAGATTGTAACGCTTGTTATTGATTGATTCTCGGACAAAATGTATGCCATAATCTGCTATCCTGAAGTTTAGATCTCCAAACCAGAAGAGAACACTGAAAAAAACCCAAACCACAAGAACAAAACAAGGAGGATTTGTAAGAATCCGTTAACATGAGGGAAGAATGGAAGTCATTACCCTAATCAGGCGTTCTAATCCTTTATATGACAGTTTCATCACAAGTATGAAGTAGTTACAGATAAGCTTAGTAGCAGGTTATGTATCTATAAACACAAACAAACAAAGAAATTGAAATGGTAAATTAAGTCACAGAATCTGGAGGGTTGGAAGGGACCTCAAAGTATCATCCAGTGCAACAGATAAAACCAATACAGACAAAAACTGGTCTGAACAACTCACTCGTGATCCAAGGTACTTGGAATATTCTCTCCTTCAAACTGCATTTCTAGGATCTTTTCAAAGTCATCCAGTCGCTGCTCTGTATTCTCCATATGAGCTGGCAAGTGGCAGTTCATGAAGCAAACTGTATGGCCATAGAGGGACATGCGAATGGTGACTCCTCCTTTGTTCCCCTGGTGTGTAAGATGAACTACAGTGAGGGAATTCACACTCTCTACTTTTCAGTCTTGCTATTTAGGTTTCAGTTAATACAAGTTCTTCCTAACTAACTAAACTGGGTATCAGCTAATAAACTGGTGAAGTTATGGTATGTGCTGTGCATTTGCATATTACAAGTTCAAAGAAGTGAAGCCTCACTGCTTGTTAGCTTATTCATTTTTAAATAAACCATATATTCTCTCTCCCACCATGGAACTATTTAGAGGGACACAATCCAAGCCACCAAGTCCCAGATGCTTCCTTACCCAGTACCCATACAGGCCTGTCCGTGTGTAGTGGGTGTGAATGTCCCGTATGAAAGGGAGGTGGATGTGCTTCACGAAGATCAGAAGCAGTAATCCCTGCATGCGAACTGAGGAGAGCTGGAAGACACACAAAAAGAGGGAACCTGTCATTTCCAGGGAGGTATTTGCAGTTCCCTTGGGTCTACTTCATAGCAGCTTTTAAGTGAAGAGTATCACAGCAGTCACGCAATCCCCTCGCCAAGCCTGGCTTCAGTACCATGACACCGTAAATGCAGGCACAAGTCAGTGCTGTACAGGACACATCCTTACAGCAGACTCACTCATCAACCATTTTTATGACTCTTTCAACTAATTCACATCATATTACAAACCTGAAGTTGACCTCCAAACGTGTACTGGCCCAAACACCTTTACAGATCTTTCTTCTGCCTCATCAGCTTCTATTTTTTAAGCATCCTGGTCATAAAAGACCCAATTCTTGACTTTTCACCTATCACCTTAATGCACAACTAGTCCTTCAAGAGAAGCAAGTTCTTCAAAGTGAAACATCCTCAACAGATAACTGATCACTCTAAACGCCAATGAAATGTCTAAAAAGCACAGCAGTTAATTCTAGGCCTTTGCAAAAAGAATGACCTGCAAAGAGCAGTAACTCCTGTGTGCAATGCCTGTAAGAACTGGTCCACTGAACACGTCTAAAGAAGACATGATGATGATTACAGAGCATGTAGCACATAATACACTGTTTAAGTTTTAAGATACTGACGTGGTTTTTTGGTGTGGTTTGGGGTTTTTTGTGTGTGGAAATAGTCTAACAAAGATGTTCTTCATTAAAAATGTATGAACTTCACAACGTTCCTGGCATGAGCCACAAAATCCATTTTAAGTGTTTGTTTTAACTATAATGATTCCACTTAAAATACAAACATTGAAATATATTCACTGCAGATCAATTTGATGCTGGATGAACTTACACAAAGACTACATTGGAATAAAATCTGATTTTACAAATAATAGTGATGGAGGAGTACCCAAATTTGGTCCTAAATTCAAATTCCTCCTTTCTTTGCTTCCACATCTGCAGAAGTAAATGGTTTCAGAATATAAGGTCATGTTTTCTTTGCCCTTGAATCCAATAAAACACTAAAGAACATACTGAAATGATGGGTCACAGTAGATAATGCATAAGTATCTGTATCTGATCAGACATTTGATGTAACCAGTATTCTCCTTTCCATAATTATGTCCATAAGACAACAAGATCTTTCAGAGTCTGTATTATTTTCTATGTTCCACTTTGCTGTAGGCAAGACCCCAACACTTCCCAAGATCCATATGAAACCTCTTCTCTCTGTAGGTCTTGAACATCCAAACACAATGGATTCCTCCTCTGCAGGAACCAGCACTAGTCCCACCGACATGCAGTGCCAAATCAAGCAAAGACCTTTCATAGATGGGACGTGATTCTGCTTATGGTCAAAGAATTGACTGACTCCAACCAGCTCAACACTCTGAAAATGGCCCCTGTTATCGAAGGGACAGAATGTCCCCAAGATGATAACCATCCCTCTATGCTCAACCTCGTTATAGGTCAGCAAAGAAGGAGCTAGTGCTCCTCTCCTCCTCAGCCAACTTCCCAGCTAAATCCTAGCACAAGCTCTCCTCACTGCCTGTTCTGATTCTGACCTGGCCTGACAGTCCTCTCATTATTAGAGCTGGAAGCCCTTAGGTGGCAGCATCCCTTCGTTAGGGTGTCCAAAGCACCACATTTATGCATTAGAATTCAAAATCAGCCACCCATACCACCAGGAATTCTTTTGATCTGCCTGTACACAGGGCCTGAAGGGCAGCCAGAGCCAGATTTGGAATGTTTATCAGCAATGGCTTACTCTAGAATGAACAATGGGTTTTCTCCTTTTTCCCCAATGGGTCCTTTGTTTTGTTTAATTAAAAGAATGGCACAACTAGTGAGTCTGATTAGCACACAGATAATACAATCACCTCAGCAAAATCACCCTGAAATAGTGCTCGATTTAGAAAAATCAATGCCACATTCAAAAGCCTTTTAGTATCTATTAGAGAAATTCAGGATATCCTCCTGTGTTTATTCTCTGCATTATTAAAATAGCTAGTTCTTAGTTCATCTGTGCCCCAGATATTAACACAGATCTTGTCAGTTAAACTGCCATACAATGTTCTAGGTTTTCAATCAAAAGTAATGTCTTAAAATGTACCTATATACAATTACTTAACCCCTA
This sequence comes from Urocolius indicus, assembly GCA_013401255.1. NCBI lineage: Eukaryota > Metazoa > Chordata > Aves > Coliiformes > Coliidae > Urocolius > Urocolius indicus. The sequence continues at coordinate 31,541 of WBNH01005996.1, forward strand.
TATACACACATACACACTATATATACACTATACCTACTTAACTTTTACATTGATGCAAATTATTTTCACCTGCAAACAACTTGGGAAGGAAAAAACCAGGAAAAAAGAAACTTTACTACTTCTTACTTAACAAAAATCACTGCCATAGCTGGGGATAGTTACAGTGAAAGCAGTTACTTAAGCAGCCCACAGTAGAAGCATCACAATACAGTTCCCCACTATTCCACAGAGCAAAAAGATTTTCTGCAAACTAGAGCGAGACAAAGCTACTGTGGTCACAAGAAACAGGCTGTTGAGTGCCAGTGTACATCACATGTCATTTTAAATAACCCTCATTAGAACTGCCTTTATCAACAAACCAGGAAAACACAAGTGTGGTGAAGAATCACTTGTAACATACATGTCCCTATCGAAGAGACTGACACCTGCAAAAAAAAAATACCATCAGCTTCTTTTTTATGGAGAGTTTCAGGGGAAAAATGCCCGAGTGGAGCTGGGGAAGATGTTTTCCTTCACTGCTGTGATATTTAAGAGCTGTAAATAATTACCTTGATATATCCCAGTGGAGACAATACGGTCATGAAAAAAATGCTCCATGGATCATCAAATGCCAAGTCAGAGAGAAAATTTGTGATTCTGGAGTTCACCTCCTGTAAGCTGAATACATCAAGATTACATCACTTAATTCTGACAGAATTCACATAACCTTTGCAGAACACGTACCACAACATCCCAACAGAACTCTCTCAGTGTAAGTCAGAAATCTCCTGCTTGTTCAGCTTCTCACTTACAAGCAGTTTAAATGGCCTGATACATCTAACACTGAGAAAAGCAAAGTTAAAGGAGTTTATATACACCTGAAGGCAGATACTAGATTCGAGATATGTTATGACAAATAACCTGTCAGGCCTTTAAAATGTCCAGAAAGTTTGGAACATGTGATGGCAGATTATGCCTAACAAGCTTGTGCTACTTTCTTTAAAACACACAGAATTTGGGGTAACTCATATCAAAATGAATATGCTTCTACGTGTCCACAGAGAAAAGAGCAGCCCATATATTTTTGTGTGTTTAGAAGAAAAACAGAGAATATATCTTGTCACAAAACAACAGCAGAAAGGAGTTAAAATTCTCTTGCTGTAAATCATCTCAGTCTCATCTTCCCCTTCTGTTAGCAGCAACGTTAAACCACCTCCCAGGCAGCCTTTCATACAGCAGAGTCCTCCCAAAAGGGACAGTAAGTTGTTGAGACTTGTCAGTTTTGCAATCTCCAACGTGTACTTACCCTATGACATACATATCCATAGTTGGGCCCAGGGAATCGAGCTGAAGTAAACTAGTGACATCAGGAGGTGGAGAAGCTGTGCCCACGTTCCAGGTCACTAAGTGTAGTCTACAAACAAGCAAACAAAAAAATAATCACATACAAGTAATGCTGAAATTGAAACATGAAGGGATAATCAACCATAAGAGTGGCTGATTTGCTTAAAGAACTTCAAGCTACAGAAGATTTCTGTCACTTTTCATCCATCAGAAATCTATTTATTAGCTCTCACTTAAATAAACCCCCAAAAACACCACGAAAACCAATCAACTAGAAGGGAGCAAAACCTGAATTCTTGCCACTTATCCTTCATCTTTTTCCCCCAAAGAAGGAAAGCTTCATCTAGCGTGCGAGACACTTCTTCATGCATCTCATCATCCGAGCTGATGTCCTCCACACAAGCCATAAGCTGTGCTACTCGCTGCCGGAGCTGCAGGCGGCCGCTGGAGCCTGTGCTGCTGATGCTCGCGGACCTGCTGCGCACGTGCTGCGGGCTTTCCAAATCAGTGAGCGAGAGGGCTCCTGGCTCTTGAAATGCATCTTCGCTACTGAAAGATGCCATTCGACCAAAAGCGAAAAGAACTATGCTCCAAAGGACCAGCCCTACATCAATATCCAAAGTATAGAAGGAATAGGTGGCTTAAGGGTCTGCCAGACTGAGTTTTTCACTCGTGAAATTCAGCATTGCTTCCAAGGCAAAAAGGACAAACAGTGGTGCAGCAACCCTGAAACAAAACCTGTAGCATTACCACCACGCTCAATGGGTTGTTACAAAAGCTGCGATCACGTCCTAGCTCACACAGTGAATTGTTTCTTCATAATGGATTTAGCGTGGTTAATTCTATAAGCTCCAGATTTAAAAGAATTTGTTGTTGATTTGAATTGAATCATGTGCCTCCACCTGTAGGCTAGTACAAACATAATCCCAGCTCCCAAACACACAGATACAGTTCTGACCAAAACCAGGCAAAGCTACTGCTCCTCTCACGCAGAGTCAAACCTTCGTGTGTCACAGGACTTGTCTCTTGTTTCTTAATAAAACAGCAATTTCAATATCAAAGCTTCTAAAAGGAGATTCATTTAACTGTCAGTCTTGTTACACATCAGATAGACTTAAAAAACAATCAGCTGTTAGTTTTCCACTCAGCTTAGGCTACTGTAAGGACCTCACAAACACTGAGAGCTGAATGGTGAATCCCACCAGTAAATCCATTATTAGGCTAGACTTGTACATCCCCATCAACTGCCTGCTCAAGGTAGACAGATGATGTCTGTGGAAGAGCTGGAAAGTGACCTTGTACACCAGATTAAAATGATCCATAATGTCTCTTATCCATCGTTTCTCTCTGCAAGACTGCTTCTCTTTAGATAACCAGCCAAAAGCTATTCTGAAACGTATCTCTGGGGCGAGGGGGAAGGTGCAGCTCTAATTCTGACATCAGAAACGTGTCGCTCGGGGACATTCCCCGGTTATTAATTTTAGATGACAATTGCCTGACTAAACAAAACCTAAATAAGGCTGAAATAATCAGTCCTCACTGACAGAAATGAAATCCCTCCAAGTGCCCAGCAGCCTCACCACTGATAAGGACACAGGCAAGACTCCAGAGCCAGAATTCACAGCAAAACAACAACAAAAAAACATGTGTAAAAACGTGAAGAACATCGTTAACGATCCAGTTTCACTGGAGGTTATGAGCCAATGTCAGCGTTCCTTGGGTTCTTTTCTCACTTGTGCTGCTCAACCACCCTTTAGGAAAGGACCAAGCCCACAGCACCAGACAACACAACCTGATCACCACAGCACATGGGTGTTTAAAAACACCACAAAAAGCAGACGCCAAAGACTTACTGGCGCTCCCTCCCTCCCTCCCCACGACAAGCGAGGAGTTGCAGACCCGGGATGTATTAAGCAGATCTCCAGCGAGTGCCAAGGGCCCCAGCAACACCGGCTCAGCCCCAAAACGCGCTCGCAACGCCGCTGCCAAGCACAAAAGCGGCTTTTCTTCCCCCTTCCCCTCTGCCAGCCGGCCTTAACTCCCCGTTAATCAGCACACACACACGTTTCGCTCCTTTTCTCGCCCTTCAAGAGACCTGCGCCTCACTCCCCTCCGCCAGACCCTCACCTCAGCTGCCGCAATGCACCGCGCCGCGCAGGGGCTGGGGGCTCCATCCCTGGGGTTAAAGGTCCGGAAAGGGCTGCGAAGGGGTGAGCTGAGACCCCCCCGGCCCCGCGTGATGGGGGCGGTGCAGCGCCACAGCAGGACGCGGGGACGCCCCCTGCTGGGTGGGAGGACCAAAGCGGCTTTGGCACCAGCGACATCCCTCCCCAAGTAAAGAACAAGAGTCGGAGGCGGAGAGCTCTTGTCTAGTATTTTATTAGATTTCATTTCCAATATGGCTGTATTGGAAGATTGAGGAGACAAAAAAAAAGAAACCCAAAAAATAAAAGGCACAAACTCACATGTAAAAGGAACGACGAGATAATCTAACCCGTTCTACAAAGTGTTGTGCTGCCAAAGGAAAAAGAGCACGATGAACTCATCAGAACGCGTCGAGGAAAAGGAGGGATCCAGCAGGGATGAACCCAGAGAGATGCAGAGGGGAAGGGGCAAGCAGCCCCATCAGCGAACCAGCCAGATCCAGGGCTAGGGCAAGGTATCTGCCTCTGGACCCCCAAACCCACTCGGCAGGGGTGGGCGAGAGGCTCACAGCACAACCATGGCCCCAGGACAGACAAACAGCCCAGTGACAACCCAGCTGGCAGGTCAAGGGGTTCTTGCCAAAGCCAATGAAAGATACAACGGTAAATGCTGTGCCATCTTCACTGTGTGCTCGTTAGCAGGAACCAAGCGTCGAGGCTGAAAGGTCTCTCTAGGATTTGTCTGTCCCAAGGCTGAGGGATGCTTTCACTGGGGATTAAATTGGAAGGAAAGCAAGCAAGAGGCAGGGAGAAGGGAAGGGGGGGAAGTATTCAGACTGGAGTTCCTGCAGTTTTTTTTCCCCCAGTTTTTCCACTAATCAGGAAAGCTTTATGTAAAAGCTCTTACTCTGAAATCAGAGGATCAAAAAAAGGATTGCAGGGTGGAATGTTACAATCTGCTTCCATAGCGATTAGTGTCATCGGATAGAAAGCCTCTTGGATAACACAAACCGAAAGAACAAGTGTGCTGTGTGTATTGTCAGGTTGTCCTCAAGTGTAAGAATCCCTCAACACGTAACTGACAAAACACAAACAGAAGTCAGTGCATAAATTCTCAGTTAAAAATACTTCAAACTGAAAGAACTGGAACTGGGGCCGAGTACTTCTCGAACAGCTACAGAAGATGCCATGAAACATTCTGGTCCCAAATAGCCTCACAGATTAAAATTTCATTTTCTTCACCTATTTTACAACAAATTTGTTTTACTTCTGCCTGGTGAGATTGTTAAAAACCCCCTCAAGCCCCACCCCCACCCCACAAAACCATCTGAGGTCACTGAGAAGAGCCTGCCAGAGTTACTGGTACAATTCAGAGCTTATTGCACTTAGACATGAGTAAGGCAAACATAACAAACTAAACATAAAGGGATAAACTGCCCCTTCTCCAGAAAGCAAATGCCATCCTCTCCCTTCACAGCGTGCCTCGCCTTCCTTGGCACCACACACGGTTCAGATCGGAGCACGTCAGGGTCTGCCTGCAGGAACGTGAGAGGCTGAAGGAATCGGATGCATTACACAATGCCAAGGTGATTCCTCAGAAGTGGTAAGAGACTCACGACTGTGTGTGGCATTCAGTTATTTCCTGCTAGTGCTGCCAAACACAGAAGTGAGAAGTTAAAGTGATTGCTACTGGGGAAAAAAAAAAAACAACCTCACAAAACCAAACCAAAACAAACATTGGGCCAAAAAACCAAGTGTTAGGCCTTAGGTGTAAACAAAGAAATTGAGGTTTTTTTCTCATCTATATTTAATAAAGCAGCATTTCTTTGATTCTGTTCTGCTGATTTGATTGTCTAAAGCTGGTATCAACAGAGTTACAGTAAGTATTTGAGTCCATTAAATAAACCAGAGCTCTTCACATTGTTTAAGAGTATCTGTTTTGATTTATAATAACTGACAGACAGCTTAGAAAACAACTGCAGGTCTTTAGAAGTTGCTTTTTTATAGCACAAAAGGAGATGTTTTAGTCAGTCTTGCAATGGGAAGAATATTATTGCTGAGCAGCACCACCGAACCAGGCACCTGGATGGAACCAGATACCAAGACTTGACTTGTACACCAGCTTCTGCTACATCTCAATTTCTCCAGGGAGAATCATATTATTATTAGTCAAAATAACCTTAGCTTTGTAAGTTATGGGAACCTTTAGTAAATACAGGAGGAAGTTGCAACATACATCAAGCAACTTTCCATAATGATTTTGTAAGACTGACACAGACAGCTCAAAGACAACACAGCTACACGAGCCAAAGGGACCACGTTCCACCACCCTGAAACTCAACAGCTATGTGCTGAAGGCCCTAGCATGGGGAGGCTGAATGCAGCTTCTGTGCAGTCTTTAATCCACGTGTGCTAAGACAGAACACAAAGTAATGCCGTGCAGAAGCCACGCATCACAATTCATCGCAGACCAAGAACTACATCTGGCTATTCCTGATTCTGTGTTCAGATTACATGCCATTACATTTCTTAACACTGGGAACAGGAGCATAGCATTTTGCAGAATAGTTTTGCACTCTAAAAATACTGACTGTTTCCCTCTTTAAATAGACATTGAAAGAACGGTGAAGGACTGGGCAGGAACAAAGGTGGCAGTTTATCCCACTTAGAAAAAGGAAAAAAAACAACCAAAATAAATCTAAGTCACCACATCACAAGACTATTTTAGCTAAAAATGTCACTTGGAAATCAAACAGAGTCCACATGGAAATTGGTCTGAACACAATGGGAAAAAAAAAAAAAACCTGGAGGGAGGAGTCGTAAATACAGCGATCTCTAAGTCACACGTGCCCAAGGAGCTGCCTCCTTTGTACACGTGCTAACGTTGGAGTGCTTAGTACCAGACTGTCTATTTGCTCACAATATTAAAGGGCATCTAGAATTAGCTATGGGAGGTTTAAAATCGCCTGCCGGTTGGGATAGAGGAAGGCTTGATCCAGAGATGGTCCGTCAGGCAAGAGTGTGGATTCCCTGGGCCTTCCTGACGACTGTCTTGCAAACTGAAATAAAAAGAGACAACAGGGGAAAATGTTTCAGAACCACTTTGCAAAAAGAAATGTGCCAAAAGAAGTGTCAGACTGAAGCTTTGGCAAGCAAAACGTGAGACACGCTGTCACCAGTGCAGACAATGGGAATGCACCACTGCATCGGGACATTTCAGCACTAACCCAGAGCTAAATATTCAACATAGCCTAAAAATGACAAACAGAAACTGCCATTTCAACAACTGGACTTCACTACATAAATGGAGAATCTCTTTCTCCTTATCTTCTTCTCTGGAGACATTCCAAACCCACCTGGATGAGTTCCTGTGTGCCCTATTCGAGGTGGCCCTGCTCTGGCAGGGGGGGTTGCACTGGATGAGCTTTCAAGGTCCCTTCCAACCCTTAAGATTCTGTGATTCTTACTTCCCTAATACTATACCACATTCTTGTTTAAGGTCTAAGAACAAAAAAGATCACCGCATTGATTACACAATTTAAGATTCTCATCCAGCATGCTGTCCAGAACACAGCTTTGAGATTTGGCCAAATCCTATGTGCTCTCCAGTGTGATAGTCTCTCCCCACCCAAGTTAGCAAACTCCTAGTGAAACAGCTGAAAAACATGTCAAAAGCTTTAAAATTGTCATTGCTGCTTTCTCCTGCAAGGTGTAAGTGTTGCTCCAGGTCTTGCCCCATTAGTAAATCCTGTTAACAATGAGGTAAGTACATTCCAAGCATGTTTGCAAAGACTCTTCCATTTCTCACTCTATTCCAAGTATTTGCAGGTCCAACTTATTCTTTTGGGACTTGACAACACTTTCTCTGCAAGTCATGGAAAGTAAACACACGTGTTACAGAAATACAAGTAGAAGTCTACAAAACGTTCTAACACTTTTTTTCTCTTACACTTTTCACTCCAAAGTTTCTTTAGAACCGTTCTGAAACAAGGCAGTAAACTCCCTCTTCAACCTGTCAGTGAAACAGGTTTGCTATAGAAACAAACAATACTGCAGATTTGCCTGCCAGAAGCTATGAACAGGATCATTTCTTACACAAACGTGAGGGCTTTTTTTCTCCTAAACACAGAGCAGTACAGAGTTTTGTCCAACTCTCTTGATACCTACGGTGCACAAGGAAGAAGTCACGTTAGTCATCTGCAGCCGACATTCCTTTCACTGGATCTTTTTCTCTCATCTGAAAAAGGAAACACTATTCAAGTATTCCTTCTCACATGATGTTATCTCAAAGTTTACTGGTATGGAACACATTAAGCTACCTCCTTTACATAAGACATTGACTATATCCAAGCATTCTAAATCAGTGTCTGTGACTAGGTAACATGCAAGGCATCATTTTTGGTTAAGCTACAGGACTGCAGGGATCTGAAACCATTATCCAAAGTGCAGTGTACATGAAACCATCAGGAAGTATCAAAGAGAAGGGTGCAGTGCAGGACACAAACTACAGAACAATGTATTCATTGTTACTAAATTCATCTTTCTTCTAGTAAGAACCCTGTTACATACCCTCACTACCTGCTTACCTACTTAAGAGATTAAAATCCTTCTACTGAACTGGTTTTTGGAAACTAATGAGGACAAAAATGACCATTCAGCTTTGGATAAAAGCTAATAGAAGGTATTAAAGTAGTAAATGAATCATTGCCACTCATATCCTCATTACCTGGGGTTCAATACATTTATTGGCTCAACAACAGACAGAAGAAGTCCATAACGACTAGAAGGAGAAGCCAGCACAACAGAGTCATAGGCAAGCATTCAAACCACAAGCAGCATGACCTAAATAGCAAGAGGACAATGCACACTATGCTATGACAATGCAGCAGTCTTTCCTCTCTCTGCTGTACTGCATAGAAAGAGTTTCTCACACAACCCACACCTGCCCTGCTTTTCCACTGACCTCATCCAGCTGTCTCTTGGTCTCCTCCTCCATCCTACGAATGTCCTCCATAGTCAGATCAACCCACTTATCAAGCCAGCAAAAGAGCTGCCGATGGAAGTTTGTGAAGAGTCGCTTTTCTTGCTGCAAAAGGAGGAGGGATGAAGCACACAAGCAAGCTTACTCATCCAGCAATTAATATGGATCTAACCAGACCGTAACAACCTTCAGAGACGTGTATACTGAAGAACCAGCTCCCTCGCCCACCGTTCAGTAAAGCTGCCACAATTGGAAACTGGAGCTAGCTCATTTTTATTCTTTTAACAGAATATCTAGAGCCTTGAATCCCCAGAGAAATGCCTTTAGGGTTTTTTTTTTTTGCAAGCCTAGACAGCAGGCTTCCAAAGCACTAAAAGAATTAGTCAATGCTTTAGTAATTTCCTTTGACTTGACAGTATTGCTCTGACTGAATCAAGTGCTTCAGGCTGGGTTTACATAGAGCATTAGAGTTGGCCTGAGGGTGCAGAAAAACAGGAGAAACAGAATAAAAGTATTTTTGAAATAATCCTTGGCTAAAAACTGGAGGTTATCAAGTGTAAAGGGTTGACATGCACGTATCTTGTTTTATTATTTTGCAGTAACCTAAAAAAAAAAGGCCTAAACTTGTTTTTCACAGCTACAAACCTCTCAGCAGAGGTAACTAATGTGCACAAGCCACTTCAAGTTAGGAGCAATTTACTTCCATTTTACAGGAGATAAGCTAGACAAAAATCAGCATATTAGACCAGGGTACAGAATGACTCTTGGAAAGTTCTCATTAAGGAAGGACACTTCAGTTTTACCAATTATGGCTTCACACCTGATAACTCGCTCTCATCCAGAGCAGCTCGACTGCTTTGACACAATTGTGTAGCTGAAGAGACACTCATCAAAAGAAATACATTCAAGACACTGCTTTTGTTCAGAGCTTTTGTTACAGGTTATTTGAAATCCTGCAGCAGCATGGTCGTTCCCCCTTAAAGTTCTCTTCAGATGATATCACCAGAGAATTGCTTGTGCAGAAGCTGCACTGTAGTTTGTCAATATTAACCACTGAGCTGAAGTCACAGGCATTTTATGAACATGGCACTGTCTGGAAAATTGCAGATACTGATTCCCAAATCTAGCATCCTGCTGGAGTTCATGGATTATGAACTCTGCCACAGAAAAAGCTCTTTTCAAGATAACCAATTACTCATGCTTTAAGTTAAAGTTTCCCACCATCTGCACATGACCAGAGCTCTAGGAGCTGCTACAAAGACCTTCAGCTGATGAGGATCAGAAAACTGAAACTGTAGCTATCTCCCCTGACCAAAATACCCTTCATGTACATGCAGCACCTCATCACTCACAAATCAATCACCAAATGACACTTCTCAGGCTGATCTATTAAACAAGACAGTTTACCATCATACATTAGAGTAAAAATGGTTCAATAGCCAATTCACAGAACAATCAGACAGCCCTGACTTTGGATTAGCAGCAAATTGAATCCAGCTCTAACTAATTGCAGCATATCAGGCAGAAGCCTCAACTGCATTGCCTGAGGTGACATGACTGCTGTTTAAGCTATTATCTCCAGACAGGACACCCTATTAGAAGCAGATGAGGTGCTAAAGCAGATGGGAGATGAAACAGGCCTCATTCCCACATCTCTCCCCATCAGAGTCACTTACTTTCTGTATAAAGTTCTCAACTTTATTTTGGAGACCCCACCACTTGAACTTGACTGTTACCAGTTTGTAAGCACACATGTATGGACACTCTGTCTGTTTCCCCAGGTCCTTCTGCAAAGACACAAAGAGACTCACATCAGGACTTAAGTCAAATGTAAAGTAGACTTTCCTACTTTCTTTTACAGGAGCCAGATCCACTGTTCCCAAGCAAATCACATCAACCTCAGCCTCCTTTTAAAGACTGTTACCATATTTGCACTTCTAAAATCTTCAGATTTCAGGGATTTAAGTAAAAGGTTAAACACTGCTGCTCATAACTCAGCTATTTCATCCTTGAATTCTCTTGGGTGAACCCTTGGGCTGATGACCAGACAGCTCTGGCAGTTTCTGGGAATTCCCTCTATTTGTATCAAAGCCATTCATTTCCTTTAACTTCAGAACAGATCACCAGCTGAGTTCTGTGTTTCCTTCTACAGAAGTGAATCCAGTGTTTTACAGACCTATCTAGAACTATCTCTTTGGCACCAAGAACCATCCAGAACTGGCTAGAACCATTCAGAACTATCTGTTTGGCCCCAAGACTGACTTGTACTTCAGTCATGGAAGGTGCTGCAGCTCCTGAACTCGTTCAGTACATACCTTCCAGTTGGGACCCAGAGGTCCACGTCCAGTCTTGACAGATTTAAATTTTGCTGGATCTTCTTCTGCTTTGTAATCCTGTTGGACAGACACACAAGATTAAACAGAAATTATCAGACTGTTACCCAGCTGCTCACTGCCACAAAGGATTTATTTTCCTTGTGGGCAAAGACTAACCTCTAACTGCCTTCTCCAGAGCTACTGTTTTCAGACTTCAACATTAGGTCAGGCCTTCTTCAAGGAAAGATATTTGCCTGCCTCGTGCCGTCACATCCACTTTAAGGCCAAGAAACCTATTTTACAGACCTTCCTGACATCATTTTTAAAAGATTTCTTCCTCTAGCTTGCTTAAACATTTTTAAGGAATGCCCTTCCTCTCTTTCCATCCTCTCATTTGTTCTGTTACCCGTGACACAGTTTGTACGTTATCACTCTTTTAGCACAAGGGCTCCCACACTAGGGAGCTCTTACCCACCTACCATACCTTGGGAAGTACTTGACTCCGATCAGCAATGTCTATATAAATAGCTTCTACATTCTTCCATACATCTGGCTCCAGTTTATGAACCTGCAGTGAAAGTACAAGACCAATGTAACTGATTCACCTACAGAGTACTTTCATTGTAAGGTATGAAAAACCCCAATGGAGATATAGACATTCAGTGTTCTCCTTCCATATACAGATAGGACACCATGGTAAACACAAAAGATGAAATCTTCTAAGGAAGCAAAGGTGCTCACACAGAACAAGTGTTTGGGGATAACTTTATTCCACATATATGAAAAGCCAACAGGAGGGAGTCTCTGCCTCACTACTGTGATGAGCATTTCAAATCCAGGAACAAAGCAAACAGACAGCCCCACACAACAATTCTCTTAATCTAGCACAGAAAGCAGCACTGTGACATTAGAGATGAACAAAATACACGGCACAAGTACTTACATTCTCTTGTGTTCCAAGATCTGATTTATGCCAGGTTTCAATTTTGATCAGGAAGTCATCCTTCATATACTCATTCTGTCATCAAAATAAAGCTTCTTGTTATTCTTTGGATATATAACTTGTCTTCTTATTAGCTAGATAAGCATTAGGAAAGTCAATTCAAAGAATTATAACTGGTTTGGGGGTTGACTTAGGGAGCTTCAGAATGATCTGTAAACATATCATTGCCTTTAGCAAATTGTTTTGTCACTGAATGCATAAGATGAAACAAACCACAAGTGTGCACTGAAAGAAACCCTCAAGTTCCATTGTTTTAGTGAAACACTTGGAGTTAATAAATAGATTTTTCTTTAAAGGACAATATCTGCCACTCTTTTTGAACTTTAGGAGGGTTAACATAAGTTACCCAGTCAGAAATTGTCTTTTCAAAGAGATTATTGATCTAGCACTGAGTACATACTTGGATGCAACTCTCCAAATGAACAGTAACATTAAAGTGATGCGTTGAGAGCTTTCCACACTGGAAAGGGGAGGTGCAAGATACACAGATCTGCCAAGTAAGCAAAAAACTTTCCATTTCTCATTATTACTGAGAGTAGAAAAGGACTTCCAAGGGTAATCCTATCCTCCCTCAAGGGAGCAGAAACAAAAGCACAAGCCAGTGAAACACTCAGCACGTAAAATGGAAATATCAAATTCAGAAGACAGATTACTCAGTGGGACATAATGGAATGAGATAACTTTCTTTTAATCACTTTATCTAGGCAATAGTACATCCCCATGTATAAAGCTGAGCATTGCTGCAGTAAAGAAAGATCTGTCTCCAGTTACCAAGTGTTTGTGGATATGCCACAGTTGGTAAGAGGGTTTAATCTACATGATCTTGCAATGATAAAAGTGAAAGTGCTTGTAGATCAGGATCTTATACCCAGAACACTTCATTGCAGACATTACACAGTCTTCCATAGATCATCAATAAAGAAAGTACTTACTGTAATAACTGGTCCAAGAAAACAGCACATGAAAAGACAGAGATACAGTACTTTAGCAAAAAAAAGCATGTACACCAACCATTGCCCTCCTCCCACCATCAGCAAAACAGGGAGAGCTTTGGCTTCCCAGGGGGCTGCTGATACTACTGAGGATAAAAACCAGCTTACGTCATCCTCTTCTCCTCTGGAAATTCTCAGACTTAGAGAAACCCAGAGGAGCAGCAATTAATTATGTACTGCCACTTCTGCTCTCTGGCCTCCAGCCAGCTGGATGAGAAGATGGAATAAGTATGTTCAGCTGACAGCATTTTACCAATCCTTTCTCAGCTTGCAGATAAGAAACCTCTCCTTAGTTCTGAAGCAAACACATGCTGGATTTCAGGCCAGTGCAGACCTCATCACTCCTGCACGCAGTAACCAGACCCCCTGCATCTCTACTGCTCGTGGTAACTAAACTCCCTGGATAGTAAGGCTCAATTATTCAACACAGAAAACCAATTAAAGATCCTATAACAGTCAGCATCTGTTCTACCTGAGCTATCAGCCTGTTAGGAATTCTACTCAAAAGAAATGATGTCTGAAGCTGGAGTTGAACTTTGCCAGCTCATTCTGAGGTTTAACATGAGGGCTTTCCTAAGAAGCAATTTTGTTCTCAAGACAGAATCATAATTTGTGAGTTTCCAACCCAACATCCTGTAAGCAGTACCAGCCCATATCACCTATCATGCATATCTAGCCACCTCAGCTGCCTACTGTTGGGCCTTGGACTGTTCTAAACCCCTAACAACTTGAAAATTGCTTTTTACAGGCTAGTTATTTAGACTGACATGTTGGGATGGAGAGAGAGAACAAGTAAGCAGAGCTGAGGCTCATTTTTAAAAGGCTGAACTCTATCTCAAAGAACATTTCATTATTTCTGCAAGAAGGAGAGGTTTTTTTTTTTTCCTATTAGTCCAAACAAAGTACTAAGGCAGCAGTAATTATAAACCAGAGCCTTCCCACCTTCCTCTGACTATGCACCGTGACCGAGCAGCTGCCTTAAAACAGCTTCCTTCACCTTCCTGATTTCTTCTCTGTGAGGAAGAGTCCTCATTTGTAAAGCAAACTAATTAATCTCCTTAGAAATGTCCATTAAAACTTAAATCCTCAGCTTGCTACAAATTAAGGTTTGCACTTGAAGCACTACAGCAGCAACTCCTACACATTTCAGCTGTAGTTTTAACTTCTCAGTTTCCTGACATTTCGCCACAGGCCGTGCTGACACTCAGGAGAGTGGAACACACATCAAATTGCTTTTCTAAAAACATTTAAGCAACATTAATATTTAAGCCAGACTGCAGGAAAAGAACCTTGGCACCAGCTCCAAGTTAGAACCATCAGGCATCCTCCTTTTTTTTTTTACTGTGTTAGTTGCAAATGCATACAATGACAATCTCATTTACAGTTATAGTCTCAGAGGAACAAAGCAAGCTTCCATTCAAAGTACACAAACCCAGCACATTACAGCACAAATGTGCAGCACTGCGGAAAGTTATAAACCAGGCATTTAAGCTCCTTCAATCTCCAGTATTTCTTTGATAATAGTATATAATATGCATATGAAAGTAATCGTTGAGTTTTTCAGGGGAGATACAAGGAAATGTAAGAGAGGATGATTTCTTATAATTAAAACAACCACCATGAGGCAATTAACTAAAAGTACTGCTTCGTTCCAATTTTAAAAGCCCTGTGTAAAGCTGATGTGCTCCAGAGAGCAGCATGCTGCTATCACCTTGGTACAGGCGAGCACAGGCTGAAGTACCACTTAACTCCTACACACTCAAACCAGATTGAGTTCTTACTGTGGCCTTGGCTCTTAAATTTCAGACTCAAGTGAGAGAGCTGAAAGCCCTGCCACTTGCTGTAAGACAATGTGGCATTTTACCTTGCATGAAGATTCACATAAGGCCATCCAAACCTTCTCACATACAACAAGAATACCCAACTGCATCCTAAAGTAAAAGGATATTGCACAAGACAGCCTACACCACATAGGTGGGCTCTCCCCTCCTGCCCAATACCAGCAAGTGAAGGTTTCCACAACTCCTCTGAGCATTTGATTCACGTCAGGCTGGCAGATTCTCTAAACAGATTTATCAGCCTCCGCATAAAAACTGCCTCCTGCTCCTACCCTCATAACAAAGCACTTCCTAACTCATATTATATTGGTGTTTATTACAACTGCAAGCTTTTTATTTGTGGCTGTTCTGTTGTCATTTCTACTACACCAACATCTGAAGTGATTTCTCCTGTGTTTGTTTGATATTATTAACACATTTTTTTCCACTTCAGGAGAATTTTAGCAGCATGTAACTGAAGGGTAAACAGCTCACCCCATACCTTTGTTTCATAAATTAGTGGAGAAGAAAAAGAGGAGAAGGCTATAGCTAAACATCACATCTAACAAAACCTACTGGAGTCAACTTAGTCAGCTCTGTTTCCACAATTTAAAGAATTAATGAAAGAACCGTTTGCCTTTAAACCAGTTCAATGTACTTAACATGGAAATCTAAACTAGACATTTACTAGTTAATTTAGGTAATACGTAGCCAGAAAATTGCATAAAAATGAGAAAGATAGGTTGCAAATCACTTTGCTTCAGCATCTTGAATCATGGGACACATTAAAATCTTCTTCTGCAGTTGATGATGACAGTTATCTGAATATTGTACTGGAAATACCCATTCCAGCAGGCTGCTGCACGTCATTTCAGGTACTGAAGTAACGTTGTCTTCCCCCCTGCAAAGTTTTTCCTTCTTTTAGAAGGTTTCCTTTTCAATTCTCTTCAGTAATTTGTTGAAAAATCTCTTTTTAATATTGAGTTTCAAGAACAGTTGGCATTTTTAAGTTTATAGTTGCCATAGCAACAGTACCACTACCAAACAGAAGACAATGTATCCTTCAAAGATTCAAACAGCATAAAACACAGACAAAAATACTACATAATTTTGGAGGCAAAGTCAAATTTACTGTTCCTACAGCAACAGAGACCAGAAAAATAGTAGTGGTTAAACATTATGGCTGATATCTTATTTATTCACTGAAGTTACTAAACACTTCTCTAGAAAATGAGATGGACATTATTTCACCACTTTGCACAGCTTCCAGAGCCTCACACCCCAGACTTTACAGATGGATTCATTTCATGCCTCTTGGATGAGATTAGGGTATCTGTGTCAGGCCCCCAACCCAGAAGCAACCTGTTCAACCTTCACTAACCTTGGATCCTACAACTGTGCAAATATCCATTGCATAACACTTGCTCCCATCAAACTGCACTAAGCAAGAGGCAACCAAGATCTTCTCCTCTTGCATCTTCTATTTTTTTTTCCCCACCAGGCTATGCTGAGCTTGAGTCCATAAAATCATCCCTCATATATTCACATCACTAGTGTCACACATTTGTTCCTTTAGTAGGATTAGCATTTGTTTCTTGGTCTGTTCTCTTCCACTGTCATTCAGCAGCAGCACATCAGACAAGGGCATTTATTTTAATTCCATAGTATTATATTTTGCTTTTCCTGACCACAAAAGAAAAAGAAAGGCTTTGAGAATAGAAATTGAAGGTTGAAGAGCTGAAACGACTTGCCTACTGGTTGTCTCCTTCCTTATCCTCTCTCACCCCCAAGAAACCAAAAAGTCAGCAACCCACAGTCCTTCCCCATGCACTCACCAGTTCTGCAGTAGGGATAGGCATTCCAGGCTTTTTCATGTATATTCAGAGCACCTTCAGGGGCCAGCATTCTCACAAATGTTGGCACTTTGCTGCAGAATTTGGAAACAGAAAGAATGGCACTGATAAGAACCACATGCAATGAGAGCTACAGCCCAGAGACTGAGACAAGCAGAACATCTGTTGAAACAAAGACAGTTGGAGACTCGGACATGAGCACAGTGACAGAATTGTTGGAATTCTCCCCACCTCTACTACGATGGGACTGCTGAATTGCACAGGTTAATCTAAACCTGCTTTACATAATGGAAGGACGTTCCTGACATGTATTGATAACATCCTTCTGCAAGTAATAAAGAAGCCAACAAGAACAGCTGCTATGCTGGACCTTATTCTCAGCAACAAGGAAGGGCTGGTGGGAGATGTGAAGCTTGAGGGCAGCCTTGGCTGCAAGTGACTATGAATGGTGGAGTTCAAGACCCTCAGGGCAGGGAAGAGGGTTGCACAGCACACTCCAGCTTCCAGTTGTACCATGTGCCAGCTGCTCTTATGTCTCTCCTCCACATCTTTCAGCCTTTACATAATCTGTGATTTACAGTCACTACATCTTCCTGCACTTCCTCTTGCCTCAGGAATCTTGCCCAAGTCCGGGAATAAAATATTTCACATACCTCTGTAAGTGGTAGATCTTGTGTGTGTACTGCCCACGCTCTCCATCTCTTTCGTAGGGTTCATTCACCAGGACCTCCACACCTTCACCTCCACCAGTTTCATTCTTACTGGCTTCTGCCACAGAATACAGCTGTCCCACTTGATACTAAAGAAGTTAAAGACAGGTTATTGTGATAGCTATAGCTTAGCACAAGTAATAACTTTACCAGAAGCTGCCAGGGATGAATTTATTATCTGGGGAGAAGGCAGAAAAAAAATGACATCCACTTGTGTGTCCAGATAAGCAGTTCATTTAATTACATTTTGATACAGAAAGCCTGAGCAGTAGTTAAGAGAAAACACTGCCAACAAGTTACCTTTAACCATTAAATCACAGGCTCCAAGACAAAACAGATCAAAAGAGCATCAGGACAATATTTAAAGGAAACACAGATGACCTCAGGCACGCTGTAGCAAAATCTACTGGTTTTCACTGTTTTGGCACAGTTGTTCAGGTCACTGGAAAACAATGCACTGCCAGTCCTAAATTAATAAGCATACAGTACTTTATCCAGCAAAGTCCCAAAGGGCTTCATATGAAGTGTTTTGCTAAAATGTGGGATAGGAGGGGAGGGAAGAACTGCAGAATGCAGTACAATGAAGGAAGATTTCTACAGTGGTTCTATTTTGTTGTCAGAGCATCCAAATTAAAAGCAGCCCCCAAGCTCTATAGTGTTGTGTACCATCTGGTGCTAAAAAATACCAAGAAAATATTTATTCCTATTGAAACAGTAGTAGATGGTAAGCCAAAGTAATAAGGCTAGATGTCCTGGCCTCAATTAATCTGGACCAGGACAAAAAGCAAACCAGAGGGATTGAAACAAGTGTTCTATACCATCTGGAGTTCAGCACATAGGTATATCGAGTCAGCCCAACTACCTGTTCAGGCTACTCCTGAAAACAAACCAAAACAAATAGCCAACCAGCAACCTGTAAGAAAAGCAATCTACAGACCACTTTCAAGCTGGATCTCTCCGGAAGGTTCTGGCCCAGGTTACACAAGCAGCTCTCACTTGGCTGGACAGTTCCTGCAGTGTCACCAGCAGATTAGGTTTCAGTTTGGATTGTGGGCTGCAGTACAACTCTCTGCCTTCTGACATTTCTTATGGTACATTGCTTTCCTTATGACTCCCTACACATGATCACACAAAGTAGAAGGCTCACCTCCCTCCAGAAGAGCAATATATCAGTGTTGTGAAATCTTAGAAGCAAGTTGATTTAATAGAGTAAGAGCCATGTGTACACTCATAGAGAACTTATCATGAGCTTGGCAACTACAATATTATAGAGGAGGACTGGATA
The DNA here is from genome assembly GCA_013401255.1 of Urocolius indicus. Classification (NCBI taxonomy): domain Eukaryota; kingdom Metazoa; phylum Chordata; class Aves; order Coliiformes; family Coliidae; genus Urocolius; species Urocolius indicus. The sequence continues at coordinate 49,964 of WBNH01005996.1, forward strand.
GCTTTGCAGCAACTCTCAGGACAGGTCTCCAGAGGCACAAACTAATTCCTCTCAGTAACAGTCTCTCATTCATTCCTTCTTCCTTTTAAATACATGGGTTAAAGTTCAGACACTAAGAGGATAAGCCCTTTGGTTTGGCATCTTCACCATTTAATCTTCCCTGTTATTTCTGATCCTTTAATCGCATTGATAAAAGAGGAAAAAGCTCAAATAAAACTGTCCTAATGAACAAATCCCACAGCATCTGCCTGCAAAAATTAACAGAAAACCAGATTCTGGCTCCATGAAGCCCCAAGTGTCAGATAAACCTATCCTTGTAGACCTCAGAGCTCCAAAAAAACCCCAACTCTTCTGCAAGAAGTCACCCGTCTTGATCTGTGTCACAAGACCACATAATACAGCTGGCAGCATATCTTCATTACACCAAATTTCTTTCAGAAGGCCTGATCTCAATGTAGCCATCTTCAAGGACAGTTATTTCCCTGAAAGCAGCTTTGAGCACAATTAATAAATAAGAGTCTTTTGTGTTTGGCAAGCTCCTTCCCATGTGAGAGGAACAAAGAGGCAGCACAGAATGTGTACACACAGCTCTAATCCATACCAGCATTTCAAAGTGGCAGCTGGCAAGACACCCACACAACCACACAGGTCCATGCCTCACTGTGCAATGTGATGCTGGTCAGAGCACAAGAGTAAAGTTAGCACCCAAGATACAACAAGGTTTTCCTTTTTTGCTCCCTGCAGTGTGACAAAGTATAAAACAACACAGCTTGCAGCCTGCACTCAGGCAGGATCACATTTTGGCAGAGTTTCCCAGCTAAAGACAGTCTGCTACAGTCCAACTCCTACATCCCAGCCTTCAAGTTTTAGTCATCAGCAGGGTTCCTCTTCTACTGTTTTGTTCCTATCTTCACAGTTACCAAGTAATTATTCAGCCCTGACCTCTTTAAGTAACATCTCCCCAGTACCTTCCTGATCACTAGCTTTTTTCTTAATTCCTTAGTGCTTAATGGACTATTGTCCCTTTGCTGGGGGTGAGGAGACCAAACACAGAATCCCTGGCACACCACAGAATGACACAGAAGGCTCCCTCATCCCTATTACAGTGCCTCAAAATCATAAATTAATTTAATTATGATTTTATGTGTTGGCATCAGACTTTTGGCAACAATTTGCATACAGAAGGTGTGAACTCTTCAGGTTTTTCAAGTAAAAACTGCCCATATTGAAGTGAAGTCAGAAGTCCTCTTGCTGGCCACGGAGGCTTAATGAGCAGCCAAGAATCATGACGACTCTCCAGAGCCCTATTTAAGAGTTTTGTGCACAAGGAAATCTTAGAAAGCAAAGCAGCTTTAACAGTTGTTTTGTAGTACAGACGCCACTGTAGTGACCAAGTGATGCACAGATGTGTCAGCATCTTTCTACACAGGAAGAGGATGAAGCAATACCCAACCCCAAAGCAGTAGTCATCCTTTGAGTCAATACTGGAAACAATCTTTCCTCTTTAAGCACACCTTTATAAACACCATACTACATAAGTACATACCCAACCCTAAGTGACCTTTAGAACTCTTTTAGAACACTTAGGGAAATGGTTCCTGAGGCCTGCCCTACCATGTGAGAACCACCAGATTTTGACAAGGGGCATCACTCAGAGGACACGGTGACAACACCCAAATTAAGTATGACCAAGTTGGTGGTCTATCCACAACCTGAAATATTTTCATTCCCTCTCTTCTAATGATGTTTATTTGCTCTTCATTTTATAGACTTTTCAGTAGGTTATTCAACTTTCTGACACTCCTCTGATCCAGAGGACAGGAATTCAGCTTCTGAAACAGATAATCCCAGGACATCCTCAGGATAGGAGGTTGCTCGAGTCCAATAGATTTACATACCAATACCAATACCTCAATTTCCCACTCAGGCAACCTACACACAAGGCTCAAACACGTCTGGCACTGAACGAGCATAGTGAGAGACTCACTTTAACTGGATGAAAGTTAATCCTAGTATCAGAGAACTTAGAAAAACCCTGTGCTGGGTTCCATCCAGTCTAACCCCCTCAGTGAAACAAGCTGTATACTGATGCTTTGACTTTCTCTTTACATGACTCGATACCTAGAAGGCCTATCACAACGAGGCAGGGCTCCTGTCATTCTAGATAAGGTCTTCTGTTTATTGAGCTCTGGAATACCTTACCATTTATCCATAGCTTTCTCTACCATGCAAATTTGCATCCTTTCTGTACTTAAGCTTATCACGTTAGTATTTTCTTTGTCAAGGACTTCGCCACACAAGTAGAACTCAGGCACAACACAAGATCCAAATATACACTCTAATATCTTAGTTGAACTTCTGTGAAAACTGCTTGAAACAGATTAATGCAGAAAGCATACAAGCTATAGGTAAGGAGTAAGCAGCAGACAGGCTTTGGGGATCAATGGCCTCATTATTGCACCAACACAGAACACAGACCTAAAACCACTCTGTAAGCAGAGGTCTAGGCTTTCTGTCAGCATCTGATGCCTCTCACAGCAGAGTGAACCCCAGGGACAAGGAATTTGGCTTAGACATTACTTTTATTAGCTAGCCTCATGGCTGCAGGAATACACCACTGCACTCTGTCAAACAGTAGAGAGTTTTAAAAGGGATATGCTAATAAACAGTGCTGCCATGATCCAGCTGTCTCTGCCACAGTAGCTGCTACATTCAGGGGAAAGAAAAAAACAGGAGTGTTATCATCACAGCTCTCCCTAAGAGTTAGGACAAGCCCTTGATCAGAACTCACAAACTGAAGGCTTACAGCCAAGAATCACAAGGGAAAAAAAGAACCCAACATCCAGAAGAAGGAATCTACTACAGAAATGCTACAGAGGTAGTCATTTCAACTTCTCATCTGTCTTGCCAGCATGAACATTGAAAATCTGAAAAACGTTTTTATGGTCAGATTCTCTGCAAGTGGTGTTGAGTGCAGAAGGGAGGAAGGACAAGCAAGCTGCAACTCTCAGAGAAAACAGCAGGGAATCAGCCACAGACGTTGCACAGCTATTCCATAGCCAGTCTGGTGATCAAAATCACTGCATCCATTTTAAACTACATTTCTTCTCTCAGTTAGAGCTTTATGTGAACAAAAGGAAAGTTTCCTTTCTGTAAAGAGCTAGGGAAGACAAGACTTTAAGAGTCCTAGGGAAAACAGACACAATCATTCTTTTGCTATACCAGCCTAATAAGTCAGAAGAAACTGTTGGTCTTTGTCTAAGAGTGTAAAATAAGAGTTTCAGCAAAACACAGTTTTTCAAGGGTAATTTAAATTTGCACTAAAGATTTCTTTCTTGTTAATAGAAAAAAAAAGAACAATAGCATTAATCAAAAGGAAACTGCAGCCTAGAATAGGCTTACAAGTCAAGATTTGTAATCAACAAATCCAGAAGTACTTTACAGGAATGATAACCACTACCCCCAGGCTTAAAAAAACCCACTATTGTTTGGTTAAAATGATGGTGCATGAGTAACAGCTCACAGGGGTCCTGAAGACAGCTATATCCTTTTCTCGAGTCTTCCAGTTTTTGTTCCTATGAAGCACTTTGATCACAAGTTTATTTATAGTCCTAAATAAAGGAAGCACGAAGAAAAGAACTTACCTCCTCCACAGACACAGGCAGGATAACACGGCTAAAAGGGAATAGAGAAAGAGAAGTTAACAAATATCCCTGCAGCTGCAAAACTTACATGACACATTGCTCACAGCAATGGCCACTCAGCTCTCCTCTCCCTGCCATATTCCAGATCTACTTAGTGCTACCATTCCTAGTGCTTACCCTGAATAGACTTGGGAATAAAGAGTAATAGCTTCAACGTGAATCAATACATGAGGGAGCGTAATTGCAATCCTATACTGAAAGTGACTAATTCTCAGACCCTTACAGGTGATACCTTACCAGCCTCCTTCTCACTACATCCTTTCAACACTTATTTCTTTCACTTTCAACATCTTATTTCTCAGCAAGTTGTTGTAGTGCTTTGCGATGTGCCTCAACGATCTTGCAGAGATCTGCAAGAGTCACGATTTGCTTATGTGTCTTCTTCAGCAGGAAACAACACTAAATCAGGAACTCCATGGAAGGAGCTGACTGCAAAGGAGGGTGTTGCCATTTCCATACATGAATCACTCTGGGTTTTTTCACATTGTGGTTTCCTGAATGCGTCTTAGAACCGACTGACTGGACTACAGAGTGAAAACTGCCAAAAGTCACACAGATTCCTTTGAAAAAGACACAAATAACACTAAATTTCAAGCTGATAAAAATGCACACATATTAAGGCCTTTGAAAATGTTATATCTATCTCCTAAATTACATTTATATTTAACCTCTGCTTTCGGTAAGGATGATGTTGAAACAAGGAACCAAAGCAAGACACAGATATTGTATAGACATAGTTGCTGTCAGTGAAAGAATTACCACAGTTCTTTGGGAATTAATCTCAAAGAAATAAGTATATAATGGCATCAAGATAAAGTCCTCTATATCAATAGCCTGATTTTTAAAAAGCAATACTGGTGAAAATAGATGTTTTTTTTCTACATTAGAGGGATATTACAGTTTGTTTTCATGGTATCTTGCTGGTAAGAGGGGTAAAAGTTTACAGATTATGCAATAATATTTATGGCAGCAAAGCTTTATTGTGGCTGGAAGATACTGCAGAGAGCCCCAAATGAGCTAGCTATCACCAACAATTATCTCAGTGTCCCTAAGGAAAAGCATCTCTAAACACCAGCTCAGTGGCAGTTCAAAAATAAACATAACACAAGAATCTGGAACACCACACATACACAGTTATGTCACTATAGTCTCTCATGCATCAACATCTTGAATATTGCACATAGTTCTGGTAACCTCATCTCAAAGAAGATACAGAACAAGCAAGGGAAGGCAAAAATATGACTGGAAATGAGAAAAAGCTTCTGAGAAGAAAGAAGTTGGACCAAGGTTTTTAGCTTGGAAGAAAAATCAGCTAAAGGGTTAAGATATGGCAGAGCATTAGAGAGTCATGAATGGTGTGAAAAAGTGAACGGAGAAGGAACAAACGACTATGTCTAGCAACAGAACAACTCAGGAAAGAAAAAAATCGTTAGGCAACAACCTTAAGACCAATCAAGTGTACCTCTTTATATCACTCATATTCAAGTGATGGGATTCCTTCCCAAATACAAGCAGTTTTAAAATGGGATTTGATCAATTAATGGAAGTCCATATGCCACATACTAGTAGGACAGACTGAGTAGCAATCATTCTACCCACTATTTAGACAGCTTCCTGTAAGTATCTGCTAAAAGGCAACCTTTGGGCCAATTCAGTACTGTGTTCCTTAAAAACAAGAGAATGGATTTCTACAGGTACAGCGTGCCATTGAGCATGACATTAGATTAGTTAACTGGATAAAACTGCAGTGAGAATGAAGAGTAGGAAGAAGTAAAGGTGGAAGATCAAGAAACGGGAAGGAAACAATGGCTTTGGAATGGAGTTCAAGTGTTGTTCTTCGGGAAATCTGGCATAAAAAGACTAATGTCAGCGAATGAAATTCCATCTAGGAGACCTACACTTACCTGTAGTCAAGTGATAAAGAAGGAGGAGGGAAGACTACTCAAGAGGATCCAGAGGAAAAGCTTTGCAGGAGCAGCTACAGGAACAAAGCCTCCTAACTTCGGGACAGAACTTGATCAACTGATGAGAAACTAATTATACAATGTGGCTGCCTGCTATATAAAAGGCCTGAAAACGATGAACACTTAACATCCCGCCTAGATTAAAATCTGCCTCAAATGACAGCAAAGGGAAGTACAGCTGCAGAGAAGGACAGTGTCATTATCATCATTTCACAGGAAAGGGAAGTGAGTCTCTACACTGATTCTCTTCAAGGTCTTCCTATGCAGTTGAAATCAAAATAAGGAGAGCAAGGAAGCCCCCAGCCAGCATTTACAAGCCCTGAACTAAAAAAATACAATCAAAGTAACAAACCCCATGGAGCTCATCTGCAGCATGGAGAGGTAGAAATGAAAAGTAAGCCTGAAAAACTGATAGGACATGAAATGAAAACGTTAAAGCTACCACTGCATAACCATCAGTACAAGACACTGCACAGAAACGATGATACAGACTGTCTGGCAAGAAAAGATGTGACATCAGGTTTTTGTTATACTGCTCTATTTCTGTAACATCTCCTAAAATACCAATGAAGCACATAATAATACCCTTTTGGTTTAGTAGGGAGGATGTGACAAAGGGGTCACAGAGGCGGAAGAATAATCTGCTCAGATGATGTGCAGTTGTGGCTCACCGATATTTTTACCACCTGTACCAGGTAGGCAGCAAGGTACCTGTGTTCAGTGTTGGGGTAACCAGGACTAATCTAACAATAGATAAGCACTTTGGATATCCAGCTCACACCAAAACAAGTTGTTTCTGAATGTCTTAACTGCTTCCTAGAACACGAGGTTTAGTCCAAAAAAACCATCTCAAATAACAGGTAAAATGGGCAACTTCCACGTACAACATCATAGGGTTGGAAGGCACCTTTAGAGATCATCTAGTTCAAACCCCCTGCAGAGGCAGGTTCACCTAGATCAAGGAAGCTTTATATCAGAACCGACACAGTGATACAACTCAGAATGTGCAGCTGTTAAAAGGTAGTTGGGAAGCCTGAGAAAGGAAAAATAAATGCTCATTTCTAAAGCACGGTAGCAACCTTGACTGTCCTTTGAGCCACACATATCTTTATTAAGACACAAAGAAGGGAAGAAAAGAAACAGAACAATACAGCTAATGACAGGACTTAAAAGGTTTGGTGACCCTTCTAAAAATAGAAGCCTCTAAAAAGAAACAAATTGAGTAATTCTGGACTTTTAACCTTTAGTCTTAACATTTACACTTCACATCTTGTTTCTGAAGCAGGCAGTGTGAAAGACAAGGAGACATGTTGGATTTGCTGAGATAAACGATAACATCAAGTAAAATGACTTGCTGAAGTCATGCTCATCAAAAGGAACTTTTCATACTCTCAGAAATCCCAAAAAACCAAAAAACCATATGTTCTTATCTTTACAAGATGCCTGGCTCACTGGCAAGTTTTACTGCAGTACAGGGCAAGAGATTGTAAGCAGAAGCACGAAAAATACCCACAAACATTAATAGAAATAAACCAGACAGGTGCTATAAAAGTACATTAACCAACTAAATTAATAGGAAGATACCAATGAAACAGATGTCAGTTATCTTCTCATGCACCTGAAATTAAGCACTTAGCCCAGGTTCCTCTGCTATCCAGTTTAACACTACAGAATGTGACAGTCTCTATGCTACAAAGACCTGCTGCTGCTCTTGAATTCTACATCCCTATTGTTGATAAAAACAGCAAGGGTTTAAGGATTTGGGGGGCGGGGGGAAGACGAAAACAAAGTTAATCAAGTTTTAAGGCAACTAAAAGGATCAGAACAGCCCTCAGCATGGTTTTAATATTTAATTCCACACCACAGTCCATTATATGGCAAAATAATTGCTATCAAGAGGACATCATCATGGAGGTAAATGTGACTATTAGAAGACCCAAAACCCCACTTTATCCTTGGGATCACAGATATCTTGTATGGGGAGAAAGAGAAAAAAAAGAAGAAAAAAAAGGGGGAAAAGGCTCTTCCATCAGTCAAAAGTTTAGAAGGATACAATGCACTTAAGAATGCACTTAAGTGAACCTTAAGAATTCAGTTGTATGCAGAGCTGGAAGACACCTAGTCAAAGCACACCAGTCCAAACGAACACACCACATCAAGAAGCTAAAAGATGCCGAAAAGAGACGTGACCAACAGTCCTACACGCTCACAACAGACCGGCCAGCCTGTTTCAGCCAATTTTCCCCACCCGTTCTTCCCCATCGTGGGGCAAAAGAATTGGCGGCAGCTTCGAGGGGACAACAAATATCTCCAAGGTAGAGGTTTCCACGTATGAAAATACTTTGGAGCTATCTCATCTGTGGCACATTCCCTCTTGTTAGGGTCTTTAGTTAAAAACCAAACCACAAGGCAGAAGGAGAGGAGGGTTGGGGGGGGG